>CM041723.1:4938263-5418781 GCA_023373845.1 Nibea coibor
AACAGTCTGTCAACACACACGTACACAAGCTGCCCATGCACAAGGAGCTGGGCCACGAGGGTCGGGGGGGAAAAAGGCTTTGAGGTGAAAGGCTGGTGTTGCATGCCCACTGCTGGGCGTTTCAACATCTTTATTTCCATTTTGGTTTGGGGTCTAGCAGCTTTTTGTTGTTCTTTATTATGTTGTTTGTGGCAGATACAAGAAAATGAAATCCTGTAATTAAGTAATGGTTATGTTTCAGATGGAACAATCTCAAAGCAGTGAAGAGATTCTTCTTTTTTTGCGAGCTGTGGTTGTTTGGAAAATTATTCCAAGCCTTCCTGGTAGCAGATTTATTCTCATTTTGCATGGCAAATGAGGTGGTTAGGATTTAGAAAAAAGACATCCATTCTCTTTGTCATGCCTAGTTCATAGTTTGTCTGCACAAATTAGACTTACTAAAGTGTATGTATTTGAAGAGCAGTGGCACTGTCCCTGTGTGGTTGGTTACAATAATTTGTATTTTTTATGTTAGCATTAGCTCACATGGCTACATGTATGTGGAAAGTGTCACTTGTTGAAACGAAAGCACCTGACTCTGTGGCTCGCAACAGTTCTACAATGCCTCACTGAGCTAAACAATGTTTTGGTGTCTTTTAGCTCATTGTTTTGGATTTTACAGCCAACAACTTTACTGTTTTGCTTCAGTCTCATGGCTAGCTGCGCTGGCAGCTAAAATGAATGAAGGCAGATTCATGCAATGAAGACTGGGCTCAGACACATAATCATTCATCACAGTCATCAGGCTTCATCGTGGTGTTTATGCTAATACAGTACACTGCTGATTAAATGGAGAAGATTTTAAGGGGATAAGTTGAGACTGTGCTCTGTACTGACTAAAATCTTTTGACATTGATCTGTCTGGAAGTAAGAAAAGTATTTTTTACAGCTCTCGAGAAACTTTAACAACAGACATAATGGATTTAGGTACTGCACTGTAAAAAAAAATCAGAAGGTAACTTCCTGGTACTGCAAGTGCCTGTAGTCCAGCAGTCGTAAAGGTCAAGGTTATCCGCCATAAATAAGATTCTAGAATTGATTTACTACACGTGGAGTCTGGACTGTAAAGGTTTATTCCAGTAAAGTTGTGGGAAATACAACAAATAATTGAAGTGGGTCAAGCTTCCAAAACACTGGCTCTTACACATCACGTTACTCTCCCCTCCTCAGCAATACCCATGGATTTCTGTTTTAAATTCATAGTCTCTGAGCTCAGCCTGACTGATGACATCATTAGGGTTATTTCCTCAGACTTGACAAAGATCCTCCGGGGCCTCAAGAGACCACAAAGGTTGAGTCGTTCTTCTGGTGAACAGTGAGCAGAACTTTATTTGTAAATCACTGAATCGAGTGACAGACTTTTTTATTAGACTGTATATTGAATGAGTCCCTCCTTGATGCTGTGTCTTGTGTAGTATTTAATATTGGCACACAATTTCAGTCTTCAGCAGCTTCCATTCAGAAATGTCCTTCATCTGCCCACATTGTGCAAACCAGTCAGGCGCTTCACGTGAAAGCATCCACCACCAATTCACGTATGTGACTTACATTTTCAGACGTCCTTCAAGTGAACTAGAACACACATGCAGAGTTGTTCTATATTCAGTCATGTGTCTGACTTGCTTTAGAGCGAGGTCCACCTCTTTGTATGTCAAAAACAGAGACAGGGTGAGACGACCACATTAGAGCTATACTGTACTGCACCTTGATTTATAAGTTGAATCTTGAATGCAGCTTTTTTTTCTGTGGTAGACCTGTGTGTGTCTGGTATTAGTGCCAGGTGTAACCAAGCAACCGTTGCTTTTTTAAGACTCCTCATCTCCACTCTCTTATTTTCAATTATGGAGGTTGCGTGCTGCAGAGAAAAGTATTTTTTTTTAACTGCATTACTTTTACCCCATGCTGGTTCATTCTGAGAAAAGAAGGGCTGGGCATGCTTGCTGGGAATGAAAGAATAGCACAATTGTTGAGGAAGATGAAGCAAAATAACAGCCAGAGGTGACGAGGGGATGGACGGACCTGGAGATCAGCAATGTAAATAATAATATTGTTTTTGAGGCCAAAAGGAAACAGCGTGAGGATTATTTAGGAGTATGAGGAGTAGGTAGAGAGGAGAGGAAACTCATGTGTTTGCCATGTGTTCCCAGAAGATCGCCACAGGGGTCTTTAACTGGACGGGCCTTGACGTAATTTCCCTACCAGCCTCGGTTTAAAGCGGCCTGCTGTCATACCAACAGGGGTTGAGGAATGATACTACACTGTTATCCAAAGAATGCCTCAGTGAGGAGCCACAAGGGAAGGAACGTTGTGTGCACTTCAGGTCACGACCTCTGAGGATCTGCGGCAGCCTGAGGGTTGTGACCTCCGCTCAACTCGAGAAGAACTCAAGTAGAACTTCACGTTACTGTTTTAGACCAGCAGGACCACGCACACCACGTACCGTTTGATTTAAAGCAAGAGTGCACTGCTCACTACTGTACATGAAACTGACGTATGAGTATAATGTAGAGAGAGGTTCTCTAAATGTATGCACAAGTTTTGATTAATCAGTTCCTTCTTTCTATTATAGAGATACACTGGAATTTATTTACAGAGCTCTAATTAGAGTAGACGGGATGTTGTTTTTTCTGTTGTAGCCTCACTTTGTGGTTAAGGTTACAGTCATTTCTTTCAAATCACACCAAAGCATCATTTCTCACACGCACATGTACCGGGTGTTTAGTCATACAGATACTTTTGTTTTTTTCTTACTTGGAATGTGCGCGTTTAGGAACTATTTATGTTGCAAAGGGTCTGAAAGCGTTTGTGTGTTTAGCACATAAGCTCGGCTCATAAATATAAAGGTACCTGGATAGCTTGACACTTTTAAGGGTAAGTGAGAAAATAGCTTTTGTGACTGGGGTAAACGGACCCTTTACCTTAGCTTGCCTTTGCTTTGTGCAACTTTAATGCAGTCAAAGGTGATATCAGGTGATACTTCTACTCAGTGTGATACCACATGTTGACCTGCCTGTCTAGCTAGTGCTTTGCATTTTATTTGTTAAATTCAAAGACTGAGCATTTGCAATCGGCAAATGTCTTGGAACAATGTCGAGTCATACCTGCACTCAAAGAAAGTGTTGTGATGTCATCGTGGTGATAAGCTTGAACGTACTTTTGCTTTATTGTTAGGTCAAACTGGAAAGGAAAGACAAGGCGATGCGTTACATTGTTGCAGTGCGAGTGATGAAAAGATCGAGAGTCCACGGGCCCCTCAGATCTGCTTTTTGTCATAATCGTGATTTTGAAATGGATTTTCACCGAAAACCCAAGCAGAGTCTGTTTCCCCACACTGTCTCAGAAGTAGGCCATCGACTGAAAAAACAGAGGCATGGGCAAAGAAGAGTGGAGAGAACTAAGCGTCAAAGAGCCAGTGGAGGAAGAGGAGGTGTATGTGGAGGAGAGGCTGGGGAGGGTACAGGTTTATTTTTACCTCTCTGCCAGTATAGGCCCACTTTCTAATTAACTGCAAATTAGCTTGTGATACGCTGAGGGCGGGTGGCAAAGTGCCGTGGCTACAGATATAGACTCTGCTCGTCCTCCCTTCCCTTTTGCTATTAGCCCACTTTCTCTCTGGGGCCCAGGCCTCCGAGGGCCTGCCGGTCCTCCTCCGAGCCGCAGCGACAAGGGCAACATCTGTTCCCCAGAACCATCACATCAGAGATGGGTCAGCCTAAATCTGAGCACACTAGAAAGCTCTGGATGAGCAAGCTGCCGTAGCTGTTTTCTTTCCACTCTCTGATCCACGTCCAGTTGAACTAGGACACGTATTTCCCAGATGAGATACTTTAAGACTTGTTTGTAAAACCGTCAACACTATGGTTTTATTGCCTTATTATTAACATGGTCATGCCTCCATCAGGTTAGTGTCTGCTGGTTTGTTTCAATGCAGCGTCCACTTGTGTGCCTGGTGGGATATATTTGAGATAATATAATCATTCAATACCTAAACCCGAGAGACACAATAAGCCAGTAACTGAATCACTGTGAGGCACATACCCTAGTGTAAAACAGTAAAAAAGCTGCACCTCTCGGTCTGACCTGTCAGTGTGAACTTATGACTGTATGTGGCTTTTTGCCGTACTAACTCGATGGTCAGGTGGCAGCTCTCTGGTTTGAACCTTTCTGTTCCTGTCTCCGTCTCACTCTCTTTTTCTCTTCCTCCATCCATGTGACTAATGACAAGGTCCAGTGCTTATGTCCTTATATAGACCTATGCTCTGTCTGATCTGGCTGAGGCTGGGGCGATGGTGCACACACACACACACACACACACACACACACACACACACACACACACACACACATACAGAAACACACACTTGCTCAGTCTTGAGACATTTAGGTGCCCCTGGAAATGTCAGCTTATCAGACATGAGCTCTTGACCACATTAATTCATCAGTTAGTATGTTAGCATATCTGTGGAAAGTTCTGCATTTAATTCAAAGACGCTAATGGTGTGACAGCGAACAGTGCTTGCCCGGGTGTGGTCCAGTCTTGGTTGGCAGGTGTCGACAGTGGGCAGATAAAATCATATAGCGTCTGATGTGCAGAGATTTTAATCTAAAGTCTTCAGATCCACACGCTGTCAGTGGATGTCACAATCTTTTTAAAAAACTGTTTTTCAAACAAAGTATTTGTGACTGACGTCAGCCATCAATGATGTCACTTGTGTGACGCCTGAAGGAGACACATCGGTAAATAAGCATGTTTACCGTAAGTTTTACAAAAAGTTTATTTGCTTCCAGTTTCGTCTGAAGGCTCTACAGTCGTACCCAGACCCTTTGGTCTTTTCAGCACAAATGTCACTGCATTTCTGTTTGTAGTTTGAGCATTTGAGGCTTTGGTTGCAAGAGAGTTTGCCTCATCACTGTCTCTGTCCATTGTTTATGATTTCTGATGTTATCGTGTAAATAATCCACAGCCAGTGACTTCAAGCTTTATTGACACAGTTGTGAAATTTAAGCAATGACTAGCACAATGAGTGTCTTCTACTCAGAAACAAATAAAAAGATTGTTGATCTGGAAGAAGACTTCTTGTAGCTGATGAGGATGAGAGTGCAATTTAATAGTTTTAGATAAGTGCAGCTTTCTACGCTACGGATCATGCATTATTAATTGAGCATCTCAAGACCTCAGTTGGTATAGAGGCTACTGCACTCCTGGTTTTATTTCTACTTTGTAGAAAGAACCTATGCGGTCGCCATAGGCAGTTACACTTCCGCTAAAGCTGTGGCTGCGTGCGGCGTACCACAAGGATCAGTCTTAGGTCCCATTTTATTTTCCATCTGTGTACTTCCTCTTGGTCAGATTACCCAATCGAGACCTAATGACCCAGAAGCCCAGCTGCTGTTTTTGTATGTCTGAACGATGATGTTGGATGGCTTAAAACTTTGAACAACTCAATAATTCCAGAGCTTTTACTTTGCAGAGATTTTACTGTTCACTCCCCCACATTCCTCCCTCCTTACCCTGTCCACTAACATCAGGCCCTCTGCCAAAAACGTAGGCATATTATTCAATTCAGACCTTAGCTTCCAAACACATATCAATAAACGTGTCCCATCCTTTCTTCCAAATATTCCACACTTTTATCTTTTCAAAACTGGACTACTGTACTGCATTCCTCTCCGTCATCAACAATAAATCAACAACGCCTCTATCTTGCAGCTAGGCTTCTAGTGGTTTTAACATACAACATCATATTGTCCTGATTTTAGCTTCCCTTCACTTGCTCCCTGTGCATTTTGGTATTGACTTTAAGCTTTCACTGATCACTTTTAAAGCTTGTTGGCGTCTGGCCCCTAACCATATTGCATGCTAGGCAGCAAGCCAGAATGCTTTTATCATCTCTTTTATCTTATTATCATACTTTATAATTTCCTTTGTCATCTTTTCATTCTTTTACCCTTAACATGACCTTTTTAATGTAAGCTTTTCCTTTTTTATGCTCCCTCTTATATATCTCTTATATATATTTATGCGTCTTACAACTGTTATTCTGCTATTCCCTCATTTCTAAGCTTTTAGAAATGAAAGAATACCATGCTTTTAAAGCTCCTGCTGTCCATGTTTAGTTTGGTACAAATACACACCACACCAGTTGGTATTCTCGCTGGATTTGTGGTGGACTACACCAGAACCAGAAGTGGTTAGGTTACTGACAAGTTGTCTAGTTTTGACAAGCGTATTTACTCAGTGCTAAGGCTCTCGACTGTCAACAACTACAAAGGTCCCTGCAAGTCATGGAAACAATATTTTAACAATATTTAAACACAGAAAAACAGTCATCAAGAAATAGTTTGCGTCTCCCCCACAAATTGCTGTTTTTACTCAATAGCACCATTACAGATTAAACAAACAGATTTAGACATACTTTTAGACTGAGTTACTTAGGAGCAAATCCTCTATTCTAGTTAGTAATTGACCGTCTGCACTCACTCTGTTACACACTGTATAGTGTTCATTGAAGTTACAATGAAGAAGATGCAGTAGTTCTATCCACTTCACCTCCCAGAAATTTGTGAACAATCTATTATTAACCGTGGGTCAACCTGCTCTGCAGGTTTTACTTTCATTTTGAGAGATTTTCCATATAAAGCAAAGACACTCATACACACTGGTATCTATTTCACACCGGTCACGTAGGTAGGAATGTTGACGTATGATTCATGCCATTTTTATCTAAAGAGTTGGTTGTGATCCTAAAAACGCTCAGGTGTCATACGTCACTGACAGATTGTGTAGTGTGTAATTTTCTACAGAGAGATGAATTAACGTTACACAGTGAGCATGAGTGATATTAAGACAACCATTAAGATTGTTTTGTCAAATAAGTAAAATGTTGTTAGATAGTGTTGTCATGGTGATGAGGTATTTGGTGTGCTTTGTTCCCTGATGCCATCCAAGGATACTGCACCTACTTCTGTAATATATTAGGGCTTTGTTACAGATACCAACAGAGCCGGCAGATCCCTCGTGTATTCCTATTTTAGACTAGTCTTGTTAGGACAAACTCTCCAACATACACACACACACACACACACACACACACACACAAACACGCAGAGTGTTCATCAGACCTAGTTATCGACAGAGGGAGATCTCTCCTTAAATGGTAGACTGCCCAGGGCCCCGTCTCTGTTTCCACTGCACAAACCAAATGGAGTCCAGGTCTGGGAATAGCCTTTTAAAGTGGAGGAGAGGGAGGGAGGGAGAAGAAGGGAATGACAGATACAGGCCGAGGAAAAGGAGGTGAGGGAAGGAAAGATGACGACACACTCGATGATGCCCCCGAGAACACGATTCTTGACCTTGACAGAAAGACACTGTAATTGGAGGAAGGAAACTTCCTGTCAGTGGATGGAACATATGGTTGTCCATATATTAGACAGACATGCCTTACTCGTTACTCTGAATTGAAATCTCAAAAGTTTTGGCTGAGAAAATGTCAAATGTCAGTGTTGTTTCCAACAAGATTTCAGCTTGGTATGTTTTCTTCTGTTTGACAAATTACGTGATGCAGTGCACACACACACACACACACACACACACTTTCAACCATACTGGATCTGTGACTAACATCTCGTCTTTTCTTTTCTTTTCTCTTTCCAGCCTGAAAATCTACAGAAAACATGGCTGAGGGAGTTTTACCAGGTGAGTGACGCTGTATCCAGCCTATGTAGTGACAAATGTATTACTGCTTGAGCTCCATGTCATCTGTACCCAATTGGCTGCAGCAGTAGATATACAGTGGATGTGCTACTGACCCAGCAGGCCTGGCATGTGTTTCTGTAGCTTTGAGTGTTGTCATAGGACTGTGACCACAATCCTTGAGGCTACTCAGCGTGACTTTCTTTTTCAGTTCAAGCACTGTGAAGTGAAGACATGTGCTTCCTATAGCTGAAAAAAATCTGAGTCCAGTCATAAGCCAGGATGCACTTGCTGTTTGATCCAAAGATCCAAAACTTTTTAGAACCAACTGATCCGGCTTGGGAATCCTTTAAAAAAAAAAAAAAAACTTGCAGACTAATGTTGAGCTGCTGTGATCTTATTCACCTTCTTTTCACCCTTCTCAATGCATTGTTTTTTTTTTTTCAGAGAGGAAAATCTTGAGCTCAGTCATGTTTCATATCTTACCGTTTCATCTAGATAGGAACCCCTGACTAACCACAACTCTTTCCACTGGGGTAAGGGAAGTGAGGCAGCTCGAGCTCTTAACTGCTGTCTGAAAGTGACAGACAGAGAGAAGAGAGAGGGAGCAATACATCGCATTTGTACTGCGATAATCCCTTTTTTTCTCTATACAACCGTGTTGTGGTAGTGAAGAGGTAAATTAAAGAAATGAATATATTCCTTAAAATGTTTTCACATCCAGAGGGTGTATTTATACTGATTGGTGTTTATCATTACACTCATATTACAGAGGCTGGAAATATTTGGTTCTGACTGACAGTACTGCAGATGAAAATGAGCCTTTTAGCTAAATGTAATTTATGTTAATGTGTGTTATCCCTGATAAAGAAACAAACAAACAAACAGTAACAGAGTAAAGTTAAATAATTTTATTCATGCAAGATTAATCTGGTTCCATTAATCCGTTGCTTTGTACCTTCTGTAATTTGAAAACTGAGTGTGTTGCTCTCTGAATTTGCACGTTGATTATTAACATTATAATAATGTTAAAATAACATGAAAATAGACTTTTGGTAGGAATCTGTGCTAACCCTAATTTTTAGCATCTCAAGTTTCTTAGCGTGGCAGCTAGTTAGCCTAACTTAGCTTGCTATCTTCCACTTTGCGTAATTCAAACTAAACCCAGTGGCTCTGTCGTGTTAAATGTTGTTTAAATTGCTAGTTTTATGTGTGCTTGTTTAAAAAAAGGCAAGAGTCTTTAGACTACCACACTAAAACCTTCCCTTGACAGTTGACAGGTCTGCTAGCAACGCCAGCCCTCAAATGTTAGTATACTGCAACCATGTCAAAGGCCCACCCAGAGGTCTGAAGCTCTGTTTCCATCAATACAAAGATGGAAAAACATGGGCAATGGCTGCAGTATTACTAGAGTTTGTATTTCCTTACACATAAACTATCTAACTAACTATCCACCTTCACCATTAAACCCACTGTACAGAAGTTGGTACCAAGTGTCAAGCACAAAAATGACAAAAAAAAACAAACAAATTCTGATAGAAACTCTGAAGTGAAAGTCATCAAAGCATAAACACACTGAAACAGAAAGAGAGACAATCTCCAAATTCATCCGGAAGGATTGCCGGAATTGAGCAATTATTAAAGCCTTACTCAGACGCCACTGTCAGGCTGAGTAGCACCATATTGATTTGTGTGTCAGTGATAGCAGTGTTAGAGCCACAGATGCCTGTAGCTTGATGATAAAGCACCATTGTTTCTGCTGTGCAGAGATACAGACCAGACAGGAGGATGATCTTACCAGGTACACACACAGTCACCTACATCAAGCTACAACGGAGAGAGAAAGTTTCTTTTCTTTTATAAATCAGACGGCGATGGGACGTCAAGGACACACATTTTCACTGTCAAACAAAACTGCTTGATGCTCGGGGTACTTTTCTCATCAGGAAGTGGTTTGACTTGAAGCGGTTTTCCACTTGCAGCTTTATTGTGAAAAAATATCAGAGAATTGCTGCACACGATCCAGATTTTTCTTTCCAGTCATGACACCACCTTGAGCTTATTAGTGAATAAATGGATGTCTGCAGAGCACAGTTAGAAACAAAGTCAAATAGGGTGACAGGTGCTGTATATTACAAATGTGCAGTGAGGTTAAGAGATGAGCTACACATGAGGCTTCCCATTAACAGCAAGGTTTTGTGGGCTGTTGCATTATCTTGGACTGTGCCCTTCATTCATAATGTAATGCGTTTTAATTTGTTTATTTTCTCTTATGAGGAAATGCGTTTCTGTGGTCCAGAGTGAAACGTGTGCTAAACATAAATGTCTGAACTCTTCAATGCAGAGAAGTGAAAAATATTTGAATGTGGTCAATAAGTGTTCCCTTAGTGCCGGTGTATTATGCATCAAAAAATTTTCACTTCTTTGCATTGAACAGCTCCTCTTCTTTTTTCTGTCTGCTACTGCTCCCACAGAAACAGTGGAAGATTCTTAACAGTGTGTCTGTGTGAGCAGCTCAACAGAGACTGGAGGGAAGCTACAAGATGTAGTTACTTCACACCAGTATGTAAACAAAGTAAACAGACAATACCTCAAACAGTGTTGAGGAAAAACACACAGCCTTATTTACTATTCCCAGGAATTACTGGTCTACTGGTTGTGACAGCACACCCTGAACACACACACACACACACAAACACACACACACACACACACATACACACACACACACACACACACACACACACACACACCATGTCATCATTCTGTTCAACTTCAAGCGTTAACAAGAATATGGTTTGTCACACATTCAGATATACTCTCGAGCACATAAAAATGTGTACTTCAAGCCTTGACACGTATTAGTACAAGACTGACAAAGACCTCAAAACAACTCTGTAAGTGAACACGAGACATCTGAGATCTGCACTGCACCTTAATGCATCTGCAGCCGACTGCTCAATCTCTAATGGATTTCCTCAAATGAACTGAACGCGGACCATGCAGATTAAATGTGACGCAGGACTAATAACCAAGGCGTGAGTGCTGAATGCATGATTAGGTTTCCTAGTAATTTCCAGACCAATATTTTCCATTAAGTCATCTTAATGTTTCCTCAAATCAAAAGCGGTTATGTTACTAAGAGCTGAAACATTTTGTGGCTGGCCTCATGACTTCTAATTGTTCTTCTGCTTAACCTCCACTCAACAGAAAGTAAATTTAGCTGATACTTTGCATACAGTAGGATTTACAAACAACCAAATCCTGCTTTACATTTCTTTTCCTACATGATCCTGCTGTCATATAATACACTGGAGTCAAAAGACAATATTTAGATTTCATTACCCAGCACAGCTACAAAGTGTATCTATTAGGACTACCTTAAAGGTCCTATTTACATAATATGGCAGAAATGGAGTGTAATATGCATAACAATGTTTTCATTTGTGTCTAATAGGATATAAAAGGGTTCAACAATTCTCGATGCATCTTGATTCAATCAATCAATTCAATCAGGCACCAGCCTAAGATAGAGAAATCTGAATATGAAAGTGGCCGGTAGATTTCAGACACAAATAATGATTTGGCCTGCTGATGAGTATCTGCCGACTTGATGGTTTGTCTCCGTGTTTGATAGACATTTACGTTTTGAAAAGCGAATTTTGGATAAATCTAAGTACCTAAGTACATAAACATGACTCTCTTCCCTCTCTCTGAGTTGAATGGCAGTGCCTGCGCACTTCCCAGTCGATTAGCTGCTTGCTGTATCCTTTATTGTATCAGAGTGAAAATGCATAGCAAATGCAAATAGTATTACCATCCTATCAGATTCATCAAAATATTGAGTGTGTTTTTTTTAAAAAAACTTACAGCCACTCTTAGCCCCCTGCAATCTATCCATTCTTCTCTGATCTCCACCATGATGTGGAGTAATGCACAGATCACGATATTGCATCAGTTGAATTACCAGCACAGAAACAAACAGATTACTAATGAAGAGTGTGAAAAACAAGTCAAAGTGTTTTGTTTGTAGTTATTACAGTTTTGATCCAATGAGTACACAACTCAAAGCACACACCTGGTTTCACTCTAAACTTGAAGTAAAGACAACAAAGTTTAAGCAGGATACACAGTGTAAGAGCTGAGTATCTCTGCATTGAGGGAATTCAGCCGTCTTGGCAGTATTCAGGTTTCCTATGGTGTTCTGTATATCGTCTTATAGTGTGCTGTACAGCAGATAAAAGAATGTGGAGACAGGAAGAGGAATGTCTGTCTGAAACTACTGTGGCCGGAAGGTTTGGACTACATCGGGCTGGACAGACTCTTTGAAACTAAATACTGAAGTTCAAATGCAGTTTTCAACCAATAGCAGCACATGAGGGGTGTTCTGCAGCACACCTGAGGAATGTCATATCTGTAGATCTTTAATGGGATGCCTGGAATCTGATTGTTTACAGTACAAGGATGAAATGGTTAAGGTGCCACCTCACCGATACCAACCATTTAAAATAAGCTTCCGATACGGATTGCTGAAACTAGTTTGGCACATCCTCAATTTCCAGTTAGTCACTTTAATTATCGTGTCAAAATAGTTTCACCTGGTTTAACCTCAGGCTGTACAGCGAGTTACAGAAGTTGAAAAAATCCAGATAGACCAACATCTGCTCAGCTGCATGGCCTGCGCACGTCTCACAGTCTTCTCAACTTCGCTTTGCTCCTCCTTGTAGTTATTGCTGTCACTGGCATGCCAAAGCATGTCGATTGCCGTGTGATTCCAGTTTGTATGTTTTGTTTAGGACCAAGCTTATTGGATGCCATAAGCATAGGAGCGTGTGTGTGTGTGCGTGCGTGTGCGCACGTGTGTTCACGAGTTTGTGTGTGTGTGTGTGTGTCCTGGTTACGGCTGTTGAGGAATTCTGTTTGCATTGTGCAGGCTTGCGCACTTTAGAGGAAGGTATTATATCTCCTAATCTGTGTGTAGTGACACAGGAGGAAAAAAAGCATGCAGAGAGGGAGAGAGAGGGAGGTGTGCCCCTGTGTGAACCAGGCAGGCCTGTAGCCTCATGCCAGCTCTGTGCCGCTGAGGCTGACGTCATGGAAAGAAGCATCAGACTCTGAACTCGACGCGGCTGGGAACAACCAGCAGTGACAGCTAGAGTTAACTACAATCAGCCACGCTGCGCTAGCTCATCGTGACCTCTCTGCACACACAATACACTCACTGTGAATCCTGATCCAGAGTCTGCTACTTGGCCTTGAACTCTTCAGACGATGATACGCTTTTCACTGTGAAAAATGCTCAGTGGACAAGACAAAGAAAAACACACTGCATGTTTAATACACTATCATGTTAGGACTTCTGCTTTTAGTTGACTTGGCAAAACTCCAAAGTCTTCACACAGGAAGACTCCGCTCTCGCACCCAATAGATGTAATCGCTTCAATCATATAACACATCTTGTCTTCAGGAAACATTTAAGACTTTAAAGTTGAAACCGGTGTTGCCAGCACCCTCTTAAAAATGCCACGTGCAGTGCTGCTCCAAGGCGTCCGTATGCATTCCAAACTCAGGCACAGTCAGTTTTTACACGTCAAAACTATCACCCCATTAGTTCCACTGTAACAACATGGAAAAATAAACAATAAAAGCTGTCAAACTGGCTTTTATGAAGGCGCGACTGCAGCAAAGGGCGCTGTAGACGTTTGCCTGTCGCTACCTGCACTCTCTCTGCTTGTCTCATATATCTGTAGGTCTGCGTGCATTCAATCTGCTGTGTTCCCTTCAGCTACTCTGCACTGCTGATCAGGTCTGCAACCTGAGGGAATTCCTTGAGGGAATACAGTGCTTTTATTTTTACGACACAGCTTTGTCCCAGTGCGCGCACGCAAGTTGTTTGCACCAGCTACCGCAGAAAACCTGCCGTGGTTCTCTTTCTGCTCTACAGACATAATAGTCCCAGGATGTCTGTAAATGTTGCTTTTCAGAGAACAGAAGTTAGAATGTACTGTTCACCATTTACAGGAATCTACCTCTGTAAGGTTTTACGGGTGTAAAGAGACAGATGTTAATATCTGGCAGTTAGCACTTACTCATAAATGTGATGACAAAGTGAAACAGAGTTTTTGCTATTACTCATTCAGCTTTTTCTTTTTCTCTGGTGTGAATATCAAGTGACAGCACAGCTACAGGAAAGAGCGCTGAAACATCAATGAGATCTACAATTAAAGGGACGGTTATTTTTGACTTTGAGTGCAAAAACATTTCTTACCAGAACTATGTTCAGTGAGCAGGCTCTGGGTGAATTCTTGGATTTAGCCCTCGGTTAAAATTTATTAGACCGTATGAAACTGAATGAAGTGGAAAAGCAGAACTATTAACTGCTATTATTTAGAAGGGTGATGACACATGCAATGACTTGACTTTTTTTTTTAAGTCTTTGCTTCTCATTTTCTTACTTCTCAGGTGAGTCGTACCAATCAAATCATGTATCAGGTGTCTGAGCCTGTCCCAGGATATCCCAGTCATTTACACGTAAGCAAAGCAGGACGATTTGCCTGCACCACACGTGTGCACTAGACCGGATTAAATGGGAATCCGGCAGAGATGCTGCGGTAGTATAAACAGCGCTTTGCATCGCACCACTGAGTTGAACAATCCCACAGCCAATTTGCATTGGAAACTTCTCTGGGCTGTCACAGGCCAGCGATAGTGTCAAGTCCCCACATCCAGTCTTGTGATCTGTTGATTGCAGAGTTGAAGGTCATCAGATAGTTCATTGATTTGACACATTCAAAGACCCGATCTGTAATTATATTATGGCTCATGGTTGAAAGCCCAGGCCTGTCTGACATATGTATTAGAACAAAAGCCTTTTGATTTAATGCTCTCTTAATAAAAAAAAATAACTTAATGAACTCCAGATTGTCTCCGGAAGCTCCAAATTTCCCATATTATGAAATCTGTTTAGCGAGTGTCTGCACCACAGTTGGAGTCCTTTTGCATGTTAGCTCACAAACTCCCTGTGAATATTTTTCACCTCTAAATAGGAACCATGAAATAAGACTCAGGCTCTCCTGATTAGTCCTCATCAAAGGCCCCTCTGTCTAGTAGATGATATCTGGTGCACACAGTGCCACTTTTGACCTAGTTCATGAAGGTGAAACAAAGTGTAAAATCAGCAGCTTATATGCTTTCCCATAAACAAGGCCTGACTACAAGTTGTCAGGATTTATAAAAAGAAATTTCAGCTGTGGCACCAAACCATGTCAGCCTCACAGTCCTTTTCTCTGGTTCGGTATTACAAAGTGAGAAAGTTCTGTTTAATGCGTATTCATTTTAAAACTCCCATTCAATGCATGGGTTGATTCAGACTTTTTCAGACTGCAGGCAAATAAGATTTGTTTCACAAATCAATCAGATCTTTAAGACAGACTATCTGCACTGTTATTTGCAAGTGATCAGATCAGATTTGCTTGTCTGGACATCACCGACCTATCTGCAGGGCCTGTGGTAACCTGGTGACTTCCCAGTGTGGAAGCATCGGTACAAATCTGATCTCCGCCTCCAAATGTGACTATTATCTGCAAAAATCACATTTCATCTGACGTTTTGCTGTCCAGACTTTCTTAAAATCATTCTGGATATAAGTCTGAATTTGGACATTTATTGTTCACCACACTGACATGTTTAGTAGCCCAGAACAGACAAACTAAAACACTGGCTTTAGATAAGGCCTTAAGCTTTTTCGTCCATTTTGCCGCCACTGTTGTTTCTTTTTCGCAAGTTACAATCAGCACTTACACCGCTAGATGTCACTGAACATTACACAAAGGTCCTTTTTAAAAACATGAGTCACATGATGTGCCACACGGTCTTCCCTCTTATCAAAATTTATACAGTGAACACAGCCAAGAGCATTCTGGATGTTTGCTGGTATCACTGAGTAAAGAATTGTGAATCTTGAAGAGACTTTAGAGCTGCAACAAGTTGCCGATTAGTTGCCAACGATTAAATGAATCTCCAAACTTTCTGATAATCGCTTTGAGTTGACTTTCAGTTTCCCAAATATGAATATTTTCCGCTGTCTTTACCGCTCTATGACAGCAAACTGAATCCCTTTGGGTTATGGGGAGAACAAGAAATGTTAGGACGTCACGCTGGGCTTTGGGAAACACTGGTCAACATTTTTCACCGTTTTGTGAACCAACAACTAAACAGTTAATCGAGAAAACGCTCAGCAGATTAAGTATAGCTCAAATAGTCTTTAGAAAGGCGGTGCATACTCTGACAAGCCTCTTCTGCCTCCAGGATACGTACATGCACAGTTTGACAAATATGTAATGGAGCCAAATGGGAACCTCCTTGAAATTCAAATGTCAGGAAATCAGGTCATGGTAATATGGAGAGAGAGAGAGAGAGCGAGAGAGAGGGAGGATATGAGGACACACCTCCATATCAAACACTTCAGTGCCTGACATCCTTGTGAGGTTGAGAAATGGTCCCATATGGCAGCGCTCGGTTAGTCACGTCACTCACAGCCAGACAGGCTTCTCTCAGCGCTGACACAGCAGCTGTCACTGTCCGAGGGTTGTTTAGAGAGGCCACCACTGTTGTCACCACTCATAAAATCAACGTTTTATAGATACAATATTTGGCATGTCAATATTTCGGTCACTTCTCGACTCGAATGTCAACAGAATGACTTGTTAACACTGGTAGATTTAATTGGATATCGGGCGCAGGTCTGCTCTTTGCCAAAGCAGAGTAAGGTCACTCGTCGATGCTGTTTGGTTTTTGGCTGATAGCATTGGTGATTCTAGTAATGAAATTACAACCTGCACACTGTCTGTTTGCCAAGGTAGACCTGAATTTACAGCCTGGAAAGATAAATAGAATGCGGTCGCTTAACACAAACACACACACACACACACACACACACACACACACACACACACACACACACACACACACGCACGCACGCACACACACACATCCTGCACGTCACATTCGAGCCTGACATTAGTTGCAAGCTCCTTCAGAGTGTGACCTTTTCCATCGTGAGTTGATAGGTCTACTAATCTTTCCAAGTTTGAGCCGCTGTAGGTCCTCACTCTTGGGTCATCGGGCCAAGTGACAAGCCATAGGTTGATGGAAAATCCATAGTGTTATTGCCATACATTACTTTTATTTGATTGGGCCTGTAGCGAGCATAATGTAATGCCGTGGTGGTCTGCTGGTGAAGTAGCAGGGGGGCTCCATTCGGGTCCATGAACCATTTGTTGCCCCTCCACCCCCACCGACGCCCCCTCCAACACCACCCCTCACCCAATACCCAGTGACGTTGATGTATGTCCCCTGCCTACCGTCCATAGGCCCGACCCTGTGAGTGCCTGTGAGTGCTCTAAATCACTCTGCGGTATTGATTTTCCATTAGAGGTCAGCCACTCTGAACACCTCTGACAGGGTGCTCACAAACACCTCGCCGCGTGTAAGAGGGAACGTTAAGGGAAGGCAACATGAGGTCATGTGACTGCAGATGGGATAACTTACAGGAAGGAAGGAGTCGCTTTATAGGAGAAGCTACTTTTATCAGCTCATATTGGCTTGTATCATTTATTTTACAGGAATTCATGCAGAAAAAGATGCTCGGAGTCATTTTGATCCATGTATAGTTGTCTAATTATTCAATTTGCAGTAAAGTTTACAGTTTTAGTGCACATTAAGGAGCATAATTTGGACAATAAAGTAGATTGTTAGGTAAAAAGTCCTGCCACCATTACATAACTTTGTCAAGTGTAAATGTAAAGAATATTAGAATTTTTCTACTCCCTAATATCAGTATCAGTCCCAAAAATCCCATAGCAGTCAGGCTCTAATATGCAGTATGTAACTGCCAGTTAGTATTAATTGCAGAGCTCGTAAGTTTATATTCATTCTACCACTCTACCTTTTGTGTCCCGTGTTTGCCGAAGTGTTGTGCACATAAGCGTTCCCGCAGCAGCAGCAGCAGCCGTGCTGTTATTGGTACAGTGAGCGATGTGTCAGCACGAGTGCTGAAGTGTGAGCATCTGTCACACCCTGCTGTACATACATACATACCGTGCTCGCAGGCACATCCCTGATGGCAGATGAAGAGGAGCCGACGTTATGCTTGTGGAACAAGCTCACTAAGTGCCCTCTGCCTACATTAGCGAGGCACTTTGTCTTGTGCAAATATAGTAGCGTGTCACGGAGTGGAGTTAGGAAGAATTGTGGAGGCCCGGGCGCCGCGTTCACACAGGTTTTTGCGCTTGACCGAATAATTCAACTTGGGGTTTGTTTATTATGAGCAAATGGGCTTACCGTGGTGTTGTTACAGCTGTTATGAATGTACTTTGAGTGGAAGTGTTTGTTCCCTTCCCTCCTTTTTGACCTGTGTTTTTTCCTCTTTCCTTGCAGACAGTACAGACACATAAGCCTCACTTCCTGGCAGTGCACTGTCAAGAAGTGGGCGGGAAGAATTATGAGGCGTCCATGTCACACGTGGATAGTTTTGTCAAGTAAGTACGGCGCTAATGATGCAGCCATTGTCCCGATTGTTTTGATTAGGATGGAAATGGCCGAGCAGTTTCTCTGATGAGGAAACACCCACTTGACGGACTGTGGAACATTCAGGAGAAGTCTGGGCGGACTACCCCCCACGCCGGTCACATCACAGCTGCCAGCGCAGCAAAAAAACTGTTGTTTTGTTTGTGCGAAATGTGTCTTATAGTGTAAATATTGGATCAGGATGAATGTTACCTGGACCGAGTTGGTTATTTTAAACACTCCCTGATATCTTTGTGTGTGCTCTGTCCGTCAGAGAGCTGTTGTCCAGTGATGCCATGAAGGAGTACAGCAGAGCCCGCGTCTACCTCGATGAGAACTACAAATCCCAGGAGCATTTCACAGTAAGTGCCGTTTGACACGTTTCACTGTGCGTTCACGTCCTATCAGAAAGTACACAGTGGTGCTTTCATCTGAGCTTCCACGCGTTGCATCAGGGAGGAATCGCAGGCTCAGCGGTGATCACATTCAATTCGATTTCTTCACGTTGGCGCTTCTGTTCAGTGGATCCAGTTTATTTCAGAAGCCATGATGTCATTCGTGGCTGTTCAGACCAAAGTGCGCACGCATTAAACAAATTTCAGACCACATGAGAAAGACATTACTCTAAAATTACACACAGACTGTTTCTATTCTGTGAACACTGAAGACCTCCGGTCGGTTGCATCAAACGGTGTTGTCAAACAGGAAGTCTGCCTTCAGATAGATTTGAAATGTTAAAAATATGTCATTTAACAAGTCAAGCAATTTCTGGCCTTGAATGTGAATGTTCTCTTATCTTATCTTGAACTATTCTGACACATTTCTCTGTGAACCGTAGTAGTAGACGTGTCATTAGCAGCAGCAGCAGTAAGTCTTCTGTGTCGATAGACAGTTTCTCTGAATTCTGCGTCAGTAACAAGGAAACATCGGCAGACAGCAGTCATGTCATTTTGTGATCACAGCTCTTAAATTAGGACACTGGGGTGGAATTTTAGCTTGTGGTTGAAATCTCAAACTGCAAATTCACCACAACTGAAAATGGTTAGGTGTGAAAAGGATGGGCACGGTTAACACATGCAGCTGAAGCGTGTAGAAAACGTTGATCTTGTTGTGCCCTGGCTTTGAGTAGCTCGCAGAGTTTAAATCTATGACACTACAGACATGACACGAGGGCAGACTGACCTGCAGCTGCAAGGACAAACCACTGCCTGCAACGTTTGACTCAGTGTGTAGTAACAACAGGCGGCCACCAGATGTCAGTGCGTACTTGGAGATAATTTTGTTGTCACCGCTCTGCCTCAAAACTTGTGAAATGTTTAGTGACTGCTTCTTTGTTAATGATCAGGATTTATTACACGGGACCCTCAGCATTAGATTACTGTTAGTACTATTATTGTTAGTTACTTATTAGTTACTTTAGTTTATAAACCAAGATTGGATACAGGTAATGAGTCAATCAGTGGATTCAAATAGAACACCCCAGCTTAAATAATAGAACTAAAAGTCAGTGTCAGTGTTTGTGTGTTGTAAAGTTTGTAAAGGTTTCCAGTAAACAGAGGCATAATGTGTCACACTGTCCTCTGAAAGATACACATGGTTCCCACGGGTTCTTGAAATCCTTGAAGTTTGTGATTTTGAGAAGGCCTTGAAAGTTTTTTATTAAAATAGACATGGATATGAAATAGTCATGGATCATTGAAGGTACATTTTATGCAAGGACAAAAAAAAGTAGGTTTTTTTTATACCTTGTGTTTTCTTTTCTACTACTGGCTGTTGCGTCATTATTTCACAGTAATTAACCTTGATCAGTGTCTCACAACATGTAGTCTTGGGTCCTTGAATTTAAAACACTTGGGCCTGGAAAGTCCATGAAAAGTTATTGAATTTAATGTCTACCAAGGTGTGGAGCACCCTTAGATTACTATACCATCATCTATGTATGTTTCCTGTTTAACTTATACATCCATTAATCATAGTGTAGAGTATAATCTGACCATGTCCTCACGTCAGAAGCTTTAATCTCTGTGAATGATTCTTTCCATTCATTTATTTGTCCCTCGGCTGGGCAGATGTTTTGCATGTGGCCTCTTGGTGGAGCCAGATACTCAAAGCTAACAGCAGCAGCAGAGGACTTGAGCCTCGAGTTCCCTGTGTTCTGTATCATCCTGTGCTTTAGGAGGAAACGTAGTTCTAAGAGCAGTTTTATGTGCCATGCTTAATTGACAGTCTGCAGGTATGTCAGACGGTCATCTCCGCATTCCCAGCTTATTATGAGGTGAGAAAAGCACCTTCAGAGTAAAATGCAGATCTGCTTCAGATGTGGACTTTGTTCTCAGTTTGCCTGTGATCACTGAGTTGTGTGTGTCTTGGTTCTCCTCCATGTTTTCGGCGTTATCGCCACGCTACACTGCACCTCCACAAACGCTCATAAATCACAGCACCCACTGAGTCACATTTGCTCTTTTCAAAAAAATATTACAAACATTGGCCTTTAGAAAATATAATTATCTGCCATTTCATATAAGCGCTGCTAATATCCCGGCATTAGGAGCTGTTTATTTAATGGTGTTTGTCTATAGATTAACCTTTTTGTTGTATTTTCATTTCCATCAAATAGAGATGGCAGTTTGTGCTTCTCTTTGTGAATCAGTCAGTGGAAAGGGAAACATCTGATGTGCTTTCTATGATGTTGATATTGAAATCCTGGCAACAGTAAATATGAATAGACTCTCCAGTCTTTCTCACACAGGGCTTGCCATTTAGCTTTGATGACATCACCCATATTTGTTTTCTCAATCTTCGATTTTTTTCCCCCCTCGTGCTCCGGGGATAATTGTTTGTTGTCTGCCCTGCCTGTCAATTTTCAGATAATGTAAGTAGGAACACTTTTCTGGGTCCAGAGTTTCCACTTTGTGTGATTGTGTGCGTTATTGTTGTGGTCATTTTTTTTTTTTCTATGCAGTTTTGTGTGTAGTTTCTTTGGAAGTAGACGAGTGAATGTTTTGGATGAGTGCGAGTGCAGTAATGTGGCGAGTGTATGGTAAAAGCCAGTCGGATTGTTGACATGCCTGCCCAGTGTGAGAGTGTGTTTGGATTTCTGTGTCAGAGAGTGTCAGAGACGGATGTGCTTGATAAATGAATGTGTGAACACACACACACACACACAAAAAAAAATTACAACTGATTGAAGCTGGAATAAAATGTATTAATCGATGAATTAATTAAACAACAGAAACTTAATGAGCAACATGTTTTTAGGCGAAAGTGTCCCAAATAATCACTTCTTCCAGCTCCTCAGATGTGATCTCTCTCTCGGTCTTCTCTGACAGTTAATTGAATCTCTGTGGGTTTTGGAGTTTTGATTGGACAGAAGGAGCAGTGTGATTATGACAAATTGAGCTCAATTCAGGGAGATGTGGTAGCTTTTATTTTTTAAAACTGTTATCTTACATTATATGGATCAAAGGATGAAGCACAAAGATTATTTTATGTTTGTTACTGAGGTAATAGTTGGTGTTGCATTTTTTTTTTTTTTTTAGAAATGTTTCTAATTTTATGGCCCTCTCATGGTTGAAATTGGGGGGCCAAAATATATCATAAAAATCCCTGTCAATAAAATCCAGTTGAACTCCACTGTAAACTACATCTTTATTAATAGACATGTAGTTAAATTAATACCTCTGACAGTGTCAAACAAAACTGAACATTTTTATCCTTGTAAAAAAAACAAAAAACAAAAAAAAACAATTAATACCAGAGCTGTCTCACAGCAGATTGTACTGTACAAGTGTTCCTAGTTTAGTGGCCAGTAATTAGTTATTAGTTACACTGTGCTTAAATCTGAGGAAGGAAAAAAACATAATTATCTATTTAATAAGTAAACTTTGCTGTCTTTGAGTGTTGTTATTTCAGTTGGTGTAGAAATGGGGACACCAGATCTTTTTTAAGGTTTTGAACATTTTAAATTCTGGAGGCAGCTGAAAATAAAATTATTCAATCAGAAAAGTGGAGCTGAAATTAAATTTTGCATCATTTGTTGGGCAGAAACGGCCCTTTTTTTTTTTTTTGAAATCCAACAGACTGCTGGTACGTGATCTAAAGTGCAGTGTGCTGCAGCCTTGTCTGTTTACTGCGTCATAATTTGTCTAAATGTATCTGTGATCATTTCTTGATGTTAAAATGCTACATGTAACACCTTGATGCTGAATCTGAACAATGAGAAGTCCAGGCGAGCTGGAGCCTTCTCCTCCTCCTCTCCTCCCAGAGGAAGGCAGCAGTCATAGGGAAAAGCTTGACTGACATGTCCCCCCTACGGCTGAGCCCGGGCCCGGTGTTTTACAGCCCTGTTAAGGTATACAGCAGGTAAAATGTCAATTAGGAAGGCCCGCCCTGATAACTCAACTCCCAATCCACTTGTTCTTGGCCATTAATATTTATCGTGGGCCTGGCCCTGGAGCTGCAGCCCGTGTCATCTGCAATGATGTGCGCTAATGTTACTGCTTCCTGACACACTCGTACTCCGATGTCTGTGCAACTTAACACGAAACGCCTGCAAACCTGCATGCACACACACACACACACACACACACACTCCTAGCACTGTCACATAGTCTAATCAAACTATCCACATACACAAGACAGCGACACACAGCAGCACGCACTGCCTCCTCAGCCCTCAGTTGTTCCAGGGCATTTTAATGGGAAATTAAAGGCATCCTTCATGTCTGTGGTCTGCAGGACAGGAATGAGAGCAGCGACAGAGGATAAATCAGGCTCTGGGGCTTGACAGGACACCGCTGTCTCTCTCTCTCTCTCTCTCTCTCGCACGCGCGCGCTCTCTCTCTCTTTTTTTTTTAACCCCGTGATTGTGTGTGCATGCATTCATGTGTGTGTTTGCAACTGCTTCCACCCGGGGAGTCAGTGTTATAGTATGTAGCACTTTGTCCTGACTAATTTGTGTCATGGATCTAAAGCACTCGTGCTGCAAGTTCAAAGGAAGCTGTCTGTAGATTTTGATTTGATTATCATGGAGTCGTGTCTTATGTTGGAATGTACACAAGCTGCAAATGGTGGTGGACTAATGAAAAGCAGGCAAAGGTCCAGGATGAATCCAGACTTAAGATAAGTTTAGATTTTACTGGATTTTAGTGCCATTGAGTATTATTTGGAATAAAAGAGGTGTAAAGATGCAAAGAAATAAGCTCCATAAAAACAAAGTTTGTTTTTTCTGAAGTAAATCAAGAGTTTAACAAACATACGGGACAATTACACTAAATAAGCCCCTCTGACATGATCTGATAACTGCAGGACAGGATGACATACAGTGAAAGTCTGAGGTCAAATTCCTACAATTTATATGAAAATATTTTAATACAAATTGGATTTGAAGTTTTTTTTTTTTTTTTTTTTACAGGGGAAATGAAAAGCAAGACACAGAGGAAGAAAAAGAAAGAACATGGAGACATGCAAAAAAACACACAATTAAATCCTTACAGAGAAGTAGACACATTTCATGAGATGAAGCCGAACACATCACATTCAATTTGCCAGTCACTCTGGAGAAAGTCTGGGAGATGAGGAAAAACAAGCTCTCTATCAGGACAAACTTGATACAACTTGTAGCATCTTTTATTTTTATTTTGATATTTGAGTACAATTTATTTCAAATGTTTGTTGCTGAAAGTATCCAAAAGCACAAAATACATGATGATGAAACTAGTGCCAACAGAAGATCGATTTTCAAGTTTGGATTTTTGTAGTTCTGTGTAGGATGAACCAAACAAAATGATTTCCTGAGAACAATAATGATGAAGATACAGAGCTAAAGGCGTTATATCAGATGAACTGTTTGAGCATAAACACTGAATACAGTCACAGCAGATTTAGAGAAAGCTCTCGGGCTCAGATAAGTCGCCGACGCACAAGGACACAGAGGAGTTCTACTTGTCAAAAATCATCAAGACACAAAGTATTGTGTAGAACAGAGACACTCGGGGAAAGAAAAGTCTTTAGAGTTTGTCTCTAAAACAAGGACTTGTTGGTTTGAACCCCACAACTGCCACGTGCTGATGTGCTTATTAGCCATGCACAGAAATCCCAGCTCGCATTTTTTTTATATTTAAAGGATCTGATGTGTCTTTTTTTTTTTTTTTTTTTTTGCCTTTCCTACCCAAGCTGCTGTCTGATCTCTGGTCAGCAGAGCGGCCCTGTCAGTAGCTGCCAGCAGCTCAGCCTCACTCTGCTCCAGAGGTGAGTCTTTAATTCTCCTCCAGGCAGCGCGCTGTAATGCAATCATCAGTACCGCTTCTGCTCGGCCAGGAATTTATGAACACTTAGTGTCCCTCTGTGCTGACAGGGCCTCAGCGTAGAGTGTGTTTACGGTATTGCCCAGAAATGCGTGTCACTCGCGTTTATCGCCTTTTTTTTTTTCTTAACTGCATCCTATATCACCCCCCTGTTCCACCTTTTTTATGATGAAACAAAACCAGGTTGCATATAGAGATTATATACTTTCCAGAGAAAGTGGGGTCATAGAGGAGGGGTCTCTGTGTACAGTCTGTTGGTTTTACACACCGAGGTTAACTAGCAGGAGCAGCCCCCTCCTGCCTCCATCCCTCCCTCCTCCCTCCACCTCTCAGCTCTGTGTTTAAAAAGAGTGCAGCAGGCATATAAGCAGGTTAAAATATTGCTAACTAAATCTAAGAGAGCTCTTATTTCAATATGGTGAGAAGTACGGCACCGACTGAGGCCACTTGAATGGAGTAGATGTCAGCACGGTAATATCGCCGGGCCATAACTCTCCGCGGCCATCACTCATACTCTCAGGGCAGACATAAGTGCATACACACACACACACGTATAGCGACAAGACCGAATAAACAACGACCCGAGCGCGCACGCTGAACCACACACACTCAGGACACGGGTTGACCGACAATCAATGAATCTGCCATCAGAAGTGAGTTATGAGGGAGAGAGAGTGGGCATTCCCAGCGTGAAAATATTTTGACTGAAAATGTAGATATAATTAATAGATTGTGTAAAGAGGTGGAGAAATTGATGCATTTATTACAAGGAGTCAAATCTGGGGGAACCGAGCCTTTTGCCCTCCCGGATCATCACGGCGGCGGGCATGAGCTGCTCTGAAACACACCTCAGACGTCCACGGGCACACACGCCAAGCTTCTCCTTATAAACAACGCTCTGATAAAGTGTTTACCGATGTGTGTGTGTGTGTGTTTGGACGGGACCTAGCCGAGAGGAGTAAATCAGTTGTGTTGGAGGTGGAGGTGTTGTTGGGTGGTGGTGTGTGTGTGTGTGGGTGAGATGGGGTGGGAAGGGGGGTCTCCAGCCACAGATAATGATGTGATTCCAGCATGAGGCGGGCCGGGTGTACCTCGCCACCGTCCATTATGATGTGCGGCCCCCAGCCACCGAGGGGGCAGAGTGAAGGTGAGCCTGTCATATCGATCTTTTTAGTGCTAAAATATGAGCCACTTTACTCTGCTCCCCGGCGCAGTGATGTGAAAAATAATAACTCGGACCCAAATTAAAAATATTGATCGCTTAGGAGGTGTTGAGAGCAAATAAACACCCTCTGAAGGATTTTTATCCCCCCCCCCCCCCCCCTCTCTCTCTCCCTCCTCCCACCTTACCCTCCTCCCTCCTCCGTCTTGTCCCTCCCCGCCCAGTGAAAGGGCCGGGTCAGGGATGGTGGCTGAACTGTAAAAATATCACACCATCTTGTTGCTCAGTAGTCTTCATAATAACCACCTACCAGGCTCTTGATGCTCTTTATTGTTTCCAGACACAAATCAACAAGCAACCATCTTTTCAGCCACTCTCCAGCACTGATTGATCGGGTTTTGACTCCATAATCTGCCATTAGCTCGGGTCCATTCAGGTACACACACAAACCCCCCCACCCACCCGCCTCTCTCCTCCTCCACCCACGCGGAGTCATAATTTTTTGCACATCCGAGCTTGACTTTTTTATTCCGTCCCGCTGTAACAGATGAGCTGACACGGGGCCATCAAACGGGTGGGAAAACAATTGCCACAAGGTTAATTTTATTGCCTGCTCCATGCATTTGTGAGCAGGCGGGAGGTGTCCTCTGCCCGGGTCCTGATGAATGGCCAAGCCGAGCGGGCAGGAATGAAAATGAGAGGGGAGAGGCCAGGCACAGGGAGCCGGAGTCCCGCCGCTCCCACCTGAAATTGAAATTTTTCTGACATGCTCAAAATTGGTATACTGATATATAAGAGAGTCAATGTTCCATTTAGTTTGATGATGAAAGCCGTCATGTGTCCTAGTCAATTGCATTTTACGACACCCACTTTACCTCATACATCCCAAAGAGGATAATATCCGCACATCCTAAATGGCGGATGTCAGATTGTCCAGAGTCTGTAGGAAAATAAACTACTTAGTGTATCTAAATGCTGTCGTAATACTTGGCTGTCCTGGTCGCAGCACTATTGATTGTCCACAAGGACGTTTGTTCTGTTTTGGGGCCAAGGCGGGGATGAATAGATATTTGATGGAGCGTGGAGAGTGGGGCCGGACCAGCATCTGCATCTCAGTGCTGTGTCAGTGGGGATGAGAGCCAGGCGTCGGGGAGAATCTCATGCCGCCTGTTGACATCAGTGAGAGGGAGCGGAGGGGCCGGAGCTGGCGATATCTCCGGTTCCCCACTTGAGCTGGGTCCTCCTGCTGAAAGCTCACTTCTGTCTACTGGCTTCAGGCCCTCACTCTGTACGTGTATGTATGTCTGTGTGTGTGTGTGTCCGTGCGCGCATGTACATGCTTGTCTGTGTAGCATCAGTGATATAGGGCTGTCTTCAGCCAGCACTTTGTCCATACATATCGATTTCTTCCTCCGCCACTGGCTATAGCTGCTTCATTTGCATGGCCCAGCTGACCCAGGCAGTCAGTGGCCATTATATTCCCATTAGCTAATCTCTCAGCTTTGATTTCCATAATCCTCTGTCTATTGAGGGCCCTCACAGCTCTCACAGTCCCGCTCTCAAAGGAGAAAAAAAAAAAGACCCCCAACCTCCCCCACCCCAGTCACTTTACCCTCCAACAAATGGCACAGCAACATACATCATACATACACACATATGCATATGTATGCTTAAACACTGCAGTGACACTCTGTTATTGTGTTATAGTGACAGTCATTGTCAGTGGTGTAATTCAGAAGCTGACCAAAGTTTGATTTAACATCATCTACGAAATGTCTCAGTATCACAAGGAAAACGTTGTGTATTTCTGGTCGCCATGGAGATACTTTTAACTACGTTGCCAGGTAATTTAATCATTGAACACCGCATCGTTTTATAAAGTAAGTAGATGCTTAGTGCTTTCCACCACTGTACTAAGGTTGAAGTTTCCATGTCATCTGAAGTGAATTATGCACACCTCACAGGTTCTTACACAAACCTTCTTTAACAGCAGAACACAGTGTTACAGTGCTCGTTAATGTGTGTGTAGTGTTGTGACATGAAGTGTTGGGAACACTGTTAAAGGCTTTACCCTTTTGCACGAAACTGCCCTGCAGCTCAGTGAGGAAACATTGTCCAGGGCAAGACTGAAAGAGAGTAACTTTGGAAGATACCATCTTAATTTGACTAAGTTAAACTGCTGAAACTTCATATTAGGTTTGGCTGAATTTTCGAATGTATTTTTGTCCAGATCTGGATTTTGTCTCCCATCAGTTACACGAGAATCACGTTAGGAAAATATATTTTCATGTCTAGTTTGGACAGGAGGAACAATTACACTGACAATTACTCTCCAAGGAACATGGTCATACATCAAACCATCTACCCAGTTTTTTCAAACCTTTTTAAATAGAAATATTTAACCAATTTCCCTCAAAACCTACATCTGAGCTCACTCTAGCACCTCAGCATAGTAATTATAGGGGGAGCAACATTTCTAGATTTATAGACTTCTTAACTATCAGCAGGTTTTACAAAACTTTCTTTAAGGCTGCAAGATTTAAAAGTTTAATCAAGTGTGGATGACCTTTAAACAGACATCTGTAATCTGTTTTACCAAGTAGAAGTGTCTATTACAGTGTGTTTAACCCTCTATGCTGAAAGCTAATCATGGATGCTATCATATATCCTATACCTCCCCCATCTTCATCCCAGAGCCATCCACTCATCCTCTCCTAGAAGAGACATCCAGTGCGCCGGTGCCAAATTGACCTTAATCGGCCTCAGTTTGAGTTCTCTTGGAGCGATTGCTTCCATTGATCAAAGAGGACCTACCACCTACCGCCCACACTCCACCCTTGACAACCCCTCCTCTCCAAATGAGCTGATAATTAATAAGGGCTGGCTCCGCAAACACCAGTCAACAGAGAGCATGATGGATCGGACAGCTTGGATGCAAACCAATACAATGCCCAGCTTTTCTGCGGCCCCTGGGTGTCCTTTACCCTGCGTGATCAGGCATGCAGAGGAGCACCCACCGTGCTAATTAAATACCCACAGGTTGCCCTTGTTTTTCAGCAGGGATGCTTTCTATCTGTTCACTATTGGCATGTATTTAATAATTCATGGGGCTGCACCACTGAGGACAGAGCTTCGGGCCTGTGCTGTACTGCTGCAGACTTTGTGATAAAGTCAGTCAGATTCAGAGGTTTAATAGGCCACAACATAACGCACAGTGTTCACTTCATCTAGAGAAGATGAACTACAAGTTTTCTTCACCTATGTCCTAAATGCTGATCATCTAGGACGAGGATAGCGCTTATTAATAATAATTAGCATTCAGACAATTCTTCATTCATCTGAACAATCAATCACACCACTGTGGGACATTCGCTACAGAGCTGCCAAATATCTACACCTTTATGCGACTTCCTCCAACCGTCACCGAGGTTGTGCGGCGACAGCAGTGTCTGTCCGCTGACAGCTGTTTGCTCTTTTTGCTGAATGAGCCGACCGGTGACGGACACATCCCTGGCTGATCTATACCACCGTGCTAATTGCTCCCTCTTAATCGCCACACTTCCCCTTGTTTGTCACCACGTGACTCGTTAGGCGCTAATTGTGAGATACGGCCGTTTCCTGCGGAGGAAAATGCTGTTTGCCGCTTCATTAGCCCGACTCAGGGCTTCACCGAATGAACCGCGCGTCACCAGTGACACTTCATGTAACTGTTGTGTGTTTCGAAGCAGTGGAAAAACTGCCGGTCTTAATGACATTAGGTCTGGTCTTTGTGAGGCAGCAGTCGCAGCAGGAAGTACAGCTGTCTGGCCCCCGTGTGGCCCCTAACCGGTGTGATTGGGTGTAATTGGTGAATCTGGTCTAAGACGAGTGCAGGGTCGCTGGCTGTGGGGTTGTGAGCCTGTCATAATAACAACCAACAATGTGATCATTTCATTTCCTTTTCACTTACACGTCACCTCACTTCACATGAGATGGCGCGCGCACACACACACACACACACACACACACACACACACACACACACACACACACACACACACACGTACATGGTGGACAAGGTTAACGTTGGGCCCCATTTATTTCACTCTAACAATGACTCTAAATAGCCTTTCAAAAGCGAGTGAGGAGGGAGACAAAAATAATCGAATCACACAATTACTGCTGGGCTTCATTCTATAGTTAAGTGCATTTTTATTGTGTAACGTTTCTTTTTTCCCTGCACCCTCCTCCGGCCCCTCCACCCCCCGTCTCTATTTTTCCTGCCTCCCTCGGCAAGCGTTCTCTCCCTGCCACTTCTCATCTAATATGGCCATAATTGGGTTTGGTTGTACAAATCAGATTTCAGCAATTGGGTTATCCTCCTCTGAAATTGGAGAGGTCTCTGGGCTGGCATGGGTGGAGAGTTAATCTGCTTTTGTTAAGCCCTCCTTTTGGTGGCTGCGGCTGTGCCAGTTAAAGCGTTTTACCTGTCACTGTGGACATGGCTCGTAATTTACCCCCCTCTTCAAAGAGAGAAAAGAAAAAAAAATCCTCCCTCGCACGCACGCAGTATACAAATCCAGCCATCTGCTTCTCCTTGTGCAAATAATGACATTTGAATCGAGCATTAACAGGCTTAATTACTTTAAAATTGTCATTTTAATTTACACTGATATAGTATTGATCACACAAGCAGAGATTAAGGCCCTCAGTGGAGCGGTTGATGTGGAATTAAACAGGGCCGGGTCCTCCTGGGGCCCGCCTGGCCTGTCCTGCCGCAGCCAGAAGAGGAATGACATCCTCCCCCTAATGAACTGGCAGCATGCGCAGACATGAATTTCAGGCCCCGCTGGAGAAGGAGGGAAATAATGGGGTTTGGGGAGCCATGGCGGGTTATTCATTCACTGCCATGCACCAATTCTCCTGTGATTCATCCCCAGGCCCCCAGACCCCCACTGCCTGTTTGCCTGCCACATTCAGCCCGCCTGACCTTTCTCCCGCCTAAGTGTATATATATATATCCGCTCCCTCCTCCGGGAGCACCTTGTCCCATACCTGGTATCATGTACAGAAGGAGGGAGTGGCATGAGGAGGGGAGGGGGTGTGAGGATGGGAGAGAGAGCAAGGGTGAGACACCTACAGCGAGCCACCAGCCTCTAATCCAAACATCCCCCTCCAGAGGTGGAAGTGCTGGTCCGTGATTCTCCCTCTCATCCTGGCTCACCGGCCTGCCTGAAGAAGACGACACTTTCCCGGGGAATTGATCTCCTCGCATGAGCCCGTTGTCACGCACAGCTGGTTAATATCGGAGGGGGTCATCGTTGCATTAAATCCAGGCAATTTCTACCGAGTTTGAAGAAAGCCTGTGGCTCCCGTGCTAAGCGCTGTGTGTGTTGTGGAGTAATTATAGCAGTAGAAACAACCTTTTGACACCTGTCTCCAATGAACACACTCAAACAATCACACTCCACACAAGTGCTTTTAATGACTGGCTCTTAGAGTGAGGGGCCCGATAAGAATGAAACCGAGAGTGTTCCAATACATTCTCTTCCAGTCCACTGGGTTGAACCATTGTGTTTGTACAGAAGCCTAGAACGGACACAATTAAACACTTTAGATAGGGCCATTTGCATTTCTTTTATAGTCACTGTAAATGCAACAGTATTAGCAATACGGTAATTGACGATGCAGTCTTATCATCTTCAATTTGTTGATATAGCATGAGTCAAATATTATTATAACACTGAAGTTTATAATCAACCAATCAGATAAAATGATCATTTTATCACTGTTGATTTTATAACTGTTGGTTGTGGCATTTATTTTTGGTCAAAGAGCTGATGAGCGCGTGCTGGTGGATCGTGGTTAAAAAATGCATTGTGCACAATTTAGGGGGCTCTGTTTATGACAGAAATGTATAATGTGCCATTAATTCCTAGACACTCATCCTTTTAATAGTATGATTGGTGGTTTGATGTCCAGTTCTACATACAAAGTATATTTGAGTAAGACATTGATGCCCACATTGTGTGGGGGTACATTGTTGTTGAAACACATTCTACAGTGGAAATGACATGATGTCACCATTTGTCGGTAGATGGTTTTTGCCTGGTTTTAACAAAAATGTTGACTCTGGACAATAAACTTTGATGTTTTTGCAGCATGTCAGTTATCTTTGATATAGACTGTCTCGATGTAACTTATGTCAGTCATTGAAGTGCCTTTTTTGGATCAGTCAGTATGCATTTTATTACAAATATTAAAATTTAAAATGCAGGAATATAGTGAAATAAAATGTCCTCATATTGTTCATATGAGTCAGATTTCATTAAGTGTTAAGTCAGTACATTATGTAAATGCAGTTGTATGCAGTGCAACAAGTGCCGGCAAGAAAAACAACCTAAGGTGACTGCGTCATCTGTTACAATGTTTGATGTACAACTTGGAGGGTATTACCATTTTTTTTTGCCCCTTTTACAGTTTAATACTGTGCATTAATTCAGAACTGCAAACAAACACCTGCCTATTAGGTGTTCAAATATGCTGTCTGTAGTGAGACATTAATGGACACCATCTAGCCAGTAAGTGCTAAGAATTTTCTGTGGCCATAGTATAAATATATGTCAGACAAGCCACAGCAATGATGGTGGTAACTCTATCAGCCTCCATAAATTATAGCGATAATATATTGTCGCTGTACTCAATCTATGTTCCATGCTCTCCTCTTCATCTCTAACTTTCTTGTTGTTCTCCGCTCTGGGCTGTCAAGAGCTTTAGAAATGATTTATGGAAACAGGTACACATCATGAAATCAGACAGTGATGGCCTGGTGGCAAAGTCAAAACTCAACTCTGTGCTTGTCCTTGAGCCAGTTGACTACTGGTGTTTCCTAAGATGGCCCAAAGGTCTCAGAGTAGATTGAAAGAGAGGGGGGATTGTTTGTGAGGTCCTCATTTGATTGCATTACCTATGCCTGGATGGCGAGAGGTGGAAGCCATCTTGACAATGAAGGCTAAACAAAACAACAGCCTCTTCTTTCTCTTGGCTGGCAACTCCCCATGACGGATATCAAGATGTCTCCAATACACGTAATGGACTTGGCAAGTCTTGGGGTGGCTGGGCTTGGGCCTTCTACTCCACTCTGTCATCCAATCACCTTATTCTAATGCTATTGCATTGTTTAGTCAACCAGCCGTCCATTTACATCAACCCATAACCACACAGCCACACCACAGAAGCACTTAATAGAATTAGCAGGTATTGTGCAGCACATTTTAAACACATAGGCCATTTTAAACACACACACACTCAGTCACTCCACCTCCCTCCCCGAGCTGATGATCCCCCGCTTGCTGTCAGAGTAATGGCATCACAAGCTCTCCGTACAGCGCCTGCCCTTCCTCTTTAACTGTCATAACTCTATACTCTGCCCACCATGGACAGTTTATTCCGATCTTTAAATGTGTAGCCAATATTGTTGTCATGTTTATGTTATGTACTACATATTAATAGCTCATAAAGCACATTTGTTGCATTATTAAATCATTTTTCACTCGCTCTTCATTAGGAAATAGGAAGCTGAAGCTCTCAACTGAAACAGCCGGTTAATTATAGGGCTCATAATTTCCTAATCTGATTTTGGGGAATGTTTTGTGAGTCTGTTCGGCTAGCCAGCATATAAATAGACAAACAAAAATGAAACAGCCACATGGCTGGGAATTTGCAGTCATATGTCCTCTTTTGCCCTTGACTGAATGCATTATTTTCCGTCTCAAACATCAACACTGCCATCTTTTCAAACAAATTAGCCTCATATCCTTTCCTCCTTGTGATTAACACACAACAAATTCACATCAAATAACCCCAAAATTGTCTTAAGGTCTAATTTTTGAATGATATTAAATGGGACACGTGTAAGTTTATTTGGAATGACTCATCTGTGGGGTCAGGGGAAAATGAGCAATGCCTTTGTCCCCTAGCATCCACCCCCCGTTAAACTATTACCTATAAAAACAGCCGCACACTCCCAGTCAGAGGGTGTGTCCTGCCCGGTGTAATAACGAGGGCCTTCCTCCCTGTCCCATTCCTCGGCCGATTGATTTTTGTTTGGAAAATTAATGCAGTCGCTGTAAGGTTCTGGAGGTCAGAGGTAGACGGGCTTCAGCAGATGAGGGGCGGTGCTGGGCAAACGGAAAGGCAGCGTGCCGCTATGGAATCTCCAGAGTCTGGCTGATGAAACTTACTGTGGGTTTGTTTGAGGGCGGAGCGTGCAATAGCTTATGATGTATTGTCTCTGTGCTGTTGCATACACGCAGCAAAATGCATCTCCTATGATTGATCAAGCAAATATACAGGCACATATATTGACTACACCCGCTCACCCCGATGTTGGTTATGTTTGTTGCCCTTGTTTTATGTTGTATATTCAGTTTGTTGTCTTGACATCAGCTTAATGGCAGAGAAACACAGTGTAAGTAAAAAGGACAATTCATTTGAGACTTCACTCCAGAACATATGCAAGTGGTGTCTTATAAGCAAAGCATAACCATATTTCAGTGAGTAATGCTTCCCAAGTGGGAACCAATCTAACACAAAGGGTGCCCCAGTCAGCAGGGTCCCTGTACAAGTTCAACCACAATGGCACCCTGTGTGCATCATGCTGTAGCTAATTACCAGCTCATTAAAGAGCCCTCTAATTAGATTGTATGTTATGCTCGTTCAGTTAAATTTGGGCTCTTAATTTTAACTGCCTAATTACATTTCTGAAAAGGGAAAAAAACACATTTCAAAGCACTCTCTGGCCCGCTAGAAATGAAGCGTTTATCGGAATGCCGTTACGGAGAACAGAATCTTCTTGTCGATGGATAATTGTTGATATAGTAGAATGAGTAGAGTACTTTCAGCTGATATAGCAGTCTTTCAGGTGGAACAGTTGATTGATTATTTAAAGCAGGGATTCCACAAGGGCACAAGTAGTCGAGGTAGAAATGTGCTGGAAACATAGTTGAACTTTTTTTTTTTTTTTTACAAGCAGACATTCAAACACAGGTGTATCTAATCAATGAATTAACTGCTGCACCGTAATTAGTTATTGCTTCCACCTGTGCGTCATCTGCTATTGCTGCTCAAAATGGCTGCTGTGAAAAAGGAGTGCTGTGACGCTAACTAACAAGGCTATCGAGTCAGGTAAGGCAGATTTACTCAGAAGCAGAACAACTCTACGATTTTTTTAGCTTCCTAAAGAGAACATGACAGAGAAAGTTTAGGACACCTTGTTCCAAACAGACCAGTCTGACGAGTCATTTGGTAACATTTGGTTTACAGTGTCAAGTCAGCTAACCGTTGCTAATTATTATTTTTTTTTCAGACATCTTAGTTGTGCTGGGTCCTACAAATGAGGTAGGAACTATAGCATCAGTAATGGGTTGTAGTTGTGAGTTTATTTGACACCAGATACCTCACAGAAGAATAGCCTGCTGACTAGCTGGTTAGCTAAAACCCCCTAAAACTAGCAGTTAGCATAGCTTGAGAAATAGAGTTTCCAAGTGAAGTGTTTTGGAGGGTAGATGAAGGCTAGAAGTAGTGTTCCAGTAAGTGAGGCAAATCTACACCTTCAGACTATTCACCTTTTTTATTTTAGTTTATTTTTCTGACAATGACAAGTACATTGTTTTTTATTAATATTCTGCAGCATGTATAGGCTAACAAATCCTTCACAACAAATGAAAAAATACCTAAAACATAGTTATTTAAAAGAATTGGTTCATCTAACATGTCTGTCCCTCTTAAAAAGTGGCACACTTTTCAACATAAAACATAAAAGCAACATAAAGCAATATGAGAAATATAATATATTAACCTACAGCTCAACTCAACAATATTTAAAAGGTCAAAGAAAGCTCTGTTGTTAATTTTTTGTGCTAAATGTCAAGATGGCACCTGCAAAGCTAAACTCACGTCTAGCATTGAGTCTAATGTGTTCCTAGATGTAACAGATGCACTGTACATTGTACATTGCGTATTCTTCTTGACTGACATGTAACCTAATGATGGACAATACAGTACCACCTGGTCAACTGTCGAGCACTCAAAGGGGCGACCCAGGAGCCAGACCTGCATGGGCCCCTCCAAATCCTCTTTTCTTCCCACATTTCTGTGGGTGTGATATTTACAGGAGAGCAGCCGTGGGTTTGCTGCCACTCTTGCCCCTGGCACAGGACCTCTGCTCACTCACACCCTAAAGCTGTCTTTTAAGAGGGGCCAGGGGAAAGGCCGGATGCTGCGATTGTACGGATAAAAAAAGAAACATCTGCGCAGGAAAAGTCCTCCGTTGTTCGCTCTTTTTTATTTATTATTATAATAATACAATAAGAGGAAAAAACCCCATCACATAATTTCTTGTTATCTGAGAAGCTGAGGCTGCATTTACATTTGCTTTTCATGCAGCGTCCATGTGCTCTTAGGGGCGATGCACTGGAGTATAACTAAGCTAGCATGGAGGATATCCAACCATTTAAATCAAGCCTCTGGGAATTTTACATAACACATCATTGGCGAGCATTGGTTTTTACATAAAGACAAAGAAGGCCACAAAGAGCCACTGGACGGGCGTCTTAGCCTGAGACGAGCCGCTGCGTGTGTTTTTGCAGACTCCTCTAAAGCTTCACGGTCCTGTGGTCACTGTTGTGCTCAGAGAACGCCTCTGCTCATACCCAGACAGAACACAGACAGAAAGCTGCTTATTTTTTTTATACATCTAGGGGAAAAAAATGATTTTTCTGAACGCAACCTCAAAACCGAACACTCGGCTCTGATGGGGTGACTTCTCAACGTGATCTTCAGAGGAACGCTCTCGAGTCCCTGGGCCCAAGGAGATGCTGTAGATCGCCATCGATTGTCCCTGTGCCGTGGAAGCTGTCATATTTTATAGATGTTTCACGAGATGGCTCATGATCTAGACGATGTTGCCTTCATTTAGGAAGAGTTGTGTTTGTACTAAGGGAGGAGGAAGGGCTCTTGATACAGAGAAATGAGGACCTTCCTGATAAATTCTTCTCACAAGTGACAAAGTAATGCCACTAAGATGCAGCAAACTAATATATTTCATTATGGGACTCTGCACTGTATCTCATTGGGCAGCCAAGGATGCCACTTTGTCATTACAAGGCCATATGAACGAGCCACAGGCAGCGTGGGACAGGGACAGAATCAAAGCTGCCTCTGGACAGAAGCTGACTGATTACTTTTCCAGCCAACATCACAGCTAACATCTATCCCAGCATCCTTAGGGAGGGTTAAGTTTGCTCAATACTGATTATTTGACATCTAAAGTTGCTTATGTCATAGGTTACTTTACTTTACCCCAAATGACGCGCTTCACCTCTACAAATGCAGCAGAATGTTTAAAAGAAAACAAACAAAGTGTTCATCAAGGGCAAGTAAACAAGTTGTTCAGTCTGTCAATATGAAAAACTTTTAAAAACTTCTTTACAGTCTTCATCCAGCCACAGCGATCAGTTAAAATTATATTGCTTCCATTCTTCCTACAGCCTGTATCATCCTAATTCAATCAATTCTTTCACAAATGAGGCCACATGAATAGGCGTAATATTAAATCAGATAATAATATAGATTGATGAACAGTCCATGACAACATTAGCAGCCTTTCTGAAATGCAGAGATGAAAAAAGAAAAAAAGAAAAAAATCAATGAGCTCAAAGACCTGTCATTTGCATGGGCCTCTTCCCCTAATGGGAATACTTTTACAGACGGGGAATTACAAGTTGAAATATTCTTTTTGATTATTGGACATCCATAGCCAAATATGATTTACATTAATGAGCATAAGTATATTAAAGGCATTTTATCCCCCAGCATCCGAAACAATTGAATAATGGCTCTGGCAACCAAGCAGTGGCCTGAGAAAATAGAGAGGAGGTAATGTCACTTTAATTACTAATGGATACCTCAATTGTTCAGACTTTGATTTTTCATCTTTGGGTACAATCTAATAAGGCAAATATTCATCATCTTCATATCCCCTTTTAAAACGATGATTTTGTCAAGCCCAGACAGCACAGTTATTTAAAGAAAGTGGCTATTTACCATCCTGGCCTCTAAGATCAACGGTTTATTTGAAGATTGCTTTCCAAAGATTATTTGCCTGTGAAGAAAGAAGAAAGGTCTTTTCATTTCCAATTGCAGATGTCTGATACACTTAGGGTTGAGAAGTTGACCTTGTTAGTGGGGACAGACGTTGTAAAATTTTCCTTTAGAACTCCAATTGTCCCACGTATTGCTCGTCACTGTTTGTCATTGGATGAATGTTACATCCTGTTTTAGTATTACGTAGCTGCAGTGTTGTGTCGTGATTAAATTGTGCAGTGCAGTGTTTTGACCTGAGCTTTATTACGAAGTTGCACAACAATCTTCACATCGCGGCGTGTAAATCATGGGGTTGGGTGACCTTAAAAGTGCTCCGCTTGCTTTGTTAAACTGCTCTGGTCAACAGCAATTCACCAGAGCATGAGACATAGCAGAGCAGTCTCTGACATTGCTCTTTAATTAGGTTAAAACACTCCCTGTTACACACAGAAGATTATTTATATATATATATATATATATATATATATATATATATATATATATATATATATATATATATATATATATATATATATATAATATACACATACAAGGTCCTGATGACCTCTTGAGCCACTGAAAATATATTAAGCATCTGCATGTTAAGATGAGGTGACATCAACAAACTGCAGCTTGTTAAATGCTCTAATAAGTACACCAGTGTTTGTTGTAGTTCTTCAAGAGTAATACATGGAGGGAGCATTTCTATGGCCAAAGCCTTATATACACCAATAGAGGCTTAGAATAAGCTAGCCTGACCTCAGCTCCACTTCACTGGTGTTATGTTTCCATAAACAATAACCACGTGAAAGTCTTCTAGATTTTTTTGTTGTCTTGAAGTACTTAACTGAGATGACCTCTAAGTAGTCACAGCCTTTGAATGAAAGTTAAGATAGAGAAGGAGATAAAATAAAAGTAGGAGGAGAAGAAAAATACTTATATAAATCATATTTAGAGAATGCAGTAATGAGTCTAACCATATTAAACTTTCATCTTTTAAACTGGGTAAACTAAGCAATGGGCATGGTGTCTACAAAATTAAATTTGATTGGTTGAGTTATTGGGGGGAAAAAATGAATAAGGTAATCGACTCATGAACATCATATGTCACTGACGTGCAACTGGCTAATCAGACTCAAATGATTCTAACAATATTATTAAAACGGTGGATATTGTAGATATTCTCTGTTTTAGGCTGAGAGTTTATCGTAAAAATCTGCGCTAGAATTGTGGAGACAAACTTTGTTCTAGTTTAAAGCCTAAGATAACCCTGATGACATCATCTAGGTAATTTTTTCAAACTTAACAAAGCTCTCTTCAGACTAACTGTAGACATTATATATTATATGTAAAGGCTGAATAGTACTTGACAGATAAACTGCATATGTAAAATTAAGATTAGGCTGAGAGTTTCAGAGTCTCCACATTTATAGAAATAAAGCAAATATGCAGGTGACCCTTTGTTCATTTTTTATTTACTTTTTGTTTCCTGATTGACACCAATAGGAACAACAACATAATCCATCTGCATCTCTACTGCTGTTAGCTGATTTCTGCTTTCCAGCCTGAAGCTCATACAGTATGTCAGTTATACCTGCATCAAGCTGCAAGCAAAACGCCCTCACCATGGCTTCATTTAATTCATTTTCACTATGCATTTACAGACTGCCATGCAAAGGACATTTTGCCCCGCCTCCTTAAGAGGTCACCAAACGGCACAGGCCCCACAGGTGTAATCCCATTTACTTTGATCCTCTATTTTTATGTCCTCGTTAAAAGCTGCTGAAGTAGCAACATCGTATTAGTAAATACGCAGCTGGAATATATATGAGCATTAATCATTCTTTGTAGTGGACAGGGCATTGCTACCTTACTGGAAATTGGGGACTGTGCAGAGATGATGCATTGACTGGAATTTAGATAGTTATCCTTTAATTAGGACCGTAGTTCTGTACCTTACCACATGTATTACATCAAAATGTGCACCACCACATTTCTTTGTTATTGCTTTATGACAAGACATTTATTCAAAACATCCTCTCTGAAAAAAAAACAAGGTGCTATTACTGTGTGTAGCCAACGTTTTAACAAAGTTATCAAACTCTTCCATCTGGATTATGCTGAAGAAGCCAATGAGGTGACCGAGAGCTTAAAAAAAAAGCCAAGAATTCTAAAGAAGCTCTTTTAAAGTCTGAGTCATATCATGTATACGTGTATTCACTTTTCTTTTTTTGTTGAATGTCATTGCTGTGATGGTTTTATTGCTTTAGACCCCTCTGCCGGGCAGGTTAGAGGAGCGACTGCACGACTGATGAGCGTGGCAGGAAATTGGCAGATGGAAGCATCCATTTCACCGCTAATTAGGGGGTCCAGAAGCCCGCCGACTGACAGGGTTCAACTGGGCAATGTAGTGCCTGCCAGCTCCCATCCCGTGCGCTTTATAAAACGCTCTTTAATTCCCCGGCACAATATCATTAACTTTGTAAGTGGATGAACACAATGGACAAGCAATTTAATTAACTTCTACCATTGAATGTTGGAGGGGAGACTAAATGAAATTAATGCACAATATTTCCCAGGGAGGCAGCCAACCTTGGGAGTGGGTCTGGATTGTTGGCAGGTCAGGCGCTGCCGCGGGTTTGGCCAATTATGCCTTGTTTAGACCCATCCATAATATTTTCCTCAAAAGAAAATAAAATCAGTGGTTTTGAGATCAATCATGAGCGCATGTCGCTCTGCATTCTGGGAGATTTTAGAATAATGAAGTGGAGGTCCGGAAACACTCTGCCAAAAGAAGTCTACAGAGCTAAAATCCAGGTATCCAAACGACAGAGGGGGTTTACTTGAAATAGACAATCAATAAATGGATGCATGGAGGCTGGGTTTGGGAAATGTAGCAGATACAGAGGTTTGATTGTGGATCTAAGGATGGAAATGTTGGCTGATCAGTCGGTCCATCACTTTGGTTCAGACTGAAATATCTTGGCACCTATTGGATGGATTGACATTTTGACAAACGGTTGATGGATGGACATTTTGTTTTACAAACAGTCATCTTCTCTAGAGGGTGAATGCTAAAGTCTTCTATGATCACCTGGCTTTTTATCTAACACGTCAAAATGTTCACTTATTCAGTGAGATAGTTCTTACAGCTTGCTGCAAGATGGATTGACACCACAATTTGTTACAGACATACATGATTTAGCTGATTCCTGACTTTTCTTCTTACACCAGCAGCAGGTCTGTGTGAATTCATCATCAGGTCAATATTTTGATGTGCTTTACTTTGGGTCTAATCTAAGTTTTTTTTTTCTTTTTTTGCAGTGGCCATTACAGAGCTGCTAGCGTAGCGTAGGCTCTTAGTCTGGTTGGTTTTGTCAGCATTATAATGAAACATTTCAGTATGAAGGGCCTCATCTGACCATATTTTGATGCTGCAGATCAGTATTATTCACTGTAGCTGTAATACCAGTCAAAATGAGGTTCAGGTGGTCTGGATCTGCCATTCCTGTTTTAATTGTAAGGGATCAATACTAGTCCTGCTTTGCCATGTAAACCAATTTTCTTCCGAGGTTTGCTCATGAGGTCTCTCATGGGGACAGTGGAAGAGCATTAAGGAAAGTAAGCTTAACTTAAATCTTAATTACTGTGAAATAAATGAGTAAATTTATGGTAACATGTTTCCTCTGTACTATATCTATAACAGTATAATTCCTTCCCTCTGTCCCTTACCTATGCCCCCCACCCCCCGACACACACACACAAACACACACCCCAGAGACAAGGGCTCCTTCAGGACGTGACGGATGGCTCCAACACTCAGGCCGCTTTCAAATCACAGGAAGTGACAGAGGAAGTTTTAATGAGAGTTTTGTCTGTGTATCCAGTCAGGCCTTCCAGGCAGCCGATGAATAATAGACACTGTGGCTCAATACTCTGAATACTCAATCAATGGCACTGGGAGAGGGCCTTGGCAAACACATATGGCAGCCCAGGGTGGGCGGTGGGCTCAGGAGGGGTAGAAAATACTAAGGCTTCTCCATCTGTATCTCTGGGCTGAAAAAGCAAGCCATCTCTATTGATGCTGCTCACTTTTGTGCCGGGTGTTTTCCTTGCCGGGGATGACAAACAGGCTGTTTGTGCAGTATTGGAGATTTGTGCAGAGAGGTTCCTGTGAAGGTGCTCTTTTAGCACCAGATCCTGCATATCAATGGGTCCCTTGCTGGGACATAGAGGGCTGATGGTGAAGTAGATATGTGGATTCTTTACATTCAGCAGCTCTCAGAGCACATAGCATGCTGTTCTATTGGCTGCCAAAGGATTCGCCCTTTTCACTCTGATTTGGAGTGTGTTTAGAATTTAACCATGTATGAATGCTGCTCCGTAGTGACTAATGAGGATATTATGTACCTATTAGTCAGAGCTTATGTCTCTGCCTCCATCTCTAAGCTGTTTTGACATAGCATGTGTTTCTGATGTATCGCAACACCATTTCTTCATGACAGCACATCTGATTGACCTTTCCGATAAGACTCTGTGTGTGTGTGTGTGTACATTTGTTAGTTGTTTTTTTGTACTTATGTTTGTATGTGCAGGTTTATGTGGAAGTGTGGCATCACTCGTGATTTGACAGATGAGGGGGCTCCAGGGATTTCTGAGCAATGAGAGATAAACTGGAAAACAGCCCATTTTGTCTCTGCTGTCTGGAGGGCAACAGAAAGCCCCTGAGGAGATATTTCTCTGAGGTGGCTGTAACAGGCTTGTAGCCTGAACATTCAGATAACCCTGATCACGGTGGGAGTACTGTATCACTTCAAAGAAAGCTCTCTTAATGGGTTATTCTGGTTTTGTGCTTTTTTAAAAATAGTTTGTTCATCCTACCTGTCAGTGAGACTTTATTCAGCACATTATTTCTGACAATTTGAAATGTGTCAAAATGTTTTTAAAGCTCAGATAGTCAAACAGGTTATAAATCAACTATTAGACCTATTGTACTGTAGCTGGCAGTAACTATCATTGATTAAACTGCTCTTTTGTTTTGGTTTGTTTTTTTCTCCCCTCTCTGTCCCCTTCAGTTTGCTCGTTTTCTTGTACAGTCCAAAACTACAAATGCTCAAAAAGAAAACGAGCAAACAAGAAGGTGGACGCAGTCTGGATTTTTTTTTTGGATTTTACTGAAACAATTCATCGATTTTCAAAATGACCTATTGATTGACAAATCAATTCCACTCTAACACTCAGACAGTACAATGAGAGATTGTGATCAACATATCAGTTCTTCCTTCAAATAAAGTGGCTTAGATAATCTGTGTTAACTTTGTTACCTGATCGTCTCACTGATTGTGTACACACACAGTTGGAATTTGCTGTTGCTGCATCATGGTGTCCAAAACTGCAAATACACAACACAAAAACACAAAGATGTAGCAAACAATAATTGAACTTTAGTCAGAAATGAGACAGAACAGAGTGCAACAGTGCCAAAAAAGCACTTTCAGAAGATTTAAATATTTCAACTAAACTGTAAACTTGAAAAAACCCCACCACAAATCAAAAATCATTTGTAATGCTGACCTGTTTATGTATATATCTATACCTATCTATATCTATATTTCTATATCTTCCATATCATTTAAACGACATTTTCTAGAACAAATTGTACATGCAAAGTTCAAATGCAGGCCTATAAAATAGTTGAAGAAAAGAACGACCACCATGCTCATCCACAGCTAACATCTTTTGAAGAAGCTGCTTCATGCGTCTATCATCTATTTTCCTGTTGAAACCACCTTTGGACACGTGATCATCGCTATGCTCCACAAACCCATAAGCCTGCACTTTGCTAGTGTCTGGGGGACAGCAGAACATTACCCTCGGAAGTTGTACAGTGACACTGTGATGACACTGGAGTGTGTATGTGTCAGCTCTCCTGGGACTGGCCACTCTCCCTTAGCACAGATTGGAGGTGAGACCTTGAAGAAAAATTATTACTTTTATGTTTGCTTTATGGCTCATTTTTCACATTAAACGCAGAAAATCTATTCAGAGGTCACAGAATTCCTGCTTCTCTTCTTCGGCCAGAACTAATTTTTGCAGCCCTCGGTATCGATAAAGCATTCAGCGGAGCAAAGTATGCAGGCTATGTACTGCAGCTCTCAAGTCTCTATTTTCCACCAGCCAGTCTATTGGGACTTGTTCAGCCCATATCTGCTGGGGTTTTGGAAATGTCAACTACACACTTACACGGACACACACATGCACATGGACAGCGAGTTCAGACCCCGTTGTGTCAGTGTGCCCTTATCTGTGAGCGGCGTAGCCAATACAACCCGTGATAAGAGATAGCATTGCCAGAAGGAGTCATAAAACCCCAGCTTTTATGGCGCGGTTATTGTCTTTCTGTCTACAATTATGGTGATTACTCATTTCCCCTTACCTCCCCCGCGGCCCTCATGGTGCACTTAATAGACTGCATTTTACTAATGGAAAATTAAGTAGCCGTCGTGGCAGTGGGGTTTATAAATATGTAAAATATACTTTTAATTATTTCAAGTGAATCTGGCAGCTAATCAATAAAGAGGGACGTGACAAACATACGTTTGACACACACCATTGTAAAGCTACTGGTAAAAGATAAGCATGGCCTGTCAGCGCAGTCCAGCCCTAATGAATATTTTGAGGCTGTCATGTAAGGAGACAAATGGATTAATTGCGCCCTGCTAATATAATAGCTTCTTCATGAAGAGTGCAGGAGGGAGGCATAGGAGAGGAGAGAGAGCAGAGCAGCTGCTAGGTTCTGAACCCTGATGTCAAATAAATATTTATTAGGGTTGAGGGTTAAGTAGATTTTTGCGATTACACGGATAGCCACTTAAGCATAGTTGTTTATCATTTATCTGAAAATTGATTCATGCCGATTTGTTTGATGTCATATTAATTTTATTTTTGTGCTCTCGGGCATTGAGGGCCTGCAGAAGGATCAGCTTCAACTGAGAGAGACACACAGTGGCTATTGAGAATTTAAGCGAAGCGCTCAATCATTTCTTTCTTTAGTTCTTTATTTTCATATGCAGGCAGTAGTTGTTGAAGACTCCCTGCAATCATTAATCAGGTGTTGGGGTCGATGCAACTTTTCTTTAAAGCAAGTGAGTGAACTCCTCAGGGCTGCACACGACTGTGATTGTATTGTTTCAGTCAAAATGAAACTTTTGATGCATAAATGATTATTCTTATTTATTGTCAATCGTAATGTCAAAATAAATTACAGTATGAAACTGTGCACATTGTGTAGCCTTATTTAATATTCACTATACTAACTCACTGAATATCAGAAAATTCTCGTATTTAAGCACCTTGGACCGTTGACTTAAACCATGAATCAGTTGTTCAAACTTTGGTTTGTTCGTTTTCTGTCAGTCAACCAACTGATTCAGAACCTAATTGTGCCAGCAGCAGTACGTTGACTTTCCAGATAAATTGCAGTTGTGCAGTTTAATTTCTAATCGAGTGAAATATATCCCTTTTTTCCCTCCATAATTTCCCTAGTGTCATATTTCAAAAATGTCATTTTTACTTGACTACCCACTGAAATATTTACACAAACAGCAGCAGTTAGCATAGTGGCACCATTTTGACAAATGGCATGGTTTTCCCCTCCCTCGGCCTGTTTCCCTATCCATCTCTGTCTCTGGGTCTGTTGTTGGCACTTTAAGGTGAAACAGAACATAAAGACAAGTGAGCACAAATAAGTGTAGGGGGCCTTCCTGGAAACCGTCCTCTCGCAATGTGTAGCTGTGACCTTGAGTCCTGCCTTTCGCCCAGCGCCGTCCCCTCTCGTACACGCACCCCCCACCACCCTTTTCCCTTTCTCTCTGTCCTCCGTCAGAGCAGGAGAAGGAATGAGGGAGGGAGGGGAGCGCGACGGGGGGTTCGGGTCACCAGCCTCTGTTCTCATCAATTAAATGTGCGACAGTGTTTTCCGTCGGCTGAACTTATATGTCAAGGAGATGGGCAGGACCTCATGTTTGTGCTTTTGACAAATCAGCAAATGTTTAATCTCAAGATGTGCCGGCGCTCATAAATAATGCAGAGGCCGGGCCCAAACTCTCTCCTGGCGTGCCGGAGAGAGGCGTCCACACCGGGCCTCAATAGGAAAATGCAGGAAAACCCTCCAGACTAAATCCTTCTTCATGCCCAGAGCCTTTTCTTCTACAGAGGTCTCCTCCTTCTTTTGATCACACCCCTCCATTGCCACTTCATCACTCCTCTTTCTTTTACTGTACCTGAGCATGAGAAACTTCCCTTTTATTATCTCTCATCTTCTACGTCACACCGTTGCTGTTCTCTGTCTAACTCTCTCTGTCTTCCACCATTTTTCCTCTACTCACTTATGTTTTCATTTGGTCGCTCTGGTCTTTATAGTAAAAGTTACTCACCGCTCTCTGCCTCTCTCTATGAGGGTAGAAAGGAGACTCAGAATTATCCCGAGCCAAAGGTCTGCTATCTCAAAGACACAGGGGATTGAGCTTGAGCTTTGCCTCCATTTGCCCTAAATGTAAAGAGGGCAACAGAAAGCAGTGTAGTGGACTGTGAACCGCATCAAATCCCCCTCTGCACAACTCTCACTTCTTCCCACAGACTTTGATTGGCTTGTTCCCCGACTGGGAAAGTTTCCTGATTGTTCACAGGGAAAATTAAGATTTTAAGCCTATTGAAGTCGATCTTTGCTCTTTCAAAAGTCCATCTGAATGTGTCCTTTGAAAGATCAAATTGTTGACTCCCCACATTAGAAGACTCTGAGCCCGAGAATGGGGTGTACAGGGACCTCGCTGCTGAGTGTACTGTACTGAGAGCACGCTGCACCTGTTGTTGTGTAGTGTTTGTGGCTTCCCATTGAGCGCAGCCATGGGGAGTGTGCTCTGGAGTGTGTTAAAGAGTGAGGCTCTATACTTTAAGCCCAGTCTATTAGTCAAACATTCTCACATTAGGTGCACTCTCCACATTGTGAAAAGCAGCAAACTGAACAAATGATGTGATAAACACGAGCACAAGAGTTTTATTTTCACTCTCATGTTGAAAATCTTTTTTGAAGTAATTTGATCAAGCAGAGAGATGAAGATATGAATATCTCAAAAAAAGCATTCTCCACTTGTCTAATCTCACAAATCCCCTTTCTCTTGCAGGCTCTCGGAAGTTTCTACTTTATCCACGATTCTTTGAAAAACATCCACCAGTTTGATTTCAAAGGTGAGTGCCCCCGTCCAACACACTTCCACATGATACATCATCAGCAGTGTCTTGAAATGTAATCCTCACATCGTGCCCCCTCATCCCACCCCTGCATATCACACACAACCATTTGCAGGCTATTCCCGCTTCCATCAAAACTAGCGAGCTAAGATTGGCTCGGAGGATAATGTAAAGGGAGGGGGACAGAATGGTAATGCTTATTAATATTAGGATTTAATTCATAAGATTTCAGGCCTACAGTAATGGTGTGTGGCGGGTTATTGGACAGTTAACGCGGTCTCATCAGCCTGCGGTGTCAGAGGGCCCCGGGGTCCGACGGCCACGCTAATTAAAGAAGGGATATAGATGTGGAGGCGCCGCGCTTCCTATTAGACCCAAGTCAGCATTAGCACCAGTTACCCCAGTGAAGGACAGGGCGAAGGCAGCGGAGGGGTCGAGAGGGGAGAGGGCCACTCGTCATGTACACACATATATTTAAAGTCAGAATTATATAAACTATGGTACGCACTGTGCTGCTTTGCTTTTGTCACAGGCCTTTTCCACAGCAGACGTTTTGACTTGTCATGGTAGAAAAAGCACAGATGTTACTAATGACATTAACATTGGCTCTGTTCTATTCAAGTGTCACAGTGAGACATAATTCCATGATAAAGGCCCATTGGGTGCTCATTAAGAGAGACGTTTGCTCTTTCAGTGGTTTGAGAGAAAATTCAGCTTCACAGACTGAAAGTGAAGTGACACCAGTCAATACGTTCATATTCATCATACTCAAACAGGGTTCACAGCACAAAAACATGAAAACACACTGCACACAACGAAGCCTGACTGATCCAGATTTTAGAGGGAAAATTCACTGATTACAGATATGACGGCTGGTGCTGTGTTGTTGTTGTTTTGTTTTTTTTTAGCCGCTTGAATGAAGAGACCTCTGAGGTACTCAGAATTCTGCTAAATAGTTAAATATTGTTCAACATTGTAAATTATTTAATTCATTATTGCCCAGTTCTTGTTGACATTGCTGGGTGGCTGCTTCTTCTTTTCGTAGTCTGTGCTGCCTGCCATAGTATTGAAAATCTCAGTTAAACCCTGCAGTGACACTAATGTATTACCACAGAGACCACGTACCCATTACTGTCTGCATAATATACCAAGAAAAACATAATTTCATAATTTCAGATCATTTATACACCAATACCGATGATATCATTTGCGATAAGCAAATATTGGTCAAGTTCTAGTACACAATTTCATACTATTTCCTCGTTAGGCATAAACTATGTAAACTATGCAAATCTGTATTAGATATAGTACTTTTCTATAAGCTGATCGTTCTCTGAACTGAAGAATGTTGCAGTCCTGTTGCTGACTTGTATCACAATGTGTTGTTACAGCCTGAGTGTCTCCAGTCCTGCCTCACACGTTCAAGTCACTTTCTTCTTGGCAGCAATGTGTGCTCATAAGATGCAGACTTTGTGGTCACATTTGTTCTCTTGAAGTGTTAAGTTTATTTTTGTAGCCAAAAATCACAAACCACCAACATGACTCAGAAGACTACAACACTGAGACAGATTCAGATCAGGAAGAAGCCCACATGTCTGTGGTGTACAGGTCAAAATCAGAACCACTGCTCCTGTTTGGACCAGTTATTTTATATTCATGTAATGATGAATACAGAAGGAAATATCTATTTGTACCATGGTGTGACCTCTCACAGTCGCCTCCTCCTGAACACAGGTGTTCTTCACTCTGACCAGCAGGTGGTGCAGTTGTCCGAGAAGCCAAAGTGACTTTGGCTTTCAGTGAGCTCTAATTGTATCAGGAGATTCAGACTCACACATGGGGTCTTCAGGAATAAACCTAACCTTTCTCCTTTCTCCACCTCCTCCCCTTCTCCCTCTGCCTCTGTCCATCTTCCCTCCATCGCCACTTAAGCCAAGAAATTCAAGAAGGTGGTCGGGAAGGAAACCTACTCAGAGACACTAGAAAGCACACCCTCGCTGGAGAAGGAGAAGTTTCCACAGGACTACTTTCCTGAGGTGGGTAAAGTCAATAAGCACTCTTTGATTGACTGGTGGTGTTGTCTTCTAATGACAGCTTTCTGTTGAGACGTACGGACTGACAGATATCACAGTGAGAGGTGGAGAAGTGTCAGGACGGATAAACACAAAGCTCTTTTACATTGTCTACAGTATGCAGGTTTAACAAAGCTGCTAAACTCAAAAGTGATCAGTCACTCATGAAATTCAGCATCCTTTGCAATTCTTACCATAATGTTTGATGTTGCATATAAAAAGAAATCTGTTTTAATGCTTTCCCCTAAATAAGATTACAAATAAATCTTAAATTAGACTTTACCCGTTGATCATCAGTTTATACAAATTATTATAATCATTATTAAATCACAGATTATATAAAAAGTTTTTCTTGTCTCTACTTTTTATTGAATTTTCAAAGGCCATTTTGTTTTCTATTTATCTTTTTTATTCTTTGTTTTAAAGTCCAATTTTCTTTCTCTGCTTTGTGGAGGTCCAGCTGGACACATGGCTGATTTGAAGACAAATCAGTCAAAAAATTCAAATCATGAAACAGAGAAGTCCTCGTTGTGTCTGCCGTGTCCCGTGGAGCAATTCTCTGCTCACTCCGCTGTGTGCGGTGTTTCTGGTTTTCGGCGTGGTGTACCATCAGAGGGGAGCCGAGCGCTCAGCATAGCTGTGCTGATATAGTAATAAAGAGCACGACCGCCCGTGTGTCATCCCCGCACTCCCCACTCATCTGTCAACCATGCTCCGACGGCCGCCTCTGCAAATATATGCAAAACAGATGGATACGGCCCCTTCACACACTTCCCCCCAATTTCCGTCTCTTTCACACACTGCAGGACTCCCCACCCTGAGCCACCCTAGACATACACACAAACATATGTATTCACACACACACACACACACACACACACACACACACAACGTCACGTCTCAGGTTTCCCACTTTCCCATTCCAGAGATGATCTAAAACCAATTACACTGATTGAGGCGCAAAGCCATTTAAAATGATTACAGCAAAAGCATTGTTCTGCGTTTAACAGGACAAGCAAAGAAAACCACAAAACAAACCTGGCATGGCACAACGCGAGAGGGATGAGGGGAGTGATGTAGAGAGAAAGGAGGTGTGTGTGTGTTGGGGGGGTACAGATGAGAAAAGTTTTGCCCCATGATTTATGCCTCTTTCCCGGCTGGGATATGAATCTGGGATGATGCTCCAGAGAGCAGCACTCCAGATAATGTTAGCCCATTTAAAAAGAGCAGATTTGTGTAGTCTATCAGGGTCGCCGAGTATTTTTTTTTTTCTCTCCTCCTCCCCCCTCCTCCGGCCCCTCCGTAGTGAGAAATTGGTTGTTATCATAGATCACAGATACTGCTCAAACCTCTTATGAAAGATGAATTAATTTCACTAATGCTTTAATGCAAAGCTCTCATGAGAGAGGCAGACTGGTGATAACCCCTGCCTCGTCCCCGCTTCCTCCGCTAGTGATTTATGCCCTCTTTTAGTAGATGAAACCGCCTAGATTTGCCATCCATCTGCAGCTTTGAGGAATCCTATTACACAGGGATCTTGGACCGGACAGAACGCCACACACAGTCCCAAACCAGTTGCACTGAGTCTTGGGTCATGATGCCGTAGATGTGTGGAGTGATTGTTGTGACGAATGTGGAAAGACACCGAACTGAATGATTTCATTAAGTTAACAATAAAGACACAGAGGTCAGGCATCTTGTTTATACGCTCATAACTAATCAAAGAAGGAAAAAAAAGTCACGTGTTTTTGAAATCCAACCGCTCTGTGGAAGGTTAGAGTGACAGCATTCAGCTCAGGTGGCCTGTGGGAGACAGATGTGTGTGTTTCTCTGCTTGTGTCTTACCTTTACGGTCCCCCATTAATAAAGTGTCACTGAGCGAGCTGCTGATGACATCATGGTGGGAGGGCTGGGTGTGTGTGTGTGTGTCCGTTTGTGTGTAGTACATTTCACTGCATTTAAGTGTGCATCCATATTATCACAAGCTTCGATGTGCACAGATGGGCTGCGAGTGTTGATTCTTTCAATTATGGATTCATTCATTCACTAATTATTTTCAAGATAAGTTGTTATGTGTGAAAAATGTGGTACAATGTCTGCCACAGTCTTCACTGAACCAAGGGGATGTGTTCAAATCACTCATTCTCTGCACAACCTAAGGACTGAAATTAAGGGGGCAAATACCTACATTCAAGAAGCTGGTAAAATGTTTGGCATTTTACTTGAAAAGTTAACAAATAGATGTGTATTTAAGTTAATGATTTTCTAGTCTGTCGACTCATCAATTAATTGTTTTCAGTGGACAGTGGTCTGGTGTAGCTACTAAATGTCAACTAGTGTGGAAAGAGAACAATCAGTCAATTAATAATCAATTAAATTGAATATTGATATTAATAATATTAATATATTAATATTATTAATATATTAATAATATTAATATTAATTCTGCTTGGAGATGTAAAAGTAAAAAGTCAGCGTCTTCTTCTGACTGGATTCGTGAGTAACTCTAATATTTGAGATGAAAGCAGGGTGGATTATTTAAAAATAGACAGTGGGCAAAATAACAGACAAACTAAATAGGCCTCAAACAGAAGCTATAAAATATTACCAGCACACTTATTCATGCTCGTGATAGCTTTCTTAAAAGTGGCTAAACTCTGTGTCATAAAATAAAATATTGGTTAAAATCACTTACATTCACACTTCCCGCTTTCTGCTCCTACAGTAGTTTGATTCTGATTTAAGTGACAACCCCTCCATATGCAAAACATCGGTTCTTTCCGTAATCCCACCTTGAGTTATGGCCGTGAGTGGAGCAGAGAGAAGCAGGGACATTAATTGAAATGCTGAATAAGAAGGAAGTGGACAAAATTGTGGGCGCATTTCTTTTGAAAGGTCGCCGTGATGGATTTGGCGGCTTGTCGTTTCCCGTTGTTCCGTCAATCTCTCCACCTCCCCAGTGGGCATTAATATATTTATTTGTTTGGCGCAGTAATACACGCCTCCAAAAACCATTGCATCATAAGGATTTGTCATTGCCTTATATAAATAAAGTATACGACCCAGACCTTAATGTGCCCTTGCTATTGATTGTTTTACACAGCCGTAGAAGGAAAAAAAAGGAGAGCGGGAGAAGGGAAGGAAATAGCGGACAGGCTGTAGATCAACATCCATATGAGTTTGTATTTGTTGTTTGGCACCACGAGCGTGTCCATAAAAGCATTGACTTTTCATACCCTTTTAGTGCCCTCTGTAGTAAGCTCTGATACGGGGCTGTGATTACTTTCAAGTTCTGCCCCCGATGAAAGTTAACTTCCCTCATGTTTTTCTCCTTTGATTTAAACACCATGCGTGATTCATAGATGCGATGCGTACGTTAAGAAGATGAAGTCATTTAAACTGGCATAGCTTGTAAAAATGCTCTGCGCGTTTATCACCAGACAAGACACCTGTGACACAGATGCTGTTCTCTGTGACAGCTGTGATCCACGAGACTGCAAGGAGCTCATAAATGAGGGGATAATGCTGAAATGAAGGCTAAATGAAGCCTTTCTACACTCATTTTTTTTGGTATACAGAAGGATCAGAAAAATTATCTTGATTTTACAGCTGAACTGTACTGGAAAAATCCCATTTCAGCTGCTCTCTGACTGTTTGAATCCACATTTGTCTTTCGTCTTCTTGAATTTACCACGTGAATTCCTGAAGCACTTTGTGTTTACTGAAATATTTGAGTGGTGACAACGCTAGACACTGCTCTCGTACATGTGATGCATCTTTATCCAAGCGTGCGTACACACACACACACACACACACGTACGTTCATGTGCTGTCCAGTCATATAAACCCTATGTGAGGCCCTCTCTTATTTGATGGGGCCCCCTCGGATGATGGAATAAAGATAAATGTGACTGTCTACCAGAGCTCAAATCAATCAGCGTTTGTGTGTATTACTTATTACTCACAGTGCATTTCTGTCACAGGGCTTTTGTGTAACCCCCTACTCACTCCCCCCTCCTCTCCGAGTCCTGCACTCTTCTATCACCCCCCCCACCCCCCTCAAAACATCACTCCGCCATAATATTATTTATGGGGGTCGGACTCTGAGCTGAAATATAAGAAAGGTCAAAGAATCAAACGGGATGGACCGGGAAACTGTGGCGGGAGGGTGTTTTGGAGAAGGACTGGATCTTGTATCTGTGTGTGTGTGTGTGTGTCTGTCATGTCTGACATTTTATCAGAGCATAATTTTCCATTGGTCACAATTTTATGTAGTGGTTTCCAGTTTCTATCACCCCATCTTGTCTTTTTCTATATTTCCTTATGTCTGTCTCTTTCTCATCCCGTGTGTGTGTGTGTGTGTGTGTGCATGTGTGTGTTATGGTCAGCCTGTATATGTATAGCCTGACACCCCTGGATGTGACCCACTGTGTAGCTGCCGTTCATCACTGTCATGGGCGGAGACGCCATCGCTGACCTGTGGAAGGTCAGCCAATGTCACCCCGAGCCTTGTGACCTTTTACCGTTGGCCTTTGACTTCCACCCTCACCCCCTCCCCTCTGACTCTTTATGGCCAACCAAACCTGATATACGATATGATTATATGTCACCTATCCATTTAATCCAAATATGTCTTCTATTCTTCTATTCTGAGTAACTGTGCCACAGCTTCTCAAAGAGTATTTTAGCTAAATGCTTCTGTTTTTAAGAAGATACAATTGTTTGTGTGTGTGTCAGTGTGTGTGTGTGTGTGTGTGTGTTTAGAGGGGGGGTATAAGGAGGGGTGGTGATGATGATGTTTCAGCAGGAGATTAAATGGGGCTGGACAGCATCTGTGTCATCATCTCTACTCCAATATCAGCTGCAGCAACCACATCATGATGTCATCATGTCAACCAATAGAAAGAGACACTTCTCTTCTTCTGCGCTGTGATTGATTGTGTGAGATAATCATCTTAACTGGACTCCCATTACAAAATAAAAGCACTTAAATTGGCTAAAATAGATAGCAGAGTGTATTTTTTCTTTTTACTTTCTGTTATGTAGATATGGTAGATATGTTTGTTCTGCACGACTGGCCTGATCGTCTGCATGTTTACCGCCTGTGTGTCTAGGTGTGTGTGTGTGTGTGTGTGCGTGCTGTAAGCGCGTTTATAAGCAAGCGATGAAGCAGGGGGTCAATCAGTCATACGTGGAGGAAATGGGGCAATCTGGGGCCGGGTGTCAAGGAAGTGATGGATTTTAATGCTGCGATTGTAGTTAATGGCTCTTTAAATTAAATCGAGATTAAACGTCTCTGGCTGCAGTCAGAGCTCGTATGGGCACTGAGCAAGTCCACCACCCCACCCCTCCAAACACACGCTCTTCATCTTGTCCTCCTCATCCTCGCCGCTCGAAGACTTTCTTTCCTCAACTTTACATCAACAGACAGCTCAGTACACTCCCTGTGCAACACAGTTAATGTGTGATTGACTCGACATGTACATTTTGTGTACATAAACACGTAAATGTGATTACTAAACGTCCATGCTCATTGCTTGTTTATCGTTTCAGTATGTTTTGATTCAGTTAGTTGAAGACATATTTTTTTAAGTGTGAGGTCAGTCTTTTACGCTGCAGTTTGACAGTCACATCCAATTCCATTTGCTCCTTTCAAAGTCACAATATTGGGACAGCGAGTTATAATTGGGCCCATACATCCTGCCCAGGCAGTATGGATTAATTCAAGTATGCTAATGTAATTCAATTTGATACAGTTAATCTTGTACTAATGCAGATTGAAGGATGTGAGACGCAATCAAATACCTCTTAGCCTTTTAATTTGCATCTGAGTTTTTTAAATAAAATTAGTCAATATGTAATTATGTGACCTGGCCCATAATTAGTTTATTCATCACTGCAGTTAACTCCCCATTAGGAGTATCAGAGAGAGATGGACAGAAAAAGAGAGGCTGAGGGAAAGAGACTTATTTATCTATTCAGAATGAGAACACTCGCAACATCAATTTGTCTCTCATTTAATAACCAGCTTCATGGTGAATCATGTGCTGTTTGAGAAAGATCTTTGGACTTGTGATTGGATAATTAACTCGAGGCTGGTGGGAGCTGATCAAGCAGCTGTATACTAGATGTCTGCAGCGTTCACACACTGAGGTGCATACTTCTGTATGTTTTCTATAACTTTAACTAACACAGGCTACAGATTCTGAATTGAAACTGTTCATATAACATGTCTCTGCATTATTTATCCGACATGTCACAAAGACAAGAACTTTCAAACTAACTTTTCAAGTGTCAGCTGGCATCAAATAAAATCATAATAAGGATCATTAGATGTGATATCACAAACCTTTCCCTTATTTAGTGCTGCAACTAATGATTATTTTCCTTACCAGTTTATAAGGTGTTTTATTTTCTCAATTATTATCATTGTTATTAGTTAGTCCTATGATCTGTAATACATCTGAAAATAGTGATTATAAGTCCAAATTTATGTTATCAGATTTTGGATTTAATTTATTAACACACGTGATGAAGGCTGCAAATCATCACACATGAGAACCAGGGCATTTTTCACTTAAAATTAATACAATAACTTAATTAATTAAATCAATTCAATTATTATAAGCAATTATAAATATAGCTGCCAAGCAGTTATGAAATCAACTGACTAACCTACAGTGGTGGAGGAAGTACTGAGAAAAATATTATAAAATTAAAATTAATTTTATTATTATTTTATGACATACTGGCACCTCTCCAGTCCACACTCCATACAGTGGTCTGTGCTGGTCACCCTCCTGTTCCTAAGCCAAGTCCCCATGCTACCTAAACACCTAAACATGTAAACAGTATTCATCTTTTTTTCTGTTGTTGGCTAGTTTAATCTATAACACTGCATCATATTAATGTACAAAATAACTTGTGACTATAGTTGGATAGTGTAAATATAATGGAGTAACCTGAAATGCAGTAGGATAATAAAGCAGCATCGAATTGACCTATTTGATGGACATTTAACTATTTAATCATATCATTTGATGTGACAGTGTGTAAAAAAAATGTAACAGAAATTGTGCTCCCAGATGTTGGACATTACTTGAGTGATTCATTTGACAGCGTTCATTTGCCTCGTGATGACAGGTGAATCCTCAACTAATGTCAGATCCTACCATTGTCATGCTAAATTGAGTCTCTCTGTTCTGCAGTGCAAGTGGTCCAGAAAAGGATTCATCAGAACTCGATGGGCCCTGGCTGACTGGTAAGTTTTCTAAATGAAGTCCCTATAGTGACACATCCCACCTCATCTCTGCTCTGCCCTGATTCATTACAGCTGTATTGTGATCAGTGATGATGATCTTACCATGTCGGTCATGTCTGGTTTCACCCAAATAAGCCACAGCGGGCTGTGCGCGGGGCGGTTATCATAGACAGCACAGGCAGAGAGAGTGAGTTACATTGCTGAACCCTCTCTGGACAGTGTGCCACGGAAGCAAGCAGGGATTTGATTAGACGTAATCACATTAGTCAAGCAGTTGCATATGACAGATGACAAAAAACATTACATGCAATTGAACCTGTATGGCATGAATACAAACGCTGGCCTCCAGTGTGCAGAGCAGGGGATGGGGGGAGGCTGAGGGGTGGAAGACGGGGGATTGTAATCTAATATGAGGATGACATGAGAACTAAAGAGCTGAAACAGTAAGCATTTAATAGGGGCCTGACGTTTGACAAGAGGGGTGCAGAGAAAGAGAGGCTGGTGAAGAATAGGGAGATCAGATCAGAGATGGAATAGACAGAGATAGTCAAACCATGCATGTATTCATTTGTTCAGATGTCACTGCAGAATAAAACCCCCTCGAGATAAGACTAAATCCTCTGGGTCGCCCTGTCTGAGACCATGCTAACAAAACAGATTGATAGGATCAGCAGGGAGGTGTTCATCACTGTACATTGAGTTGTCTTGCTGTTCCCTGACAGGACAAACTGAAAGGAATCAGATTAGTGTTTGCTTGTAGTGATATCCGCTTTCATTTTAATTATGGTTTTAAACACCATCCGGACAAATCAGATGATGTGTACCAAAAATAGTTTTTTAACAGTTTTCGTCATTTAATCAAACGCTCATCTAATGCCTCAATTCACAAATATCTCTCCCTCTGGGGATTCATTCTCATCACATTCAATTATAGGTCAACTGTAAAGTGATAGTCTAATGCATTTTTTGTGTGCTTGAGTTTGATTCCAAACCCTCATTAAAAATACATCCAGTCAGCTTTTATCGCTGCTTAAGCTGCCCATGGTGACTGTGTTAAAAGTCCTAATGCAGTTAATGAGTTCATTTTTTTTTAAAGCAGCAAATGTTCTTGTTAAAAGTCACTCAGACTGTGTTCTTTCATCCCAGCACCTTTGATCTGGTCAACATCCACCTTTTCCATGATGCTTCCAACTTGGTGGCCTGGGAGAAAAGCCCCTCTGTCTATTCTGGGACCAGGCAGAAGGCGCTGGGCTACGTTTTAGACAGGTACTGCACACAGTGAGCACCACCTCCTCCTCCACCTTTCCTCCATACAGTATTCTTGATCAGATCCTTTCTCGTGCAAACATAGTTTTCTTTTAGTTTGACGTGATTATAAAGAGTCCAATTCAGATCGCTCCCCGTGGAGAACTATGACTTGATGTTTTCAGACTTCATCACAGTTCACAGTATTTCTCTTCAGGTTTGCAGCCATTCCCCTAAATATTGTTGTAAAATGTGAAAAAGTAATAAAACTAGCAATATATTTTTTACAATATTTAAGACATGTACAAAAATGTAGCAGATACTATCTATACAATATTATCCACAATCCAGTCCGGTCTGGCATGGCAAAACCTGTGCTGATATTATAATGTCGGCTTAGAGTGAGACCGAGCAGGAGAGGTACAGCGGAGAAGATTTTGGTGGGATTCAGTCCTAGACCAATGGGATTACATCTTTCAGTAAAAATAGGGGGTCTTACTCACTACACGGTCTGTGAACTCCCAGCTCCCTTTTATCTGTTCTTTTTCTGTCATTCTCTAACTTTTTTCAGCATTTTCTCTTGTTTTTTAGAGGGATCCTACATTCATCATCTTTGTTTTTGTCTCACTACTGGCAGGCAAAAAGATGCAAGTATTTATTGATTGGCTGTTTGCGACAAAAAGTGTGGGCAGTGTCTCTCTATCTCTGCCATCATATCAAAAGTTGAGCCCCCATAGGATGATTTTAGTGGTCCTGGCCGTTTGTTTAGTGCCACTATCAGGCTTTAAAAATGTCCTATGTATTTAGAAATAGATTTGATTAAAATGAATATTGGTCACCAAAGAATGAATCCTAAGTTGATCACCTTTACATTCACTGAGTACATTCATGCTCCCTAGAGGAGGATCGGTTTGCATTTTGGACACTGTAAGTTTAATCCACAGATCTGTTTGTGAACACTTCTGTACTAGATGTGTTATATCTCAAAGATGGTTATGCTATTTTACACATTCGTTCTCCTAAGGGGATCAGCCCTCAGAATTAATTCTGCATTATGCTGACGAGTCTGTGCGAATCTTGATAGTCATGGTAAAGATTTCTTCACTCTGAACGGAGTCAGGCCAGCCTCTATACAAACAGGACAGTCTATACATTGATAGGCCACGCTAATGTGATTTATGGGATATCCATTTGCAGTGAAGCACAATAAGAGAGTGCACGGTGCAACCCCTGCTCCCTACCTGGTCATGCTAACACAGAATAAAAGCCTACTAGCAGCCTCGCAGTAGGTGACCTCCCATTTAAATGACATCAGAATGCATGACATGGTTTCCCGCTGCCTCCACTCTGAATAACTACATGCACGCAATATATGGGTGGCATACATTATCACCGGGCTCTCTGATGTGCATGAATTACGAGGCACTTTTTAAAGTATTCTCTACGAGGTCATATTTTACCTGTACTTCATTCTTGATTTGATGAAAGAATGGTCCGCCTTTAATGGACAGGGAAGTTGAGTGTTTTAAGAATATGGCAGCTTTTGGAATTTTTATTGCGCTGTAACTTACCTGGATTTACTGGCATAATGAAGTTTAAAAAGGACCTCTGTTCTTGCTTACATTTAAGTGTTGTCATTGTATTTCCTCTGCTTTCATCATGCTTTTTCAATTGATTTATTTTTAAAGATTCCCTTGAGTTGGGTGGCTGAGGGCATTGAATAGAAGTTGTGCTGGCTGAGTGGCAGTTTCCACGCTCCCTCTTTCTAAATCCCCTTGTGTTGTGAATGCTAACCCTGTTGTTACTTCTGGGCCATATCATTTAAAGGTTCCTTTTTTTTTGACAGGGGTGGGGATAAGGGGTATGTGGTGCGAGGCAAGGTGGTGGGGAGGTCATTTTATGTTCTGGCTACCCTGGTATTACTTGCTATGGGTACAGGGGTGGGGTAGTAGTGGCATCGCGCCTCAGTCGCTCACTTTGGGGGAAACCGCCGGCCGCAGATCCGGAGCACCGGAGTGAGAAAAAGCTGGCGGTGCAGAGGGAAGGGAGGAGGAGCACAAAGGGTGCTTGGGCTCTGTAAAGGGCAGTGAATAATGGGTTGGTCCTTTCACAGAGGCTGCTAACCTTTTGGCAGCCACCAGCAAACTCCATTCTCCTCTGCCGATCTGGGAGGACAATGTGCCCGGGCCGGGCTTTGAATGAAGCGCTACCACCAACAGTGTTCCCATTCAGCGGCTGGTTGGGAACCATCTTTTTGGCTATTGTCCTAACTCTGACTCCTACCCCCAGAAAGCAGAGCAGGAAAAGGGACAGGGGGAATATCTAAAGCCCAACTCCCCCTCCTTCCCTCTTCTCCCTGCTCTCTCCCTCTCCGAGCTCTAATCTCTCATTGCGGGATGGGAGAAGAGGAGGAGGGGGCTACTGAACACACCACCAGCTGAGTTCCATGAGGCAGCCGGCACAGGAGCCTGATCACACAGCAGTACTGGGGACAGAGATCTGCTGCCGGGCATCAAACTTCAGCCTCCACCTTATCTGGGGCCCAGGCCTCATAATGCAGCTTATGGCCCATTGAGAAGACATCTGATAAGCCTTTTCCTCTGTGGCCCTTTTAACTGCTAAACGGTGTTTATCTCCAAAGTGCTTCAAGGCCTCGGGGGAACAATGCTGAGAAGGAACAGCGTTTAGCCAGCCAGACCTCACTATTGAGTCACATCAAAAAAGCACTGCTCTATAGCCTGCGCTGATGTGTGGGCCACTTCTGTGAAAGCAAAGCAAAGCTCAGCTTGAAATGCATCCCCTGCTTGTTCTCCTGTCCTTTGAAACTGCATGTATGGACTCAGGGCTGCATCACATATTATTTACCTTGTTGACTCAACTACGCCTTGATGTGGACAATCATTGTTTTATAATTATGTCAAGGTTTATTATTTTTTTCTGCACACAATGCAAACAAAGTATTTTTTAGAATAATTTAATTGGACATTTTATTAAATGTAATAATTTTAATGCATCTGCCACTCACTGCTAAAAAGATACAAGATGATGTAAACTATAAAAAAAATCTGCTTGTTTGCTTATTTCTGCAAAAGACAGCTGACGTAAGTGATGGAAGTGATGCTGAAGCCTCTCTAGAAGATGGAAAACACGCTGCTCAATGAGCCCATGAAATGATAGCATGAGATAAAAATCAACAGGGTTTTTTTTCCCTCTTCCTTAAAAAAAAAAAAAATCTCTTTTGTGTATTGGAGTTTGTTTCTTTTTTCCAGCCCCCATTCAGAGTGGCTGGTCCGGTTCAGGGGAGAACAGTTTTACATTACAACTGTGAAATCCTGGCATAAAGGCGTCCTTTGTGGCGTGCCATTATTTTCACACAAATATAGTCCATTGTCACAGTGCTGAAGTTAATTTGATCAACATTGGGGACATTTAACCGTTTTGTTCGCTGAAAAGACTTGTTTCATGCTCATTTTCCAGGCATTGAAAAGCAATGATTGGCAGAAAAATAATGTTGCCGTTAACAATTCAAAGCAATTAGTTTCCCATGGGGAGGCAGTGGGCCACACTGGCCACCACACAGCGTTGCTTTGTCATTTTATGGACGGTCATCAGTCAACTGTCAGAGCGTCTCAAAGAGCCCTCCAATCTAAATGTTTCCCTTTAGGCTTTTCCCAGAACAACAGGCTGAAAGAGCAGAGAAAGGCCGGCTAGTTTCCAGCCAATAGACATGTTGAGCTGCAAGAGGGAGGACTGGATAATCACAGCGAGATCCTCCATAAAGCCAGAATGAATTTATTACAGACTAGTTTGTGTGTGTGTGTGTGTGTGTGTCCAAGTGTCCTTCCCCAGTTTCCATGCCATACATGTCTGTGTCTAATGAGTCCATTTGAAGTGGCAAGTAGACATGTTTCGTTCTTCCTCAGTGTAGCTAGGCATACAGCAAATATATACCAAATTACATTGTATAACCAGGTTATTTTTTTGTTTGAGTGTGTGTGTACATATGTGTGTTTGCAAGTGTGTGGTGTCTCTGAACTGCTTTCTCACCCTGGGAGGGCTGCAGGAGCAGAGGTTAATCTTCCCCAGTGTCTCTCTGCTAATAGGACCTGGTTATTTCTCACACACACACACACACACACACACACACACACACACACACACACACACACACACACACACACACACACAGTGCAGTCACTCTGAGAGAAGGTCTGGGATAGACAGAGATAAAATTGGTCTCCAGCACCTGAAAACAACTTTGAATGTTCACCTCGTCTGTATTTATTCCTGTCTTTATACACAAGGGGCATTCACAGGTTCAGCGGGTACGGCTTTGCCAGCAGTTTCTCTTAACTCTGAATATGAGTTATTCTGTTTGACGTTTTTGAGCATGCACACAACCAAAATTGGCCCATAAGATGGAAGGTCTAATACTGCACATGCATTACCTATACTGTAGATGTGAGCACCCCAACTGATGGTAAATGTTTATCCAATTTCATTATCTCTCCTTAGCTTATCCTCACAGTTTATATTCATTAGTGTTGCAACAAATTTCCTCTGTAAAGTTTTAAATCTACATTAAATAATAAAAACTACATTGAGTAAAACAGTATTAAGGGAAGCAATCAAGCGGAGTGTTTCTGAAGAGTGTGTGCACGGATTTTGGTATTACTTTGCTGACCATCTTTGTCTTTTAATGTAGTTCTAATTATTACCTCTTTTATTTAAACAGATACCACAGCAGGGACAAATGTAATTTCTTTGGGGGCCCAAATTAAAGTTAGCCGTTTGTTTTCCCAATATAGATGACATGATGAAAACAACAGGTCCTCCTATGGTGAAGCAGTATGTGAACCAGGTTTTCTGCATGTCAGTTCATGGTGATGTGATGGCTCGATTCATTTTGATAGATTTTCTTGTCATACTCTTCCCCTATGCAGGAGAAAGCATCATGTTATATGTACATAATATACATAGAATAATAAAAGTGTTACTGTACAACTGGTTTTGGCACAAGGCCCCTGTAAAAGACAGGGCTACAATATTACGTAATGAGGCTGGTCCCAGTTGATGTTGTACCTACAGTTTTTTTTGCAGGTAATTCGTAGTGTGTCCCAAAAAACAATTGACACACTGAGCTTTTGCTGCCCCCAGATGTTTAGGGGCGCAGGGCACAGAGCACTTACTGACTTTGGCAATCCAGTCATGCATACAGGTGGTCTGATATATATATAGGAAATGTGCCCACTCTTCACATTACATGACATGTTGGCTCCACCTTTACATAAACTCATCTTGAGTTTGGGTTGACAGCGCTTTTGGTTCGAGTTAACCTCTGAGTGACCGCAGAAACGTCCTTGCACCCCCTCCGCACCATGTCTTTCCTGCATGGTGTTCTTGGTGGGGTGGGCGTCACTAAGGAGCTAGGGTGCTAACAGGGGGACGAGAGGAAGGCTGTCCTGCTGGTGTCAAAGGTCCTGTCAGGGGCCACCCCTGGCCTATTCAGAAAGACGTCACCCAGCACATTCTTCACAATGTTAACATTCTCCCAAATTCTCAACATTTACTTACAATGGATGACTGCGCTCAGCCCAGCTATTGTGTGCAAAGGCAAATCTGAACGGCCAACTTATGGTAAGTCATCTTGTCAATATAATCATGACATGGCCCCCCGTTGCACCCTCATAATCCCATATAGACTGTCTATTATGGCTCAGTTTAGCTGTCAGTCATAGTGTGTAATCTGGCAAGGAGTCAGTGAGAGATTGAGGCTGCTGTGAAGGAGAAGGATTTATAAGATGGCAGGTGTTGTGTTATTTTGGTATATATGAGTGTTATCTGTGAGACTAAGATGCTGCCTGTGTCTTTAATGCAACAGCATTTTCAAAGTCTTGGGGAATTTTGTGTGTGTGTTTACTTCAGTGACGGTATGTGAGAAAAATAGAATCAGAAAGGGAGAATGTGCCGTGCTTGTTTCGTGCTGGTGGTTTAAGGAGCCTGGGAGCAGATTTGGGAGCCATGTTATAAATTAGTGTCTGACCCCTGTCTTTGTGTGGCCCTGAGGAAGGCCCGACGAAGTCTCCAGCCCAAGGCTCAATGAGAACGGCCCTTGTGAAGAGCCTCTTTCGGGGGTGTCACTGTGCGATGAATTGGCCAGGAGAAGCATGTTTATAGACTGTGTAAAGGAGTGCCTCTTTGTGGGAGAATGTCACTGACACTGTTACAGTTTGCTTGAATGAACTGTGATGACGAGGCTAATGGGAGGGCCCCCATGGAGGGTGAGGGTCAGCGAGGGGGGCCTCCCAAGCCAAGCTCGGGACCCCCCACCCTCAGGTCCCTTTCACGCCCAGTAGCTGTAGCTAATGTCGCAATTCTTCGTTCCCCCCACAAAGGCCAAGAAAAAAAGTCAACTTTCACACCAGCGGGTCACCATGAGTGCTTTAGGAAATGATCGTGTAAACAGAGTGTTACCTTCTGACCTGTGGCTGATACCTTGGAGCAGCAGACAAAACAGCCAGGCTGCGGGTATTAGACATGGCTGTTAGTGGGATAAAGCTATGGGATGTGGAGGAGGAAGACCTCCAGGCTCTGGAGAAACACACATACACTCTCTTCCGTTTTATCTCCCTGTCACACTTTTTCGCCCACGCCTTTTTTTCTTTTGCGAGGCTTCCACACTCTCTTCTCTCCTTCCCGATTCATCCTTTTACCCACTCTCTCTTATCTCTTTTATATATTTTTTTGTGACATCATCTAATCTGCACGTTACTGACCAGAAATCTACCTCTGCCTGTATTCTTCACTCACAACAGCAGACCTGCTAAATCCTCCATTAACACAAGGAATACATGAGTTCCCACGCCTATAACAACTGCATTGACGTCTGTGTACAGCCATTTTACTGCCCTCCATTCAAGCCAATGGGATAAACTGGCCACTAACCCTATTTGAATAGAGCCAAGTCTCTTAGCACTAGGATGTGAGGTCATTAATGACGAGTTCCAGTTTAAGTGTTTAAATGAGCTACTGCACCACATACAATATGGACTATATAAATGTTATCATGTAATTAGTACACATGAGCATTCAACTCAGTATCTGGTCCACAGTGTTATTCAGGGAATGCTGAAAGCTTTCGTTTACAGATCAAAATTGTATCCTTAGCTGTGATAAAAGTTTATGTTATCAATACTTTTCAACTTCTGAGTAGGATTGGAGTTTGTGATGGTTGGTAGTCCCTCACTTTAGATGCTCATGGCCATACACACACTGACAAGATGTATCTGGAGTTTCTTGCACGCACAACCCTTAGTATTTGTCTTTGTAGTGGATTGGATTAGATACTGTCACGTCAACAGCCCTTTGCTTTGATGGTAATCTTTGATGTTACTGCCATCGAACTAGAGTCACAGCTTGATTGGTTGATCTGCAAAAATGTAATCGTCGGAGCCTAAAAAGTCTTAAATAACATTGATTCACTGATTTCAGATTGTGCCAGTAAACTGAAAATCTTTGGACCATCAGTGGGACAGAGAAGAGATCTGAAGATATATTGTAATCAGGAAAATTGTACTTTTTCAATATTTTCCCCCAGGAAACCAAGTCATTAAGCAGTTGCTTGAGAAAATATTTATTTGCAACTCTATAATATTTAAATAAAGCTAAAAATGGCAGATTCCATTTAAAGCTTTCTTGCATAACTGCAGGAAAGAATGGAGCAGATGTCCATCATGTAGATGGAACAGTCTTGGAAATGAATTATATCAATGATTTTGAAGATGAAATTCTAGATAATGTTCCATCTTTCTGCTAACCCCACTTGAGAATCTTACGGGATAGAAAGATGATCTAGTTCATATTTAATATAATGGGATGTCAAAGTTACATACTCTCTATTTAATATAATAGCTGTGTTCCCCCGCCTCCTCACTCCAGTCACCTTCGCCTCCCTCCCATTCCCTGTCTCTGCCTCATAGAGAAGAAGTGGCCATGCTTTACGACAGCCGCCCAGAGCCGAGACCCACCACAACGAGAGGCTTCTTCTCTCTTTACGGCCCCATAAATATATTGTTATCTGGGCCTGGGAAGTCCACGGCAAGATTTATCCACACGGTTAGTGGAGATAGCGAGCCAAGCATCCTGAATCATTAATTACACAAGAGGCTGTGCTACGTCCACCTTAATTTCCTATCTCTGCTCTGTAGAGAGCCACTTTTAAGTAGGTGATGAGGCATAGGAGTTAATTATATGTCGCTTAGGTGCATTTTTTTAAAGTCTTAAGATGCTGGAACTGTGGCGTGGTTCTGGAGATTTGGAAGTAGTCCATGACAGAGAGGATCTACACTCTATGAATTGTCTGACATTACACTCCCAGGTTTAAAAAGCTATGCATGCAGTGCATTAAACACATTTGCAAGACAGGAGACAATAAAATTTGTCAGATTAAAAGAAAACCACAATCAAGAGTCACTTTAGTTACTCTCCAGCTGAAGCAGAGCCTGCAGCTGCAATGTACACGTTTGTTTGGATTAAAAACCCATCACAAACCCACAGACTCCGTTGGTCTTCTCTGATCTTCTCAGGGTTGGGGTCAGTTCACTCTCCCTTTGATCACTTCAGTAAAGTGAATTTTCTTTGCAAGCAAAGCAGATTATCAAAGGAAATTCTGGAGATTAATTAATTTAATTGTGGTGTCAGCTGAGAATGAGTTTGAACTAAATATTTCCTTCAAACTGAGGCAGGCATTCAGAAACATGCAAAGCAGTCTAGACATGCATATTATGTCATCTCCAAAGGCAAATACAGTAATGTTATGTCTTCCCTGTTCTTGGAATTGTACAATTCAGATTCTACATTTCTATAAATTTCCCGATCTGTCCATCCTTACATCTGTATCATCTGTGCTCTGTGATTGCTGATGTACTAATAAAGTGTGTCAGACCACAGAAAGATATGAAAAACATCAGTGCCCCTGCTTGTAAAGGTGAAAATACTCTAAACAAAGTGTTCAGACCACCAGGTGGTGCTGTGGCCCTCATGAAGTAAATACCCTGAGGGTCAGAGGAACCATCAAACAACAGCTTACCAATGGTGATGTTTGTCAGGATTGTGGTTTTCAGAATTTTTAGTGTCATTTAAAATGTGTGCTCCAATTTGGAATTATTATGAATGCTGATTTCCAGTTTCCAAAGCTGCCAGCACCCATCGCAGAGCTGTCTGTGGTTGTTTGAAACTTTCCCACTGACGTTTGGTTGTGATGTGTTTCAGGATCACAGACCAGAGGTATGAGAAGATGCCATATTTTGTCTTTGGGGACTTTAACTTCAGGTTGGACTCGAAGCAGGTCATTGAGGTGAGTGTTTTGTTTTACACCTGACAAATTAGTTTTGGATGAGTATTGTATAGACCATCTCTTTGCTCTACATACTATAAACATATGTGGTTAAGTCCTATCAAACTTATAGTAAGATAACGTATGTGTGTGCCCGTGTTTGTGTGCATTAGAGAGAAACTGCAATATAGTAAAAGTGATTTTAGTAGCCCACTGTCTCCTTAGAGTTATGACTCATTAAACGCTTCACTGTTGCTGGCCCAGCTGTGTTTGCCAACTGAGCCTCCAAGTGCATTGTTATGTTATGGTGCCATTCACTGCTCTTTCCTTTCCTGCTCCCTCCCTCTCCCCTCTTTCTTCCTCCTCCTCCCCTCCTTTTCTTGGTGCAAATGAGGCCAGTGAAAGCCAAGGTAGTGCAGTCATTCAGCATTCTCCATGAGGAGATGGGGGGCTTAGTGGCATAACAAGTCATAAAGGCCCACCGCAGACAGTGGTGTCCTCTGATAACAGAGTGGGAGAGCCGCTTGTTGGCCGATCCTCTCCCTCCTCTACAGCACAATGGCCCCTCGAATCAGTGGGCCTGTTCAAGGTGTGGGTATTGTTCACTCCGACCAGAACCCCATTCAGGACAGAAGGGAAGAGGAGGGAAGGCTGTCTGAATGGAGGGGTTTTGCTCAAATGACTTAGGAAGGACTTCACTCTGTGTGGCACATAAGACGAAACCTTTTGTAGTTCAGTCATCCAGCCACTAGGGGGGCAGTAAATCACAGCCTCCTGTAGAATGGTCCACTAAGTGGGATCAGCAATCTATCAGGGGCATTGAGTGATTGCCTCAAAGTTTGTGCAGTATATTTGATTTTGGATGTGTAATTGGGTCACATTAGCTGCCTGATCATGTGAGCATGCGTTGCTTTGGAGATAATAAATCCAAGTACAGAATCCACAACAGCAGATGTGCAAACACTGAGGCTATTCAGAAGTCAACTTCTGCAATTAAATGTCACCTGACACACATTTAGGTTGCCACAGTGATTTTATATCAATGATAGGCTGTTTTTATATCCCACTGTGATAAAATACACAGTGCTCTACACATTACGATTTATAGAATGTTATTTGAATTCATAAGAAAGGTACTTTCAACAGCAATACTGGCAGGCAACGTGGATGCATTCATCTGGAGGGAAAGCATCCAATCAAACAAAGTCAGATGAGATGATTTGTGTTTATCCTGTATAGCTAATCTAGATAACTCTCTCCTCATGTTCCCTGTCTCATCTTTGTGCTCTGTGGTAGGTAAGCACTCTCCCTCTCCATGTCTCTACCACTCTGAAATGCTGTTTGAGTGCAGTAGGGGTCATGACCCCTTTTCCAGGGATGTGTTAGGCTTGCATTGGTGTGTGTCCATCTCTGCCCCCTCTCCCCTCCACGCAGCTCCTTTCTTATGCACCTTGGACCCCCATTCACATACACTTTCACATCCAGAGCGAATACACACACACTAATACACACACACACAAACCAATTTGTTAGGCTAAATGAATCTGATTGATTCACCCCATTTAAAGGGGTGTGGCAGCATAGCAGGGGGGCATTTAGACTTCCCCTCAGGAAGTTAGAGATGTTGGCTATGGCATAAACCACACACACACACACACACACACATACACTAACACACACTCTTAGACATTTTCTCTGCAGCTTAATGAGGAGTCCTCAAACACACCGACCATTTAATGGGGACAACAGAAAAGGCTGGTGATGTCATCTGTGTGAAATGTGTCGTTAGCGGGGCAGCGCTGCTTCATATAAAGCCGTCGTGCGCAGTGGTCAACCTGTCTGATTTAGCAGTGACCTGTGCATTAGTGGAAGACAGAGCTGTGATATCACCAATAAACAAATGGGTTGCAACCTTAGCACGGGGTGTAACTCACAGCCAGGAGGCCGTTTTAAGCCCTTTAATGACAATTAATGTCAACAGGACAATTAGTGCACATCCACTGAAGTGCTTAACTGTAGATGGGCTGGTGGTGGATCGATCGTCCATACTTATCCGAAGATTGATTCAGACACAGAGAGGATGGCTCGCTGTCTGAGAGTCTCATTTTTTTCGTGCTTTCTCACTCTTCTCTCTCCACTTTCAAATCAATAGGAAAGGGCCCAAAAATGCTACATAGATGGAACAGATGTTGCTGTGTTGAACAGACGAAATAATCGCAACATTAAACTACTTGCCTTTTGATTTGTTGAACACCAAGGACAACCCACAAGAACCCATGGGGATCACTAGGCCCCACTTTGGGAGTCACTGGATCAGAAAATACTCCAGTATATTTCACTACAGCTGCACGCTACACCACTTCTCTCTTCTTCTCTGTCTCTAGTCCATTGTGGGTGACTAGACTGTGGACAACCACTAGCCACTCCCATGTCAGCCATTCTGCCTTGTGGGTGGGTGGATGGGACAGGGGGTATTTTAGGATGTATCCATGTGTGTACAGAAAAGGAGGTGGGTTTGGAAGGGGGTGGGTTTGTTATTGTCACAGGGCAAATTCCAGGTGGCAAATTCCTGGCATGCTTGTACGGCAGGACCAGTAACCAAAGGCCTGCGGCAGCCCCCCTTCTGCCCGTTCCGGGCAACCCCATTAATTGTGTCCGACAGAGGGAATTGGTTTCAATTGACCCCCATTCAGCGGCCCTTTGACTGGCAGACAAAGGACACAGCCACGTGGAGACTAATGCTAGGGCTGAGCAGCCTGGAGGTGGTCCAGTCCCCACCGACCTCCTCTCTCTTCTCCCATGGGTCTGATCTCGCTTTGGCTTGATCATGCTTTGCATCGGTGCTGATAAAACAGGAAATTGCAAAGGAACGGTTTTGAAGATTTGGTCTGGCGAATCAGATACTTCACAGTCCACTTGTTGATGTGCTGCCTGAGATTTCTTTTAATCTGATTGTCCCTCTTGTTCAAGCCACATTCATGGGTCTGGTTCAAGCGTGGACCAAAATATGGAAGGTGGACTGGCAGCTGGAGAGGTGCCAGCTCACCTCCTGGGCACTGCCGATGTGCTCTTGAGCAAGGCACCGAACCCCCAACTGCTCGCAGGGTGCTCCTTAGGGGGGCTGCCCATCACTCCACCATCTCTCTCCACATTGCATGTCTATGAGCCCTTGTATGTCTGTTCAGGGTTGAAAATGAGAATTTCCCCATTGAGGGATTGAGGGAAGATGCAGTGTATGTTGTCCCAGACTGGAGACGTGTTACAATAAAAGAGACCCCAAGACCCGGTATCTGAGACTCTCAAGGAGGACCTAAAGACCTCCGTTAGACAGCTGGCATCCCAAAAGCTACCTGTGTGCAGAGATGCTACAGGTCCCATCACAAGTGTTATTACAATGAAGATGGAAGCAGGCAGTGAGCAGTACACGACTGGTGTGTAATGACACTTTAGGCATAAATTTACAAGGTTATTATTATTGATGTAAATCAATATGTAAATCCATTTCCTTCCTGCTTCAATTCACATGAAGACACTTGAGTTTATTTTTCTGTCTTCCTCACCCACTCTTGATCTTTCTTCTAAAACTAGTCACGTAGCATCAATATCATTAAATAATTGCTATCTGTGTCGCGGTCATTGCTGGGAGTGTGATCGGTATCTGGTTGTTAACTGTTGCCATAGGATTAACATTTATTAACCTTTTTTACACGTTTAGTTCCCAGCACCTCAAGCCAAAGCTGTTTTTCAAAGACTTTGTTCCAGTTCATGCCTTCGGGTGAACATGAATCAGTGAGATGTGGCAGACTGATTTGCAATAGACAATATTGTTGCAGTTATGAGTGATCAGAATCACAGTGAAGTTATTGCACACTGACTGTATCGGAAAGGGCCATGACGAACAGGTGAGTTAAGGACTAGACCCATGTGAACCCCAGTCACTGCCAATATGTGTTATGTTTATAGGAACACAGTAATAGAACTAATAGCTGTTGTTGACCCATTCACACATACAGCAGACAGGTTATTTGGTTTCATGCTTCAGTCAGAAGGTGCTATAGGTATAGCTGTATGTGTGGGTGTATGTGAGAGAGTGTATGTGTGCGTGTGTCCCTCAGGGTGGCCGGTGGCCGTGAATCAGCGATGTCGATGACAGGCTCAGGGCTCTGTGCCTGGACTCCTAGTATATTTAAAATCCCTCCTAATTAAACTTAATAGAATGTAAATTTAATATCTGCAGAGATTGTATGCTGCTGGCCGGCCTGCTCCAATTTAAGGATTGATAGAGGCCAGCAGGAAGGTTAATTGCTGACTTGATCTACTGTCCCTGTGACATGGTGTGGGGCTGTTTTAATTGGGCCTGATCTGCTGCTATGGACAGATTTCATTAGGCTAGCTGGCCTCTCACTGACAGGAGAGAGGTTTGGATCAGCACCCCCTGTCTGCGTCTGCAGGAAGTGCAGAGGGCTGGACCAGGCATCAATCTTCCTTCCTTTGTCCCGTGTCCTTTCTCTCACTTGAGCAGCATGAAATTAAAGGTGGGGCTCTAGACTATCCCCACTCCTAATGAATGCTGTAAAATGCTCAGTAATGACAGGCCAGCATGATAGATCATTCATTTTTCACACTGTGGAGTTACTTAATGCATACACCCATGATAACAGAGATAAGACATTTAAGATAAATTCTCTTTTTTATACATAAAGGTCTGGGAGGTTTGCACTGCTATTTTTATGATACATTTATGATGTTCTATTTATAAAGGCTGAATATCATCGCCTTGATCCAGTTTGAAAAAGTGTTCAAGAATCATAGACAGACAGTTTTGGAGCATTGTGATTTACTTTGATTTTTAATTAATAATCTAATATGTACGCTGCAGGTTTTAATAGTTCAAGTAGTGGAATAGAACTTAAGTATGTGGTGTGTGTGTATGTCTCCTACAGTCTTTGTGTTGGCCCTCTAGTTGAAACCAACAAGAGTTCATTACATATTTGATGGCCATTGTTGTGGCTGCTGAACCCAGTCCTCATAAATAATTTGCTCCAGTAAAGGGTAAACATTTTTCCCTTTTTAGCCGACTTTGACTAGCATGTGTGTATCTGGCCAGCAATAAATCAAAAGGCGGCCAGTGTAATTAAGTGTACACTACATTAGTCAGGCTAATTAATTTTGGGAGCCATCCATCCATTAACCAGCGGGCCAGCACTGATTGGGCCTCTGTTCTGTGGAACCCCTGACACTAGGGACTACGACCCTCCTTTGGCTGCCTTCAGTTTCCCAGATACACTCTTGCATTTAAACCCAGAGTCACAGATGTATACACACACACACACACACACACACACATACACATACACATCCCAGCCCTCATGTGCTGAATCAGATTTGACTAAAAGTGGAAGATTATTACAATAAATTTGATAGTTTTATATCACAATTCCCCAGGATGTGCTGTAACAATGTTCTCTTCTCCTTCTTTACATTATTTTCTGTCAAATCTGGCGTATTATCAAGGCTCCCCTCACTGAGAGGAGGTATTACAGTGTTGTATTTGACTATTTTATCACTAGGCCAAATTGTATTGACAAATCATTTACATGGTTTGTTGTGGCCTACTAAATCAATATACTTTTCTGTGAAAGACAACCCACCTGACACTGTCTTAATTGTCCTGATGCAGTAAACCCCACCTATTTATCACTATGCAAGTTAAAACAGAGTTAACAGCACCTTCTATTTGACCCACGCTTATTTATGGCCACACAGGTGAAGCTTGCAATGGAGATGTTTCCTCACAATACAATAAAGGCATATTATCCAGCTAGAAGAGTCCAATCTATCACAATGAGGGCCCATTATATCACAGATAACCCATCTGGATATAGAGGGAGACTATTCCCTCTAGACAACAGCCTCTCTCTCTCTCTCTCTCTCTCTCTCTCTCTCTCTCTCTCTCTACTCTGTTTGCCTTCAATGCTAATGAATACAATGCTGAAGACACAGAGGGAAAAAAAAGAGTTCAGCTATGAGGGCGTAACTTGAGCGATGCAGCTTTGATGGGTGCGCTGTCCATATAATTAAAACGCTGGCAAATGAAGAACAAGCAGTGGCTTCTGTTGGTCCTGCTCATTAACAACAGGCCGTTTGAGCCCGGCGCCAACCATGCTATTGCCATTGTGTACTTGGAGGGGGTGGGGGCACTGTGACTGGCAGCTGGGAACACCATGCCAACGGTGGGATGGCGTGACAAACCAAGCCAAGGATGAGCGCAGAGCCTGGCACTAACAGGGCCTCGGAGGGCACGTTGCCTTGTTAGGCCCCTGGGGTTGGTCCCGGTCAGGGATATAACCTAAGTTACCCCTCAATCACTCACCACTGCTGTCCTATCCAGCTGGAGCCAATGTTTTTACTCCAGCTACTACTGCTGCTGCACTGTCACACATCCCAAAATACTTTTGTAGTTGTTTAGAAATGTTTGACAGTCAAGGAAATGCTGCTCAGCAGCTGCGAGACAGAACCAGCTTGCACTATGTCTTCCAAGAAAGGTTTATTAATGCACAATATTAATGCATAAAGGGGGATCTCTTTATCCTGAGGAATTGTGACATAAAACTATCAACGTATAAATGACAAAAATGAGTTTTGTGATGCATCTGTATCAGGCTCTTTTTTGGAAAGTGGGGTTCTGCTGAAAGCCAAGAACCTAATGCGAAAGTACTGCCATTAAAAAAAAAAATAAATAAATAAATAAATAAAATTACTTATATGAAACTCAGTACTTCAAATTGCTCCTAAATGTATTTAGGCCTTTAAATGCTCCTACATATATATTTTCCACATTCATTCACTCATTCTTCATTCACCTTTTTTTCCTGTGCTGTTTTTAACACTCTCTACTGCTCTTTGCTTTATCCAAACATGTATCCTCACATTCCATGGGATACATCATCAAATTAGGGCCACAGTTGACTAATAGTTTGGTCTATAAAATGCAGTGCCTGTAAATAGTCAGAAAAATAATATTCATGTTCCAGAACTGAACCCTCATATTATTACATAATGTGAGTGTAAGGGAGCTCCAATCTCACAAAAAATTATCTTGTATTGACTTGGCTCTGTAAAGATTACGTGCAGTATATTCGGCAGAACGTCATAGAACAACAGACATGTCATGTAGGAAAACTGTATGTGGAATATTCTACTAAATGTAATTGAAAGTATTTGGAGTTCATTTAAAATGATGAAGATATGTCTTTATGTATCTTAAATTTCAGTCAAGTCAAGTTTATGCAAACAATATAAATATTCTAAATCTAATGAGTGAATAATCTGATTGGTCTGTCAATTCAAATGGACTCAATACTCAAACTATGTCTTTTTTATTTGATCCACCACTTTTTCAAAACAATGTAATCTCTCTATAAATCATGAATAATCAACTTTGGCTTCCAGCTCAGTCTTTCTTTATCACTCGCTTTATTGATGGTTTGTCTTGTCTTCTGTTGTCTCCCTGACTTTGAAATCACAAGGAGGAACAGCAACAGCTAACAGTGAAGCTATTATTTAGTCCAGATGAAATGTGGCATAAACTGTGAAGGATAGGGATCTCTTTGTGCCTGGTACATAGTGTCCAATTTGTATGATGTCAGTCTATTTTTGACTAATGCAGTTCTCAGTCTTTGTAGAACAGAGCACAATAATTGTTTTTTTTCTCCCTCTGAAGGATGGAGTCAAGATAACACGATAACTCAGGCTTGTGCACAGATATGCAGGCTCTCTGTCTCCATTGCTCTTTCCAGAATTTTAATCACTATAGTTTGCTGTTGTGCATATGCTAAGAAGCCATCTGTATAAGAATGGCTGCACATGGCTGAATCCACTGTCTACTCAACAAGTCGATCACAGCTCCTATTCAAACCAGGCAATAACATATTTGTTTGTCTGCGCTTGTTTCTTTCCAAAATTAAAGAAGACCAACAGATGAGTGATGCTAAAATGTTTTTCTGTTGTTAAGGAAACAAGTGGCAGTGTTAGGATTATTTAAACAACCCGACTTACAGGTTTCCCAGTGTGAATCTTTACTGTCAGCAGCAGAGTGATGTTCATGTAGAATGGTTCATTGTAACACAGCTGTAAACCCAGTGTTGGCACCATGGGCTTTTAAACAACTCTGCCCTCTGACATTAAAAGTCGCTGGGCTCCATTCACATCGGCGCACAAATATCCCATCATATTTAAGAGGGCCCATTAAGGGCCACATTTAGAATTCATGGGCCTTTCTTTCACTCCCCCTTGTGTGATTTATCTGTGACGGCCATATTGCCAGGCCCTTTCAGAAGGAGTGGCTCCAGTTTTTGTCTTAGAGGAGGCCCAAAACAATGCATTTCAGGCCTGTTTCTCCGACAGGGCCTCCTCTTTCAGGGGGCAGAGAGAGCCGGGGCTGGCCTAACATCTGTTTGTGTCCAGAGCCAGGCGGGACCGGAGCACAGCGTGCCTCGGTGGCCCCCTTCTCCTCTCCCTGGGGGTCTTTGTTCCCGATTTCATGCTATCAGAGCGGCAGCATGTTTTCCTGCGCAGAGCTGTCAGGGGCATAAAAGGCCCTGAGTGGGGTCACATCAAGAGGGATGGGCATGAAAAATTGGTAAATGTATCACAAAGCCCACCCACTAGATGGTTGCCTAGCGCCCTGTGGTGGGGTTTCAAGACCCTCCTCCCCCTCCCTCTGCACCTTCCTCTTCCCCTTTTCCTTGGCTGAATTACACCTCTCTCTCTCTCACCCTGGTGGACAAGCACATCATTTAGATGAAATGGTGCAAACAAATTAAAGGGTGGTGCTCCAAATGAATCAATGTTCTTTGTGTGTGAGGAGGGTTTTTGTGCCTCACTAGGGTCTTCTCCTCCCAGTGCGCACTGGAAGGAAGATAGCAGGTCACCTGCGTGCCTGAAAAAGCCATCAACAGCTCAGCTGTTGCTACAGAGATGAAAAAGTCTTTGTTATAATAAAAAAATGTTGGTTGATTTAATCTTAGTATAACTAAGTTTACAAGATCTAACATATTAAAGAATCCCTGTTGCATATTTGTAGTCCGTGTTGTTGATAGTGCTAAGCAGGCTTTATCGAATACCCGAGTAATGAACTCAACAGACTCTGCATTCCTATTGGTCCATCACTAATCATGAATCACTGATTGGGTCTTCAATATTCTGTAATTGACTCAGCAACGACAAATTACTTCACTGTCTGTTTCCTGTAATTGATTCCAAGCTGGAGCTACAGTGGATAGGTAAATTAAATGAGAGTGCAATGTTTTCAGGTGCTTAGTAAGTGTTTACGCTCTATATCAATAGCTCTTCTGTTGGCCATGTTTAAATGTGCTACAATGATTGTTCACGGTTGGATGTGAATTTGTTTCCTCATTAACAGGATAAATGTTCTTTTTAAGTCTGAGGCCTAAAAAAAACCCACATGAAAGGCCAGAGCACTGCTGGTCTCCTCTTTCACATCACAAAGCCTCCTTTTGGAAACATAACAACTGCAGCTAACAACATTCAAATGAATGCCACATTAAGATGGCTATTGAGCAATTTAAGCATGCATGGCCTTATTGAGAGGTTAAGAGAAGCCAGCACGTTAAACAGTCTTGCAGACATCTGCCGCAGTTGGTTTCAAAGTGCTGACTAAAAGTGTCAGGGGAGGTTTCTCAGATTAAATCTCTCATTAGGTTTTCTTTGTACAGGTGGCAGTAATGTGTCAAGAGCCCGGCCTGAGACAATGTCCTCCTCTTAGTGGGACTAATACGCCTCAGGAGAGCCCACCCTCCTTTTACTGCCACTACTTTACACACAGACACAGTCACAATGAAGCATCTGGTGGCCTTTTCCTGTGTAGAAGGCTTTTCCACGGCCATTGTGTCTGCTAGTGTGCATGTGGGAGAGAATGAGATCGGCTTAGTACATTTTCTTTCAAACTCACCGGTTTAAGTTACTGAGTGTCTCTGTTGGTATGAATCTTTATTTAAAATGTTTGGAGATAATTTCAGAATATTTGCTCCCGGCTCCGACTGTGAGTTTGGGTGGGTGTGTAAGTGCGTGCTCGTGCATCTGTGTGTGTGTGTGTGTGTGTGTGTGTCTTTGCAACCCCCCAGTAGTGGGAGGTCACCGAGGTCAAAGTGATGAATTTTTATAGGCCTGTTCCCTGTGTTTCAGCCCTGTCCCTTTCACTGCGCGCTGCACTGCCTCTCAAAGACAACCATGCAGGGCAATTTGTCCTGCGGGGCCCAGCAGAATGGGCCAGCAGAGAAGTTAAATACCAGGGGGGAACACACACACACACACACACACACACACACACACACACACACACACACACACACTCACACAAAACATACACATACATTCAGTTTCTCTCTCACACGCACACAAACACCCCTCCGTCCTGTTGTCCTGAATGATTTGTGGCCTGTCCATTATCCATTCCGAGGGGACAAATGCTTTTGGCCAGTTTCTGAAGGTAAAGCCAGAATGGCAGCCCTCAATGCGTGCTATTGTTTTTAGAGAAGTTTCCCAGATGTTATAATGCACAAGATAAATAGGGCACATTATCACTACCTTGCACGCCCTCTTACCTCTCCAAGCTCGTTTTTGGCGAGGGCGTGGCAAGTTAGGAGACCTCCTACGAAGCACACACTGCCATCAGCCCTTAGTGTCAGCTCTCACACAACTCAACGAGTTCATGGGAAGGGGTGAGGGTTTGTGTGTGTGTGTGTGAGTGTGTGTGTGTGTGTGAGAGAGAGAGTTACTCGCTGTTAAGGGTGACACAGGCCAGGTTTACTAGGGTCAGTTGCTGACCAGCGGGTCACCCGCAGGCTAACTTTGCGGGTGATAATGTGTCCACTCTCACCTCTCCTCCATGTTGAATCCCCATCCCGCTGTGTGTCAATGATGAATCCACAGTGTTTGGAAGCATTAAATTAGCCAGCCACAGGGAGAGAGGAGTGGATAACTCTGGCTTGTGTCCAGTCAGATCGGGTGGGGAGGGTCACAGCTGATTTACTGGCTTTCCTGTGTAATAGCTGGCAGGAAAGCAGGAGGCTGAATTTGTTGTTGCCTACTTTGGATGCCCCCTTTTACCCAGCTCGGGCAGATGTCGCAATCATGCATGCGGGATGGGCGTGATGAACGGTGGCGAACGGAAGAAAAGTGATCGGAGTGCTAAGCAATTCACAGTGAACCTGCCAGCCCCGCTGGCACACCTTAACTCAGCTGGCAGCCCCGCTTTGCGTGGCAGCGAGAAAATAATGGCGCATTCTGACAATGCCACTGCCCCTGCTGACACAAAGGGGAGCCCCTGTCCCCTGCCTCTGGTAATGAAGAATGAATAGTTAGCTCATTGTCCACTCATCCTCTGTCTTTCTCTGCACACAGTCTTATACTCTCTCTACCTAATTGAGGTTTAATCACTCAGTTCTAAATGCACTTAATGGATTATTATATCAGTGAAATGACAGTTTAGTGAATAGTGTGAATCCTTGTATGGGACTGAGGGAGGGAGGGAAGGAGGGAGGAGTATAAACCCCCGGAGGAGTTTGGATATATTAGGCTCTGGCCGGTACACTGCTATGTCACAAATTTCTCCTGCTTGTTTGGCAGATCGTGATTCGTTTCAACACTACTGTGTCTTCATCAGAGTCAATATGGACAAACGCATAAAGCAAACACATATTAATCAGACACCGGTTGGCCAAGAGCAAGTCATTAAATATGAAGTTAAACAGGATCTCAAATGTGGATTGTGGTTCAAAGAGCTGGAGTTGCCAAGTGCCCTGCACTATACACTGTAATGAAATAATACTGTGTAATATACTGAAATAAGTAGTCACATATACAAATAAATCTTTAAAGAATCCCACTAACAAGTATTGTTTGTGTATATCTAATTCCACTGAGCCACAGAGCTCCATTGTTGCTCAAAAACTATTAAAACCACATCAATGAGCCACACTGTTGCGCTGGGTGACATGTTCCTTCATTACCATGAACACACACACACACCAGTTTATTTTGAGTCAATCCCACACACCCCTGCTGCTGTTGTAAATAACAGTGAGTGTACCAAATGTGTTTTAATCCACGGCTGAATAAAGTCCCCAAGAAAAATGCACCATATACTCCTGTTTCAGTAACGGGTGCCAAGAGCTGCAGTGGCCAGCTATTTTATGAAATTAGTTAGCCTTTTTTAAAAATTAAACTACACTATATATGTGTGACCTGATTTCTTAAGATTTACATCTTCAGTGGAATCCAATGGGCTCAGGGCCGAGTGCCACAGAGAGGGTAGTCCAAAAGTGTTGAAAGACATTGTTTTTTATGGGATTTGTTGAAAGTAAGAATAATACCGAAGGCCAGCTGTATCCTTTAGGTTCACCAGCTCTCTATTAACCATTTTTGTATCGAGCCAAGGAAATGTACATTGTTAACAAGAATCAGCAGAAAGGGTTTTTAATAAATGAAATATTTTGTCTTTAAATCTTTGTGTGGTTTTAATTCAGTTTTTTTTCTGTGTGTATTTTCATTAGTCTGCTTCTTTTTTGAATGCGGGCATGTAAAACAGCCCCGTGGGTGATACGCATTGTCAGGGATGTCATGGTGCTGTGTGTGGGTTTCTTAGTGTTTAAGTTGGGCACAGTGGATGGCCTCCATCTGTTGGCAGGACCAGAGACAGAAGAATTGAATGTGTGCGTGTCTTTGGTCTTTGAAGTGGGACAGATTGCTTTAACCTCTCTTCTAAGGAGAGCAGCTGGAATAGAGAGCTCCTTTTAAACAGCCGCTTCCTCCTTCGACAGTCATGAGATTATCCTCCATTGATGCACAAAAGCAGCGCCTTCCTCGGCAACCTCTCATCCCAGCCCCCCGGCCTCTGGCCCTCTACAAACACTCAGTGTTGACCTGTGACCCATAATGCAGAGATGTGATGCCAAGTCATTTTGCCGGATCAGTTAAAGAGCTAAGAGGAGTGAAGACATCTTTACTGTCCACTGTACTACAGCTTTCTGTCCTCAGGACTGCAACGTACTGTCCTCTGGATTAAAGTTTACTGTCCTCTGGACTACACCTTACTATTCCCATGACTTCAGCTCACTGTCCCCTGGAATACATCTGTTTCTCCTGACAGCTGTCTGTTAATATTTTCCTCTTTTCCTTCCAAACTAACTAATTGTCTTGTATTAAATAAGGAGCCCATTGCAACCAAATGAATTAAAGTAATATCATTTAGGGCGGTCAGTGAGAGCGTGTCTGCGTTTAATGTGCTTAGGAGGCAGGAGCTTTGAAGGGAGAGATCTGTTCTGAGATTCTGCACAAGCACCTGGGTTCTGCTGGCAGTGAGAAGGAGACATCACTGCATTGATATGGTCTTAAGTGACAGCATGGGGTTCTCATTTTCCCCATCTTGGTGTTTGGTGGGCAGATCTTGTGACAGAGGCACCGGGATGAGCAAGCACTGAGGCTTATAGGCTGTGTGTGTTGGATGATGGGAAATGTTTTTCATGAAGGACGACGGTAGGAGTGCTCCGATCAATCTGGCGCAATCAGCCACCTCCAAACACACCGATTGGTCAGTCAATAAACTTTTGTATAGATCAATCAGTCACATGTCAGCATCGAACACTAGGCTACAGTCCTGCCAAGGATACCTACAGCACTGGCTGCGGTGAGTGCTGATGTGCTGCACTTACCAATATTCATTTGTTTCAAATCACTTCATCCTTTTCAGTTTGACACTGAGTTGAATATAAAGCACATCTTAAATAAATCAAATGTCATCTTCTTTGTCAGTCTTGTAATAGGCCAAATCTAAAATCTGCAGTTGAATCATTAGTTTCCCTGAAGCTAAAAGAGTTAAAATTCACTCAGGAACCTAGAATTTAATAGTTCTGGGAAAAGACATTTTCCCACAAGAAAGGCAGCATTAGCTAATTGTCTTTTTTTCCTAATTGAACCTTCCTTGCAATGAAACTCTTGGCCCAAGGTATATGCTAACATGAATACAAACCCCGTTTTTTCACAGAGAATGATGTCATCATCTTTTCTCCAAGTACAGTCCTGTATGTATGGTCTTCTATCTGTACATGTCCACGTTCATTTATGTAGCTGTACCACTGTCAAATGTAGAGGACATATTTATGTTTAGTTATGGCCGTGTCTTGATCCCAAGTTCTGCTTACTGGATTGAAAAAAATAATTTGAACATGAATGGAGGGGCTATTTCTGTCCTGGTGTATATATCTATATATATGTGTGAGTGTGTAGATAGATAGATAGATAGATAGATAGATAGATAGATAGATAGATAGATAGATAGATAGATAGATTTTTCCACTTACATTTGAAGTAGATAAAAATGAGTATTGAACAGAAAGGATACCACATGACGTTTGGTGCAGTTGGCCCAATTAAAGATGGTAAAAAATGACTGTGCAGTTGTCTTTGCTCATCATGGCTACAATGACTTTTTGACAGGGAGAGTATCTCTTGTCCTTCTCACTAGCCTCCTTCTTTGGCCTATTCATTGCACAAAGCTGCTTAAGCGCACTTAAGCGCATTAGCATTTGGCTGCCAGGGGACCATATTGACCCTGCATTTGGATGGCCTAAATGAGTGAAAGATGGAGCGATTTGTTAGGGCTTTAGAAAGTTGCTTTTGGGGAGGGGGGGTGAGCATGAAGGAATGGGGTTGAGGCAGTGGTAGTGTGGAGGAAGGGGCAGGGGGGGTGTTCCACTTTCTCTCAGGGCATGGTGTTTGTTCTAATCTGATGTGCCGTTTTCTTCGAGGCCGAAGCAGGACTTATTTGTGACATTTCAGTCTAAAGGGCCTTTTTCTGCTCGCTATATTGGCTTGACCCGATTATCTAATCTGTGCTTTGAATTTCAATCAGGTCACCCAGTCTCTGCCGTGTGGTATGGGAACCACTGGCTGAGGGATTACCTCATTCAACTGTCTTCAAACACAGATGGTCGAATGTTTAACTAATTGTTAAAAGAGTCCACAAAGGGGAATTTAACCATGCACACAGTCCATGGGGTCAGTACATACACCCAGATAAAGAAAGGGGACAGTGCGGTAGTAGTTTGTGGGACGGTTCTTTAAAAATCATTCAAATGCGGCACAGTGGCTGCTCCAATAGTGCGATCTAACAGCATTATAAATTACTGTACAAAATGTGTGTGTACGTGGTGGTGTGGGGGGATATCTGGGTGACAAATTAAAATAAATAAATGCATAATTGGTTTCTATTTGACTGACTTTTCTGTATCTGTTTTCTAACAAACACACACATGCTGCAGCATGTTTTCCTGATAGGATTTGACCTTCACATTCTTGTCCTCCTTTGTATCTTTGTAATCACTCATTCTCTCCATCTCTCACCTCCAGAGTCTCTGCTCCACTGCCACCATGCAGACAGTCAGAGCCGCAGACACCAATGAGGTCGACAAGCTAATATTCCGAGAAAGTGACAACGACCGAAAGGTAAGACGTTCTGCAATCATTCTGCCCAACACAAATCTGACTTGTCATAACATCAATAAAGTATATCAGATTTATAACTGAATATAAATCATATTGTTATTCTGCCTTTTTTGCCAAATATGAATTTTAAAAAATTGAGAATTTAAAATACTGGGGTTAGGCCTAGTCACAGTGAATGGATTTCACCCATAAATTCCTCTGTTTTAAATGCTGCTGTGACCAGGCCAGCAGCCTATACAGGTATTCCAGGTTGTATTAACGTGCGGTGTAAAGTGGTGTGATCCCTCAGTGAGACACGTGTAGAATTAACAGTGCTGTCTGCTGCCGCAGCACACCGCTGTTCATTAGTGCTCTAATTACAAAGTGCAGTTCACATTAGTATTGGTGTTAATCAGAGCACCGTTTCTCTCTTGACCCTGATTCAGGTTGTTCTTCAACTTGAAAAGAAGCTTTTTAATTATGTCAACCAGGACGTTTTCCGGGAAAACAATGGGACCTCAGTAAGTCACCTCTTTGATTCCTAACCTTTATATATTCATCTACTCTCTCCATCTGTCACACATTTATTACAAATTCAAGAATTTTTTTCAACTTTACAGACTATTTTTTTCCACTGTATAGAAGCAGTGGCCATTTTCTCCTTTTGAAATTGTTTATCAATTAAAGGGACAGACCAAAAACTGATTCAAGATTAATTTCAGCTACAAAATTTGATTTGAGGGCTCATAATTGAATAATTAAGTACATAAAGGGCAATGTAATGGTAAAAAGGCTCACGAACAAACACGTTATTGCTCCTGACCTGAGCCATGCAGATGGTTTAGTTGATGCACTCACATCACTTCAGCCTGACACACACTGTCTTTGTCCTAAATGTGGGGCTAAATGTCTTTGGAATAACCATTAAATGGGACTGAGTGTAGGTGAGGTGAGTGTTAAGTGAAAAACACCCGGTGCACACTTCCTCATTTATAAGGCTATATATTACATTAAGTAGTTCAAAGTTGGACCTTGTTAAAATCCTCATGAAGGACACACACAGACTCACGCATCCACACATCAGACCCATGACACAGACACAGACTCAGACACATGCACCGCGAAGCCACTTATCTTGCCAGACTTGAGCATAGAGTTTATTCATTTATTGGCCACATAATGTAAAAACAACATATCAGTTCTGATAATTTAATATTAACATTTCTGAATATTACAGAATCATAGTTTAATCCACTTGTAGTAGATTGGTCATTTTTGTATGAATGAACATAGATTACAGTGTATGCCCTGTGTGCATTTATGTGATATGGCATATTTCTACATGTATAAACATTGACTTTTGTCAGTTCTGTCTGCTCCTGAATTAGACTGGGTCACAAAAAAGTCAGTCTCAAATCCCATTGGCTAAAGTTTGATGATGAGTTAGCCTCTGGGGGCAATGTTCTGGAGCCTTCTGTGTAGCCAGCAGAATGGAGTTGGAGTTGAGAAATGACGTGTATGAGTGGATTAATTCACAACGTAGATTTATAAAAAGCTGAGGCGTCGTCAAACGACAGCTGATGGGTTTCAAGGTTGCATTTCAAACTACTACAAGCAGAAACCAGCATGCAGCCGATATCTAAATGTCCTTAAATTCTGCCTTTATATGCAGAAATCTGTGTGTAGAGATTCATTAAAGTGTGCAAGAAGGCCCCCTCAGTTACTTTCCTGTGAGTGTTGAAGCCGTTCGTGTATATCAGTCTCTGTTCTTTCATGTGACGAGCCTCACTCATCTGGCCCCTGAGCAAATAGTCTGTATTTATGCAGGGTAGGTTTGCTGAGCACAAATGCTCTGTTTTATATTTGCGTAGTGAATGCAGCCCCTGTAGTAATAAAAAATCTGGAAGGGTAGTGGAATTCACTCCAATATCTCTTTCCCTCTTTCTCTCAGTTTGATGACAAAATGGTTTCTGCACTGTGAGAGCATATCACAAATTTACTGTGTCCTGCATCATATCTATCAGCTTTCTCTGGTGTTACACTGAAGTTGCAAATTACAGCTTCCTAAAAGAATTTAAAATGATCCAGTTAGTTCATCAAAACAGCCGAAAAAGACATCATTTAGTTATTTAACCGAAGGCGGAATTGAAAAGACTCGGATGAAGGCTGATATTGACCTTACACGTTGTATTATTGGATGTGTGTGAATCATGGAGTGTGATCATCAGAAATGTGTAGAAACTGTGTAACAGAAGCTGTAGGAGGCTGAGGCTCCCCTGATTTCCTCCTCCCTCTCCTCCTCCTCGTCCTCCTCCTCCCAAGTCAGACAAGATGGATGACATAATGGGGGCATCAGAGATAATCTGATGGTCATGGTCTAGTTAAACACACCATGTTATGATCCTTATAAAACAAACTACCTTTCCAAAAGGATAAATGTCCCTCCTCACACTCCTCCACTGGGGAACGGGAAAGGAAAAAAATCCATTGCATCCTTCATCAACTGCAAGACTTGTACCAGCTTGACAGAAATTTAATTCGAGGCAGCTCTTGAAAATAATTATTGTATTTTGAGAGGAGTAATCATTGGCCGGGACATGATTGAATGTGTCCATGCCTATTGACTTTTGCTATGATTAATAGGTTTGTTTAGTCGATATTCCCATCGAAATTGTATAATTAATTATCCCCGGCGCTGTCACGGCGGGACGATGGAGAGCCCTGATGAGTATTTGGGAAGATTAAATTTTCCGGGCGCTTGTGGCGTCAAGGGGCACTGTGGGGCCTTGCTCCAGTGGAGAGATGGGAGGAGCGTGTGTGTGTGTGTGTCTGTGTGTGTTTATGTGAACGCATGCGTATTGTGCATGTTTGTGCTGTAGATCTGTAGACCAGCACAGCGTCTCTTCCTCTCCTGGAGCACACACCCGCGGGGCCGTCCCCCTCCTCCGTCCCCATTGATTTTGTTTCAGTATCTCTTTATTGTAACTTTATCAGTGTGGTGTCGGCAGATTTGGGACCAGGAGGAGAGGGTGTGTTTGTGTACTAGCTGTAGTAAGTGATGAACCTTTCTGTCTGGCATGCCTCTCCTTGTCATGCCGGCAGCGTCGTCCTCAGCATTACTCAAAAAGGCCAGAGACGTTTTAAACATGAAAGGACATAAAAAAATAAAGAACAAATGTCACTCCGCCTAAAGTTTTTTTTTCCTGTCAAAGCTCTTAAGTGGTAATACAGAAGCCATGCTAAATAAAACCTGACCTTAAACGATTTATATAAACTGATGCTGGATTGGGTCCCTGGTTGTCTCTTTCTTTAGCTTGCCTCTCACTGCCTAGTTCCTCAAAAAATGCTTCAGAGCGAGACGGACAAAATTGTGCCTTCTTCTGACATTTTCTCGTCATTGTATTAAACATCAGTCTTTGTCTAATTGCCTCCCTCTGTACATAATTGAATTAACATGTAAGAGAGAGTTCAGAGGTGCAGTTTTACTGTAGTGCGTTTTGTTTGGGTCAACACCAATCGACCATCCCCCCCTTCAGTGACAGTTTATCGCTTTTCTGCACAAAATAATGAAGATCCCATAAAAAGAAGGAAAAATATGGCCTCTGCAATGAAAGCCAAGTGTGAGGTGTAAAAATCAAATTAAATGACCTTTCACCTCAACATTTATTGATGGCTTTTAATGGCAGCAGGTGTTGTCACAGGGGATATTTGACAACGTGTAAATCAAAGCACAATTACAGGTGTGAGGGACAGTGAGAGGGACAGCTGGGGGCCAAAGACCTCGTATTCCCTTTTTTTTTACCTCCCTCAACTTCCTGCCTCTTAACTATCAGCGCCACCCTGATTTAAGAGCGCTCTGATCATCCAAGCAAAGTCAGAAATTTGTGCCCATGACAGGGTAGTTTTTACCCGGACACTTCTTCATCTTTTTCACTCTGCGACGTTGGCGGAGCTGCATCATCTCACGCCACCTCCTCCACAACTCACAAGGTCACTTCTGGTTGACAAACTACTCCTGGCTTTATAATGTCATGAGGCCTTGAACCAATATAAGCTGTTTTTTTAAAACCACTGACATAGCAGAGTCGTGGAGCATTATGCTTAATTGACCTGGGATGAAATGTAGTGTGAAATTTGTAGCTGTGGGGTTTTTTATTCACCTGAATGAATTACTCAGCATTCACTTAAGGCTCACCGTGGACACACACAGCCATATGTTGCTCATCCCTTGCTGTTTAAACTGTCACACACTTATTGTCTGCGGCGCTTTACCTCAATAAACAATCACACCTGTGAACGTGAAAATGGTTTGAGTTTGAGTGAACATGAGTACAAATTGCTAAATATACTGCACCATTCATTTCTTCCACGTTCTGTCTCACAGTTAAGCTCGACTAATAAATCTGCCGGACCAATATATCTTAGAATCTTAATTAATTCATTAAGATTAATGTAAATATATGAGTATCTGTGTATATGACAACCAATAAGTAACAAGAGATTTCAGTCCATAAATTCCAAAGATATTTAGAAACAGTGTCACGGTTTCATAGCTTGTCCAGGGAAGATTTACAAGGTTATTTTCAAAATGCACAACATCCCTCTCTCTGCACACTCTGGCAACAATTCTTTAAAAGTTTTTGTAGTTTATACAAGTTTATTTATACATTTTGGGTGGTGGTTTCTTTTTTTTAAATCCTCTTCTAAATTAAAGTAAAACTTCAAAAGCAAAAGTAAAAAAAGTTCAAGAAAAGTGAAGTAAAAGAAAAGTCTGCTCCAGCTGGTATGTAAACCAGTTAGCAGGACACGCTCATGCTAATGTCAGTGATATTTAACTGCAGTTTACATTTTGAATGCATAGTGCTTCCCCGCTGTGTGGAAGACTGTTACTACATCAGCGCGCAGGCCAATATTTGTGGCTCTGTACTGCTATTGGATTTGGGGGAATTTACATTCCAGCAACAGCAGCCAAACTCGCTATATGAGATAGCGTTTTGTTCGCCAAACACACTGGCTGTTCTTCACCCTAAAAGTCTTTTCTGTTGTAATTTTCAAAGTGAAATACTGTTTGAAAATATGAACAGGAAAACATGAATCAAAGCTGTAGTATGGAAGCTGAGCAACCAGAATGAAATGACCTCACACCTGCTCTATCCTACAATACAAGATCATGGCTGAGGATGCTGACTGTGAGACAGACAGCTTTAAACTCAGTCTTTTAGTGTGATGTCATGTTTTGAAATATGAAATAGGGAGACAGTGTTTGTAACCAACTCATGAAACTAAAGTCAACTTAGTTAGCTAACTACAGCTAGAATTGAGAAGCCTGCTTTTGTGGACCTGTTTGAAATCAGAAGTACATAGTTTAAAAAAATGTTCTTAATCTAGTTTTCATTTTACACAGATTACCAGATTTCTCAAAAACTCTCGATTATTGGCATCAAAAACCAGTATCGCTATTGGCAGGGATGTAACACACACAAGAGGAAAGTATCAGTGGGTGGATGGTGAGTCAGTGGTGTACAGTGGAGCGTGGGGTTGCATCCCCTGCTCAGCCATCCCTCATCCACAGTGTGTGAGTCTCTCCTGTGACCCCGGCACTGTGAGTTTGATGAATGCAGCACATCTGCCCTCCTGAACCACTGAGACTCCGTCTGGGAGGCCCCTCTGCCTGGAAGTAATGGCCACTGTTCTACACCACTGACACATAATCACACATACACACAAACACGCAGAGCGTCATCGCCACAGGCACAGGCTGGACTTTGGCTTATTTATATGTGTGTACACACAATGCATACACAGTGGGCCGTGGACAACATAAATATGTCAGCATAGATGGAAGACTGTAGTTACCTTCCACTGATATAATAATATTCATATGACATCCTCCTGCCTGCTCTCCACTTTGTGAGGACGTCCTTCCAAATATTACCCATGTGCACCACGTCATCTCCGTTGATATTTCATCATGTAGCCATCAACATATTGCTGCATGTAATACACCAATGTAATGTCATTAACATCAAGATGCCTATAGAGCCGCTGTCAGACTCGTAGCGTCTAGGATGAGGTCTTCACCAGGCCATAATTGTAGCCCAGTGTTTGAAACATGTACAATAGCCCAATTTACCACAAAACAAACATGTCTCAGCTGCATCTCCATGTCTCCCTGTCTGAAGAAGAAAAGAGTGGGGCTAGCCACGAGGTCCACTAGGGGGGTTGCTGGGAAACATAGCTGTCAGTCTCTCAGGGAGGCAGTCATGCAGGTGCCCAAGCTACCTGTTCATCTCCCAGATAATTAATGTGTACAAGAAGCCGCTAATTGCACTTTTCACTAATGATTTATGGGTTTTGTGAAAGGGGGGAAATTGGGGGACGTGTGTGTGTACACTCTAGTGAGTGAGTACAGCTGGGTGAGGAGACATGATTGATGAAGAGTGTGTGGATGCACTGTCAGTGTGGAAAGATAGACCCCCAGTAGGACGGGGCTGGTAACACACACACAACTGGTCAACTGCTGTCAATTCTTTTGCCAGCGTGGGGGAGATGTATCTTGCTGTTCTCAACTCTCATTTGGCTTATTCTTATCCATCCCTCACTGAAGATTCAGACTGTCCTTGAATTATCTTGGTATGCGTCCATTTGTTACTTTTCAGAAGAGAAATCTAAAGTTTGAAGCATAAAGACACAACATTTGGACCATCTCATAATCACGTTTGTGCCAGACGACTTTTAGAAAGTGAAGTGTGTGATGTATGAATATAAAGCAGAGCAAACTGGACTCAGTTGACTTTCCCTTGATGAAAAATGTTAGAATATAGTCATAATTTAAAGACTATACTTTTCTGCTCTTTCCACAGCTTTTAGAGTATGACAAAGAGCTGTCGGTGTTCAAGGATCGGCTGCATGAACTGGACATCTCTTTCCCGCCCAGGTATGGAGCCATTTTATGAATCACTCACAACTTATTTTTAACACCTACATGTTCACACTACTGACATCCACAGCACTCCTGCTCCTACAGAATCAGATCCTGATTTTTTAACCACTCTAGCAGCTACTGTTGGATAGGTTGTCATTGAAATGAAATTTTGTTCAGACGTTTCACGATCCCTACTGACTCTCCTGTGGTGCCATGAGGTTGTTAAACTGTTGAATGTGTTACTGTGCAGTTTGTTACAAGTCCTGTTTTGAAATCAAGACTATTTTCTCAAATTATAAAGAAAGACTGTCGTTTATTTGAAAGATTCAGCATTGTGTGGTTTTCAGTGGACAGTCACAAAATGACAGATAGACAACAGAAATAGAGCAAACCCTAAGGCTTCAATTTCACACACAGGAGAGTAACAGATGTTGGTAAATGTAGTAACTGTGCTGATCATTGTTAATATGTGAAATCAGGAGTCAATCACCCCCTCATTGTCCGAAATGGTTTTATGAAAGCTGTTGGATCTGTGTTTGATGGGTATCAGTCGTTAAGTATGATTGGATATGGTCCCAAACTGCTCCCATGTGTATGTTTTTTCATATGTGTGTGTGTGTGTGTGTGTGTGTGTGTGTCGCTGCACCAACGCTTTGGGCAGCATTGATATTCCGTCTCAGTGGGACTTGGGGGAGACTGGAGCGGGTGGACTCCTCTCCTCTTCCTCAAACAAATGCATTTGCAATTAGCCCTTTCAGAGGAGAGGGAGGGCAAACACGCGGCCGGCGTGGAAATATGTTTCGGGAGCAGCGCGTTAATGGCGCTTGACCTTTGCCGCCGGTTGTGACTCAATCAGTGCAGATAATGAAACGCTGTAATCAAACAATAATTACTTGATAAACTGCTCTAGTGGCAGGCGCAGGGCGGCGGGGGATTTTAGTGTGTGTGTGTGTGTGTGTGTGTGTGTGTGTGTGTGTGTGTGTGAGAGAGAGAGAGAGAGGGCTTGAGATACATAGAGCTATCAAAGCGTGTGTATGAGTGGCTTTGGGTGTGAGTTAAAGACTGTGTGTATGTGTGTGTGAGTGCATGTGTCAAGGTTCTGCCAGTCCCTGTTTTTTAAATGACTCTGTGTCTTAATCAGGGACCCCATTTACATCACTTTGCATAAGTGACAGGTGGATTTATTGTCCTTTTACACTGGCTGACTTTTGCACCTATCCATATAATACTGAATCATCTCTCCACAGGGAGGAATGAATGTGCTGCTGTGGAAGAATACAAATGATTTCCACATACTTGAGGTGATGATGAATCAAATAGATGAAACCCAGGAGCAGCATATGAAATTTGATTTGATCTACTCTGTGTGCGCGACAAACCACATCATTGTCAGACTTGTAATGGGTAGCAGTGGCCTAGTTAAACTTAAACAACCCCCTCCTCCCACTTCGCACACACATACATACACACACACACACATAGAGGCACCCCTCCCCCTTGTCAGGTCTGCCTTGTGCTCCTTGAGCAATCAAGCTTCAGCGATTGTTCTCCATCACATAGCCTGCTCCGGACCAGCCCCTCGCCATCTGTGAGGTTATTACTCTTTTTAATGCAGGCCGTCAGAACACACCCTCACTGACACACACACTCATGCACGCACACGGCTCACTTTTGTTCAGATCTATAAATCAATACTAGTCACAAACATTTAATCTGCAAGTTAATTCTGTCTGTTGTCCTGCGGTGGATAAGAAGTTGTCACAAAATGAGACACGCTGTCAAGGATGAACTAAAGATTGGATAACACAAAGTGACTGACTCCCACAATGCAGAAAATTCTATCTCCAGCTTTCTATTTTTAGCACATAAGTACAGCGAAGCATCTTTGGCCAGAAGTAAATTTTTTTGGAATGGACGTTGAGTTTTTGCAGACATAACATCTCTGCTCCCACACATACATGCATGAATTCTTTCCCCTGCATCCATGCAGGAGCTGCAAGTTGTAAAATGCATATCTCCTTTACTCTCAAAAAGTCGTCTGTCAAAGTTGGCCATGACAAGTCTAAGTGTTTGGGCACCGGGGTGAGGAATTTGCCTGGGCCCTGTCACAGTTGGACCTGGAGCCAGCCGGCTGCTGCGGGCCGACTCATACGCACTCATACACAGGAGCCCGTGTATGGTCACTGGTATCCTCAACCAGTTTATGGGAGAGAATAGATGAGTCTGATCATCAGAAACCAATCATTTATTTAGGTGCAGCTTCTCCTGTGCTCAATGCACGAGACTGCAACAAGCCATTAGGTCATTATCTTTGCATAGGCTGCAGCGTGGCCATTTGACTGAAAATAATGGTAAGTTTTACTATACATTATGGTACTTTTGATTTCATATTAGGAATGGCATAACTACGGTAATATCCCCTAAAACATACTAAGGCACCAGTAACTTATTCATGTATTTTGATTGATTTAGGGGAAAGCTTTTAGTACTCCTCTGATCTGATTTCTTTGCCCTTTTTTTGCACAAGATCGATGCAAAAATTGAATCGGGACCCCAGCTTCAGGAGGAAATGCAGTGGACAATGAGGGAGCAGTGGAAGAATGTATTCTGCCTGTAACATGGTTACTGGGAATAGGCTTTGAGGGAGATTTTGAGTGACATCGGACCAGCGGTACGACTCCATCAGTGCACAAATCATGAGTGATCTTAGAGCAGGGAGATGGTGTGGAAGTTGTGGAACATTGATGGGAGAAAAGATGGAAAAAGTCAGGAGTAGAAAAGATCCCTGCTGTCCCATGGGTTCATTTGACGAGCCACAGTACAGATGTAGCGTACATAACATCTGGTTACTAGTGAGGTAGAACTACTGTTACTAAAAACACTACAGGTTGTATTAATGCACATTCACAAGTCTACATGTGAGTCTTAGGAAAGGCAGCATGGAAATGTAGGTTTCCCTGCCAGCTCCAGAAATGTGGGAATGGCGTCGTACTGCTGCCACGCCAGAAGAAGAAAAACAGACGCCGGTGCTGATGTGATGTGCCTAATGTGCCACATGAGGAAGTCAGGGATCACCAAAGTCAGTAAGATTGGTCTTCTGAAGCGACGAATGTCTGTAGAAAACGGAATGGCAATCCATCCATTAGTTTTTCAGATATTTGACCTGTTCAACTTCCAAAAAAGAAGATTACGGTTAACTGTGCTGCAGAGCAAACATACGTTTCTCTCTGCCATGTATTGGTTTTTTTTCCATATATTCCAATGCTTAAGTGAAGCTCTCGTCTAAATACATATAGAGAGAATGATGGGAAGGTGTCAAAGGGAACAGCATGGCTCCAGTCCCATGTGTCTGTGTTTGTCAAGTCTAGACATGGAAAGAAGCAGAGCGTGGCCCTCGGGTCGGGAGGTGAGGCCAGCGAGGGGGCAGAAACTGATAAACAGTTGTGTCTTCACTGTTTGGGGAAGCACTTTGGCACGTTAGCGTACATTTTCCAAAGTTGCAGGTCTGTGAGGACAAGCCCAGAAGTGACTTGCCTGCTGGGGAAAGCTACAACATTCACACTGTCATGAAAGAGGAAGGGGCAGGTCTGAAAGCTGATGGCAGACAGAATGACTTTGCCCTTCAGATGAGAGAAAAGTTTGGTCAAGTGACACAAATGGCTACCTGCCAGTTCCTCAATAACAGTTAATAAGTACATATGAGAGAATTGTCACAGCGGTGGAGAATTCCTCGGGACTCGTTTTGAGCTCATAGGAAGTGCTTGCACAGATGGCTCTCCTGTATACAGTAACTGCCTTTGTTATGTGAATAACACTCTTCACACGGCCTCTGAAGGCCGGTACGAATGATGTCACCCTCTCTGCATGTGCATTTGACTGTGAATACATTAGTCCTATAGCTGCGCCGTTTGCATCCTACGTGAACGAGACTTCTTGTTCTCTACTCTGTCGACAGCGATGCCACACTGGAGTGGAGGCGCGTGACTCCATTTAAGGATCACCACAGATGCACTTTAATGACAATGTTGGGTTAAAGCACTGCGTCTAAACCGCTGAGAGTGCGCGGCTCGTGTTGGCTGAGCGCGGCCACAGGACTCAGCGTTACAGGCTAATCTACTGAACAGGAACATTGTTTTACAACCGCCAACGCATCCATCATTCTAACGACTAGAGAGCCTGTGAAAATGATGAGGGGCCATTGTGGCGATTATAGCTGAAGATTGTCCGCTGTCTTGTTCGTTGCCACTTGTCTGAGATGATGCCACTGAGAGGGAGTCTTTGTTCAAAACAATCTTACACAGAGAGGATTAAATGGGTGCCATCTGTGTCGTCTTGTCTTCATTTAGAGCAGAATAAAGGCAGAACATGTCATAGCTGAACCCCAGCAGGCTGTGAGCCATGAGCTACTGATGGCATTTCACTCTGTTTGTACTGCACTATGCCAATGTTGTGCCTGCGAGCCTCCCAGCTCTGCAAACTGAAGCAAACATTCAGCTTTATTGATAGCATTTGGCTGATCTTTTTGAATCTGTGTATGTGTGTGTGTGTTGTGTTTTGCCAAGCCTCCCCTGACAACCACAAACAAACATAGCTGTAGAAGCAGCCAGTCGTTCAAAACTCTCAGTTTCTGACTTTTTAGCCAATCGCAGCCCGGCAATGGCCACTCCAACATCCCATGATGCTCTTCACCACCTCACACTGCTATTACTATTGTACTGTGTGACTCTTATCTTTGGCTTCCTGCCCTACCTATATTCCTAAGTTTATATTGCCCTCATTAAATACTGAACACCCAAACAGCCCACTGTTTGGCCTGTCTCTTATTTGTCATTGTGTAGAACAAGGTAATAGCTTTTGATGAGGCGATAAGAGAATATGGGACAAGGAAGTCTGGTCCGGAGCAATCCATGTCCGGTCTTACATGCAGGTTGGTAGTCAGGCCTGCCAACAAAGTCCTACCTTCCATTTCATTGTCAGCTTTTATTTGTGTGAATGTTCTATTGTAAATGTAATTTAAATAAAGTGTGTGTAGATATATTAGCTTGTATCGTACAGTAATGTATGTCACGATGGCCTCTCCCTCTGCTGGGTGAGGCTGAGGGACACACTGTAGGTAGGGCCTATATGCTCACCTCACCAGTTTTTACTGTTGCAAGACAAACAAGCTGACAGCGGCGGAACACGCGTGAGTGATGTGTCAGCAGCCAGGTCAAACATTAAACCCCAAACCAAGCATGAATGAATGAGCTCTCAATGGGCGATAGAGGGTCTCGACATGCGACCGTACACACATGTATCATCTGAGATGTGGTCAGCAACACAAAAGAATGGAGGAACAATCAGAAATATGGTATGCCTATGTCAACTTTACACAGGAGGCGCTGTAAAAGACTGTAAACAGCAGTGACCATAACAAAGAAACCTGGCAGGACAAATGTTTCAGTCATCAGACAGTCAACAGTGTTATTATCGGACACATTATACTCTGTGATAATGCTCTTTTTCAGTTAGTAAACAGGTAATAACCATTTGATACTCAGAGGAAATGATCAAATAATCAAAGTGTGACTTTGTTCAATGTAACAGACAGACGTTTTTACAAAACTCTAACAGCCAACAACAACAGTCTGTTTGAGAGCAGCTCCTTCACTTCTTTTGTTCTTTGCACTGTGGCATCATCCTGACTGTAAAAGTGATTTCTGTCACAAAATAAAAATAAAAACTATACTCTGGAAATGACTGACTTAGCTATGTGCTGTTATAACAGTACATTAGAAGACTTCATGCACATGACATGGATTGCAGTGAGATGAACACATTTTATTCAAAAGCATCGCAGTCAGGACAATGTGGCATGCAGCCTGTACTTCAACTGTTCCAGTAACTGTTCCTTCGTCTGCTTTGACCCAGCTAAATGTCGTTCCTAGCTGCATTTTGGAATTATTTCTTTTTATTTTACAACTCTCGCTAACTTTGCACGGTACAAATGAAATCATTACTCGCAGTGTAACATGTTAGCTCTGGTGTATGTATGAGTGTGTGTATGCATGGATACCTTGAAGTGCAGCTCCCCCTCCTATACAGGTACACAATTGTTGGAGTTATCAGCTTGGCCCATTAATTAGTGTAATTAGTCTTGCTGCGGGCAATAAGGGTCTGATATGAGCTGACGGCCTCCAGCCCACACGCCCTCTCGGACCGTTTACCTTCACCGATAAGTTTGTGAGCTTGCTAATCGGACACATTAATCACTTTGGCCCCAGCGCGCCATTTGACTGTTTGCTGTTGCATTAAGACTTGTTATCTCCATTGGAGCCTGTGGAGGGTGCGGTAAAACAGAAAGGGGAACAACCTATACCTGCACACACAGGGAAGCAGAATGGCCCTTTAATGGCCATTGTGGAGTATTTTTAATCGGTTTTTACAATGACTGGCTGTCATCAAAAATGACTGAGCGATAGCAAGGTTTTGTTGTTGAAGTGCTCGGGGAAGTTTGCTATCAGGCGGGGAGTTCATTGTTTGAAGGAGGTGAGGGGGAAAACTTGATTTTCTCTCAATCTCTTTAACACCAAAATGACCCCAGGCTTGTTAGTCAATAAAGCTATAACAGAGTCCCTGATAGGAGGATTGTTCACAGGCTGTTTAAGGCCAGAGACCGTCCCTCAGGAAGCAGCAGTATTCAGGCCACCCTGAAGTCAAGCAGCTCCACAAGCCCTTTGAAGACTTTGCTCTTTTCCACCCTCACTTTGCCTCTTTCTGTCTGATCCGTCTTTATCCCCTCTCTTCTGCCTCCCTGTCTATCTCTGTTTCACTCATCCTATTCTTCATGCTCTCTTTTATCCCAGGATCACTTCTTTAGCCCTTTGATTTGCATACCAAAACCTCCATGCATTTCCCACATGGTTTAAGTGCTATTAATGCTAATTGGAGGCAGGGAACTTCTTTAAGTAGCTCTCTACAGGTCTGTTTGTTCACCTGGTGGGGGGGCTGTGTGTGTGTGTGAGAGAGAGAGAGAAAGTGTGTGTGCCCCCTTTAACATAGTTCAGTTTAGACGGTACTCAGTGATTAACAGAAAATAATAAATAGTTGTAAATGAGTCCCCAAAAGGCTCATTTAACCTCTTAAAAAGATTGAACAATGAAAAAAAATAAAATAACCTTGCTTTAAACCTCATAAAATCCATAAACACAACATCAGATATGCACAAAATAGCACATGCAACAATAAATAATTCCACAGCAAATACATGGTGGTTAGCCACAGTTCAAAGTAGATAATTAAGTAAAAGTAACACAAGGGAAAGAATAAGACTGACAAGACAACTGATCACAGATCATTTCTGGCACCACTGTTGGATTCTTGCCATCACAATGAGGTCTGAAGAGACGCAGACAGAGACAACTAAAACCTGACACATTAGGTCTCATCAGATGACATACAATTTGGCATACATTCTGTGAGCACACAGAGAGGTGCTATCATTCTCCTAGTGTTACTGGCGGGAGCAGTGTTAGTCACAGCGGTAGCTGCAGTTGCAGCAGCAGCATTCACGGTGATTTGAATGCAGACGTATACATTACAAAGCAGCCCAGCGCTTCTGAAACGTATTCTGCCTCAGCGCAAAGTCCAATTAAGCTATCAGAGCTCGACAAGTGTGATGAATCGAAGTCCAGATGTGTGTGTGTTTATTTTATCATTAGGCTATCACCATCCTCGGAGAAGAGGCACTTTGTGTTATGCTACGTTTAGCACGTGTGGCACTGAAGGAGCAAATTGGATTGGTATTACAGTATGTAAGCCCGGTCTTACATCCTGATGAGCGCCTACAAACAAATTGGATTGGTGGCGTGTAAATCTGAAGCAGTTTGATGAGCGGAAGGGGCAAATTGAATTCTCAACAATGTAAATCTGTATCAGCTCGATGGCTCGCCGCCCGACTCCAGCCCTGCCGCCGCTTAAATCATGCGATTGTTCCCTGCTGTTCCAAGATAACAATCTCTCTTGGCCATTTGCTGCGGCACCTAATCTGTTTTTGATGACCCTGTGGGGATGTAGCTATACATATGGGCTACTGAATCTCCCTCTGTCCCGCACACTCTCATTCTTTCTCTTCTGTTTTTTTCCCCCTCTCCCCTCTCTCTCTCTCTCGCTCACAAACGCACACTCCCAACCTGTACAGTTGGCAAATAGAGATAGCTTTGATTGAGCCATCCATGTGTGTTGATTCAGGAGATTACTTAGATGATTGGTCATACTTATGGGCCTGCTGTTTCCTCCAAAACATTTTGAACTCTGTCTCTGAGATAAGGCAGATGACGTGACGTCTCATATTTATTACTCCTCTGGAGCCCCGTTGATTCATACAAATCATATTTATTGCTTTTGTTATTGCCTCTCCTCTCTTGTCTTGTTCTTTGTGCAGCACTTTAATAGAAAATAAAGTTCATTATAACTTGGATAGCCCTTAAACATGTATAAATGTCTATAAATGCTTGTCATGAGTCTGTTTTTCTATTTATGGGTTGCATTTTGCCTCTGTGTCTCCTCAGTTATCCATACAGTGAAGACAGCAGTCAGGGGAAGCAGTACATGAACACCAGATGCCCTGCCTGGTGTGACCGGATCCTGCTGTCTGCCTCTGCCAGAGACCTGGTCTTAAAGGTGAGTGTAAACATGTCACCTGTGGTCCAGTTCAGGACTTTTTGGATGCTCTTAGAAGTCAGATTCTTTGATATTTGTCCCAAGATGTCGCCGCTCTTCCCTCAGCCTTTATTTCTATAACTCTGTCGTCCTCGATCCACATTACCCCCCTCCCCCGCCCTCTGTCACTTCACAGATGGAAGGATGAGAATATTAATTTGAAGCACTAAGCCATGGGTCCACCCAGACAGTATATGTATCCCAGCACTTCACCCCAGTGAGCCCCATCTTCTTCATAAAGCCACAGATCTATCTTCTTCCTCTGAGAGTCGAACCCTGCAGGCGCCCCTGCTCAGCCTCAAATCCATTCCAGCATTGTAAACTCCAGCCAATCTGCCACCTCTATTGTTTGCTGGATTACTTAGAGACCTGCGACGCAGCTCTGCCAAGATTTCCCAGATTATTTGTTAGCGGTTTTCTACGAAACAACTACTGATTTGGAAGAAGAAAAGGCTGACCACCAGAAACAATCCACCGAGTGTGGAAAAGTCTAATTTCCGATTCCCAAACACAAGTTTAACTTTAGAGCTCCGTGCAGTGCGGGAACGTGCAGGCTTTCATCTGTTAATGTGTGTGAAAGAGATGCAGCAGTGTATTGTACAGGTACAGTCCACAGCGGGGGGCTGCTCAGGAAGTTTGGCTTTCTTTTGTCGGCCACAAATGAGAAATTCCTTCCTGATCTTTCTTCTTTACGGACCGAGGCCGCTCTAGAACAATAACTCACGATGACCGTATTACAGTAAGTTATGAAAAACAAAAGACTCGTAAAGCATTTTAAAATGATAACACCCAGTTTGTTTCACCCACTTAATGTGTCAGAGTTATGTAAAAGGTGATTCACACACACACACACAGCTGGGTTGCTGTTTGCTTTTCTTCCCCTCAAGCACCAGCTAATTGCTTGTAATGCAGGGACAGAGTGGAACAGTTAGTGTGTTCGCAGATTGGCTGATGATTCACTGAGCACACACTCTCTGGCTCCGAGCATTACAGATTGTTGAGACATAGGCCCGTAAACAGCCCGGCGTGTGGCGTCATCTATCATGGCATGGTCGGTTAACTCGCCATCATGTTATTTTCTGCTTGCCGAGCCCTAACACGCCAAAGGTTGCCCGCTGGCTGTGCGGCGCGGCACCAGCTCCGGGAGCGCCGGTAATGAATGTTTAGCCGAGCGAGCGCACCCTCTCTGCCGGAGGGCCCCGGGTAATTTGTTTATCTGTCTAAAGATTATGCAGGCCGAAAATCCACAATTTTATGCTGCCTTTGTAAATTATCAAGTGTGTGTTTGATGAATGTATCTCAGGCTTTGGGAGGCAGCGTCTCGGGGGCCGGCTGCCAGACAAATAGAGAGGTGCCAGTGCGTGGCCCACGAGAAAAAGGTAGAGTGAGGTGTGGAGGCACACCGTGTGCTGACCCCGCGCGGCTGCAGGATTGGTCTGAAGTTAATTTGGATTTCGCTTTATGGTTCATTCTCGAGCTCTCTGTCTCTCTCTTCTGAAGCGCCAGTGCAGCTCACCGAGTCACAACTGGTAGCACCCACCAGCCTGTGTATGCGGGGGGTTGGGGACGGCTGTTTAAAAAGTCTTTAGTTCAACCAGACAAGTGTGATTTATATTCCAGTCTGCAGATTCATGTGTGAGTGGGTAACAGCTTCTTTGTGTGCAGAAAGTGATATTGAAACATGATTCCCTCAGATAGGCACTTAGATTACACCCAGAGTCTCTGCTCCACAGGCAAATGTCCACTTTGTAAATGACTTCCGCTTTTCATTCATCTCCTGTGCTGTGCACACGTTTCAAAGTTTCCTAAAGGTGCTTTCAGTTTAATCTGTACTTGTGCTCTTCACGAATCAGATGCGGTGCTGCTGCTCTGTGACTCTGAAAGTAATTTATAATCTGTGATGTTTCCTTTGTTATTCATGATGATAAATTCAGCACCATAAAAGTTTACGAAAAGCACCGTGTAACATAATTGGAACCATTTCTTTCCTCTTTCTGTTGCTCACTTTATTTTTGTGCCTCTAATGCGCTTTAATTGTACTAATGGCTGTCTCTTACAATTCTCTGAGCTCAGTGTCTGAACACATAATTACTGGTGCTCATTTGAAATTTGTTCACAGTATTACCCCCCAGATAGATTTATACAAAGCTGCAAACCAAATGGCCGACTTAGTTTTATGGCTTCAACTAATGATTATTTTCATTATGGATTCATCTGTCAATCATTTACTCGATTAATCAAAAAGTTGTTTGGTCCAGAAAGGCCAAAAATGTTGATCACCAATGTGATGTTCAGTTTCTGGTCATCAAGGACTAAAGGAAGCAGAAAATATTCAAACTGTACAAGCTGAAATCAGAATTTGAACATTTCTTAAAAGTCATAACCGAAAACAGTTCAGGAATTATTAAAATGATAATTAATTTAATAACTGACAACTAATGTGTGACATAATTAGAATTTTCCACCTGAACTCATTGTTATTGTCCTGGATTATTTTATTAATAATTTCAGAAATAGAGTGAAGCTACTTGCCACTGTTGCTAATATTTGAATCTCACCATTGCATTGTTCTGTAGGACTTTTATTTTGAAATCAACACAGTAATCCCGCTAATTGTGTTTAATGAAGCTGGTACATTGACTGCTCATCCATGAACGTGTTCTAAAACATGACACAAGCTTGTAATGATTGTACTGTGTAAACACAAACACAGTGCTGCTGACTCTGCGTCCTGTGTGTATTTACTGTGTGACTCGAGCTGCACCGCAGCTCGGTGTGGGAGAACATTTTCATTTTCACATAATGAACAAAAGAACATCTCGCTCATCATGTTTTCATCCCCCCCAAAACATTTGATTTTGTGTGTCTGCAGCCTGAAAATGAAGAGAAGTCTGTAGTCTATGATAACATCGGGCCCAATGTCTGCATGGGGGACCACAAGGTAACAAGAGGGGCTCTGCCCACGTCTACACTGTGTGTGATGGTGTTGTGATTAAACTGTTCACTGTGTGTGTGAGCCTGGAGGAAGAGGATCTGCTCCCAGCACTGTGATTTCTAATGAGGAACTGTTTGTATTATCTGTGTTGTAACTGTGTGAGGCTGATATTATTAAACTTTCTAAAGCTTCAGCTACACTGATCTGATTCCAACATTTGGTTTGAATTGTTGTCAACAAATATCTCATTATTAAGTTGATCAAGTTCTCCCCTTAGTTTAAGTTTCAAGTATCCAGTAGTATGAATGCTGCACCAGAAGAACACTTTGAAGAATAAGTATTTAAAAAAAAAAGATTCAATCTTACAACTACACTTTTACTCATCACTCGGCTTTATTCTGAAATGTCTGTATCTGACTTTAAACACTCAGGCTTTACTTAGAGCTGTTTATATTTAAGGAAGTGTGTAAAGAAAGTGTGAGAGAGGTCAGAGCAGCACAGGACTTTTTTTTTTTCTTTCAAGCTGACTGAAAGTGTTACACACTGTCGCTTCAGTCTCCACGGTGTCAGACAGAAAGTCTTTAGCTGAGAGCGAGGCGCCTTAAGTCAGGTCTTTCATCAATACTTAGTGTGTCATAGAGGGTAGTGTGTGTGTGCGAGGTGACCTGAGTACACTGAGAGATACTGCAGCGGTCCTCACCTCCCACACACACAGTACTGCTAAAATCACAGCTGGCTATGTTTAAAAAATGTCCAATGTAGTTAGCACACGGGCCCAAAAATGCACCGCGCCGCTATGTGAGTTTAACCTGTGTGTCAGCGGCGCTCAGAGAGGGAGAAGAGCTCCCGCTCGCCCCGCAGAGCGTTAATAAAGTCTTCAACTTGTTTTCTCTGACTCTGTTTGTCTCTGTCCCCCCGCCAGCCTGTCTTCCTGTCCTTCCGAATAACAGCGGGGGCAGGTAAACCTAATGCAAATAAGCACAAGTGTTGTGTGGTGCAGTGATGTCGTGGTAAATATTAATTTTTTTTCTTATAATTCTTCCCATTCTTTGCTATTGTTTGCTTTGATTTGCTTGATTTTTCATGACATTGCACAAGTGGATCTGAAGGCAGATATGACTGCTCGAAGAGTTTTATTCCAGAATAAAACATCAAAACTTAAAATGCTTCAGTCATTTTAAGATATTTTCTAACAAACTATTGCTGCATCTTATATTTTTTAACTTGAACTAACAACATGGACATGAGGTGATTTTTCTTTGCTTGAAATAAAAGAAGAGAGAAGAGAAATCAAACTTTTCCTCTTCTCTCTCCACAGGGAAGTGTTGCCAAAGGGGGGAGAAGATATTCCGTGAAGCGCCTCTTCTGTGAGAACACCAGAGAAACAAACAGGACACCAACACACACACACACACACACACACAAATACGCACACACACACACACACACACACACACACACTTTGCACAAGCATACACTGAAGACAAAGTTTTTCAGCAGTGCTGACCAGTTGCAGTTGTCCTGACACCTCATCCATACGAAAACACCGCCGTTCTCTCTCCATAAAACACTTGTTGAGATGTGGACGAGCACCCGTGGGCCCGGCTCCAGACAAGACACACATCGCTGACCTCACTGTTGCCACGCAACCCCATTCCCCAGAGAAGGAAGAAAAAAAAAAAAAAAAAAGGACGGACGGATGGACGGACGACTCTTTTCCATGCCACAGCCTCGTTGCCAAAACTCTAATTGACATCAGTCCTACTACATCCTTTTAGACACCGTACTTGCCATTTTTAGGTATGCCTCTATGTATAGAAGCTACTTTCCACACAGTATGTAAGGTGTTTTAAAAAAGAAAAGTGCAATGCAAAAAAAGTTGTATATCTATATTGTTAGGGTTATTTGTACATTGGACAGTATAACATAGAGTTGTTGATGGTTTTAGTGCCGTTCTCTTTTCTGACCAAACTTTGTGGTCCCTTTGTTGGAACAGACAGAACTCCTCTGTTTATTCCAACAAATCCTATACATATTATATATATTTTTTGTTTTGTTTTGTTCTTTTTGAGTTGTTGTTGTCGTTGTGTGCACAACACACTGCCATGCCTGACACATCAGTTGAGTCTCATTTTATATACTGTACTTTTTAAAGAGATAATTTATAATTCTTACCAAAATGTTTATGCTGAAGTGTGTGCAGACAGAGTGACTGTGTGGGTGTTCCTGCAGCCACGGTGACCTTTGAATAGTCAGTACAAGAGGAGAGAAACAGAGAAACTGTTCAGTGATTTATTGCCTATCCAAGAATGTTTTAAGCAGTGCCATAGACCATGCAAGTATATAAGATAATGTTTCATATATAGCACTCTCACATTATTTCATTATTATTCTTACTCTAACTTATTTCTATAATATTATGGTTCTGAATGTGATATTTTAGATAGGCTTGGGTATCCTTAAAATGTAAACTGTTTTTTTTTGTCTTTTTTTTTGTTACTGCATTATGGTGCCAAGTATCCTACACAGAAATGAAGTGTAAGAGTTATAAAATACTTCAGTCAGATGGTAAAGGTATTGATTATGAAATGTTAAAAAAAAATAAGAGAGAGAAACTCTAACTAACGGCGGGAAAGAGCAGGAAGACTGGCTTTTTATTTGTTTAGTTTGTAGCCTTCAGCAGCGTTCATTGCAAATAATTTGAGCATTAAAGAGACGCCAGCGTTTCCTTTTATCGATTTCATTTACTACACTACAGATTCAGACTGTGTGAAGCCGTCACATTGATCCTCCTGATTTTTTTTTTTTTTCATCTAAATCACAGCAAGTGGAAATGATTTTGTGCCTGCCGCAGAATTTATGTTGTCTTGTGTGATTTGGTTCGTAGGCAAGAGTTAAAAAAAAAAAAAAGCAGCTTGTTTTTGTTCCTGCTGGTCATTGTGAGTATACTGTAGGAGTATAAGCCGCAGTTTTTTCTTCACTCCATCTTATTAAAAAGCAGATAGAGATTTTATTCTAGCCCCTTCTGGACGGCCTGGCCTCTACTGTAGGTTATGCAGTTCTCAAGCAATAAAAACCATTAGAGCTCAACGGCTGTTTGTCCTCATTACCTCTCACTTTGCCTCCGTCCTGCACAATGAGAAGCTCTTCATCAATTAGCCCTCCACCACATCATCATCAGTGTATGATGAGTGGATTATTACAGCGGGCTCAGAGAGGGAGCGCGCTGATCAACACAGGTGAAGACCACACGAGTCCCGCGCTCGTTTTTCTTCGGACACATTCGCTGACAGCAGCTTTCATTACGGTGACACCCGAAGGAAAAATAATATTCTGCAATATCAGAGCTGCTAATGTTGACTTTGTGCAGGATATTTATATTTTATATTTATTTTAGCATCGCCACATTTGCTAATTATATTTTGCTGCGTTATATTTTAGTTTTAGCGCCACACGTAGCTGTGAAATGTGGATTTTTATCAGCTGTTTAGTTTGATCCAGATTGAAGTAAATGAATAAAGTTCTGTGAAGCATGTAAATGAATTTTAAGATGAAGCATTTAAAGCGCGCAGCGTGACAAAAGAAGCAAAGCAATCTTCGCGAACATAAACTGAGACCTTCAGGAGGTTTGTACGCAAACATGAAACTAAATCATATAAATGACACTTCAGTCACAGCAAAGTAACCTTTTCAAATGTTTTAGATATTAACCAGTCGGAGCACACACGGTGGATCCCTGTGCTGTCTGAATATCAGCCCAGTCTGACTGATGAGGAATAAAAAAAATACTTAAAGCTGGTTGTTAAATAGTTTATCGAAGTATTTTTCTGTTGGTGTGGTAGAAGATGATGGTCAATCAGAGGGGGGTTTGACTTTATGGCTGCTAATTTCTGATTGGCTGGATCCTGAAGGGACCAGTGAAAAGAAGGGTGCAGTAGCACATAGCAGACAGAGGGGGAGCACTTCTGATGAAGAGCTCCTCACTGAGATTAAAACAACTTTACACCAAACATGAAACATCATAAAACCCTCTACATTTACTACTTTTAAATTAAGATACGAGTGGAAAAGTGTTCATCAAGTCTGAGGAGGAGAATACAAATGACTGTAACAACAGACTGACGGCTGGCTTCAATTTTCAGTTCTGATTTGTAAATTAAAAAAACAACTAAACAGCTGCCTGTAATATTACTAATAATAATAATAATAATAGTGATATCAATAATAATAATGATAAGAAGAAGAACATTTGAACATTTCCGTGAATATTAACGCTGTCTATCATCTTTCCTCCTTCATGTAACGAGTTTGAAATGAAAAATAAATAGCTAAATGTGTAGACAACAACAAAAAAATACATTGAATTTTGTTTTTAAATAGTGACTGTTTTAAAAACCGAATCAAGTGGATCGGGAAATTGTCAGTGTTATCAAAGTTCCTTGTTTTCCGCGACACTTCCAACATGAAAATCATCGTCAGGTTAAATCAGCATGAGAGCGTCACTCTTGCCAATAATGAAATCCAATTATTGATAGTCATGAATTTATCTTTAATTTATATTAAGCCCATACATTCAAACAAAACTCATAATAAAACAAAAAATGCTTGTTAAATAATTTATTCATAATACAAAGTGTTTTTTTTCTTCCTATCACCTTCCCGGAAGCAATAATACTCTCTTTAAGTCCAACAAAAACGAGGGTCCAGTGTTCTGTTCCGCTGCGTGTGATGATGATGATGATGATGAGGTAAAACATAAAACTTTCTCAAATGAAACCAAAAGAAAACAGTGTGCTGTGGCGTGGTTAAAACAATCTGTGGGGTTGTTTGTTTTTACAGTGAATATTTACAGCAGTCTGCCTCTACACGTGCGTGTCCATACTGAACTGAGAAATGTAAAAAACAAACAAAATGGAGTTACTCTGCAGGAATCAGAATTCAAACAAAAAATCAGGAGAAGCAGCAGCAGGTTTATCTGAAGCGCGTCCGGGCTGCGGAGGGAGGAAGGCTGCCACGTTCCCACTGGTTCAAACAACATAACTTATTCAGTAAAAAATATATACAATCTGACGAACAGTTTCATCTTTAGGCTTCAGCACAAATCATTCATTCACCTCGAACCTGCGCCTCCACCTCAAAACACTTTCCTCTCCCGCCTTTTAGGACAGTGGATACCCTGGTTAGACTGAGCTTTAGAAGCATCACAGGCCCCGTTTACACCTGCCATTTTAAACATGCGTCTGGGATCCGGATCAGTGCTGGCTGCGGACCATTCAAAGCCTGCAGCGGATTTTGGTTTAAACCAAAACAACAGATTCAGGCTGAATTATCTTTTAAAAACGGCGCACACTTTCTTCACTGCAGAATAACGATGTCATTTTTCCTGCTGAAGAAAATCTCAGGGCTGCTGAAAATTATAAATTATGTCACCAATTAATAAAACCGTTCAGCCTCCTCACTCAGAGAGAAAAGAAGTGCCCGCGTGACTTTTAAAGGTGACACAAGCTGTTAATTCTGCTAACGCAGAATACCATTACATGAGTTATGGGCATGCCTAAAGTAAAGCAGCATCACTTGTGGAATCAAAGTGAAGAGGCCAGCACTGATCCGGACTGTGTGTATATAACAGTTTACATTTACACCTGTTGTTAAAACTCCACTTTGTCTGCGTAAAAACTGATTTGCGTCGCCAAAACAATTTCCCATCCCAACATATTTTTTTTTTTTTTGTCCTTTCAGCTCACATGAACTTTTAAGTCTTCTTCAGTCCAGTTCTGACAGGAGTTGTGTCACCATGTGCACAGTGTCTCTAAGTGGGTTTGGATGCGGCCAAAATGTCTCTGGCCACGTTTTGGTGAGCGCGTCTTCCGTGCGTCTTGGCGCACACTCGGGGTTGTTTTGTCGTTTTTCTTTTACACACGTTCTTTGCTCCGTCTGAGCAAGATGTGACTCCCCTCAGGCGCATGTTCGTAATGTCAGGTGGAAAGGGGGTCAGAAAGAGTGCGACAAGTCTCTGCTGGACCCTTCACCCCCCCTCCTCCTCCTCCTCTCCCCCTCACTTGTAGCCCTCAGCTGTGGGCATCACAAGGTGTCCGAGCTGTTACTGCAGGGGCTGATCAGCGCCAGGTTGGTGGCCTTGTGCTTTTTCAACAGTCTCGTGATTTTCTCGTCGTCTGAGTTTGGGTCCAGTGGTTTGTTGTAGTCGTCGTCCTCCTCGTTATCCGAGCTCTCCTTCATCTTCTCCGTCTCCGAGTCGTGCTTCTTCTTGGCCGTGGCCATTTCTGCAGCGTGCCTCTTCCGCCATTTGGTTCTTCTGTTCTGAAACCAAACCTGGTGAGAGCAGAGAGACAGATGCGCACAGATGTTCAACAGGTCCAGAAATGAACACATCATCAAAGACTCAGAACTAATCACAGCATGTGTAAATAATCCTGACTGCACTTAATATATTACCATAACAACAACAGCATAATAATGATAATAATGAGACAATAATAATAATAATAATAATAATAATAATAATAATGACATACGTATAAGTATATTGTATGTAAATATGTAGAAATAACATTTTCTTAACGCCGGCAGCCAAACTGAGATTTCACAGATTACGCAAAAGTCAGTCAAATAATCTCCACATTTGCCAAAAATGACCAAACATCTGTTTATGTATTTATGTATGATTTTTTATTTTATTTTTTACCTTGACTTGGCTCTCGGTCATTCCTAAAGAGTACGCCAGGCGGGCTCTCTCTGGACCGGCCAGGTATTTCGTCTGCTCGAAAGTTTTTTCCAGTGCAAAAATCTGCTGTCCTGAAAAAGTAGGTCTGGAGTGTTTCTTCTTGCCGTCCTTGTCCATCATGATATTAGTCTGAGCTGGAATTAAAAAAACAAAAACAGACACATAAGTCGAGTTATAAAAAGAGTGAAATATTTAAAAAAAGACCCACGTGTATTATTTGAAATGTGCTGATCCTCTCAGTGAGTCAGGATGAGCCTCAGACGAGCTCCATGCTGCGTTTACTGACCCACTATGTAAGAGCGTAATATTGTTCATTTTTAAAATATTGTTATTATTATTAGGTCGCTACGTCCTGCCAAGCATCACAATAAAAATACAATCATAAATATTCTATTAGTGACTCTGAGATATATAGATAGGCCACCGTTGTATCTCTTTATGGTGACCATAGAGCTTAATAAGACTTTTATGAGCTATAATATTCACAAGAATATATTTAGATTTCACGTGCTGACTGTGTGACATATAATAATTATATAATAATCATGTGCTCGTGTCTGACAGGCCTCTTACACTCTACATAACATCTAAAATCACAAACAAATATACACAAATACGCAGAGGCCACACAGAGGTACCTGAGCGTTTCTGAATTGAAACAATTTATCAAGTATCCCTAAAGCTGTACCGACAGATAAACAAGACTTACAGGGACAGGGAACCCGCGGGTCCCTCCATGGAGAACCCTGCATCACCCCGGGCCAGAAAATGGGCGCCCTCCCCGGCAGCTCAGCCAGGGGCTTCGGGTACCGCGACACCGCCGGGCTGAAGTACATCCCCGCTGCTGCGGCGGCCGCGGTGGTAGCCAGGCCGTTTATCCTGGGGAACCCGGAGAGAAGCTGTCCGGCCGTGGTGATGGGTCTTCCCAGGATGTCGCTTATTCCGTGCGGGGTCCCCACGGAGAGCTGGGAGTTGAGGCTGGAGAGCGAAGGCGCCTTGAATCCTGCCGGGCTCTGCTGCAGCGTGTACGGGAACAGGGACGTCTTCATCTCGGTCATGTTGTGCAACGCCGCCAGCGGGGTGCTGCCCAGGACGAAAGCACTCTGCCGGTTAGCCTCCATCTGCCCGACCGCTAACATTTGTGAACATGAACCACCAAACTCGTTGGGATAAAAACCGGAAATAAAAAAAACAACAACAACAAACTAATGAGAGTAAATAAAGGCGCAGATATTCTGGATGCAGGCCACCTCTGACGCCTCCTCCAAAAGTATCCTGGACGAGGAAGAAGAAGATTGCCGAAATGTTGAAAAACTTCAGCAAAGCCGAACTTCTCTTCTCTCTTGGGAAGCAACGAGCTTTGGTCAAAGTCCCAAAAATGTCTCTCGGTGTTTGTTTTGGTCGCGGGGTGTCAGCTGGGAGAAAGCTGCATGTGTCCGCCACAAGAATCCTCGCGGAAGTCGGCCGGTCTGATGATGTTTTTAGTGGTTTTGATGGGAACCATTAAGGGGTCGACTTGTCTTTCCATAAATTGACTCGCTCTAGGCTGGGAGTGAAGCGGGACCCGCTGATAATAGCGCGGCCACCTGCACGCGCGCTATTCCCATTGGACAAGGCTGAGTGAGACGGCGCCGTGATTGGAGGAGACAGAAACTCCGCTGCTTCACACGTGCGGCTTCTCTGGACGGGTGTTGCCTTGACGTGCGGTCGGAAATTTCAGCTTCGAGTTAAGATACATATGGACGACACTGCTCGGTGCTTATTAGGACTGAGTGGATTTATTTATGATAAGTGATGATCCATGATGGGGACATGTGACGTTTCAAAGCGGGCTAGAAAAGTAGGCGAATGTAGCATACTATTATTTTAGACCTGTGTTAAAGTTTTAAAAAAAAAAAAAAAAAAAAAGCTGCAGCATTATGTATTTTAAAGGCCACGGTTGGTGTACATTTTCAGGACTTTTCTGTGCAGAAGCGAGTAAACAGATTGGAAATATTAGTCGTGTTCCTCCTTGACTATGATTCCTGCTCAAAGCCGTAAAAAAGATTTTGTAATGGCGGGAGGCAGGGTGTCTGAGGAGACTTTGAATGCATCAGGAGCCACACTATTAAGATCTTTAGCTGTGCTGTTAATGATGCGTCTCGCGCCGTGGAAAGCATTGTTTCCACATATGCCAAACAATATACATTTACATTATAAACTGTAGCCGCAGACACAGTCAGTATATCAAGGTAAAGACAGGACCCGGCGGCCTGAGGAAGGATTTCTTCACGTTTGTGGTGAATTTGACGATTTAATTTGAGATGTAAGATGATTTTTTAAAGCACACAGACAAACAAAGCTCTCCAACTTGATTTTTTAAAAAGCTATTTTTGTTGATATGAGATGTGGTTTAGACTTTTCAACCATGTCAGCGTGTTTTTGATTCCCCTTTGCCCAATATTTAGTGATTGATCCCGCTACTCTGGAGAATGAGGTCGGATAAACTGAGTTATTCCAGCGCTTGTTGTAATCTGCCTTCGTAAAAGATTAAGGTTTCACTCAGTTTACCACCTTAAACAGTATTTCGTGTCATTACACGTTTTTCATCAAATATTTTTTAGATATAAAAAAAACAACCTTTCAGATCAAACTGAGTTGGATCATTACAGCAGGAGTATAAAGTGTTTAAAGGACGGAGCTCTCTTTTCTATGACTGAAGATAATCAGTGTGTGTGTGTGTGTGTGTTTAGACAAACTGCGTTATTACGCACAAAGTGTGTGAGAAAAAGCGCCAGGCTCCAGTCATCACTCTGAGTGCTGTAATATTTTATGGAGATGCGAGAAGGTTGTAAGAGTGAAATATGGCCACGTTAGCATTTGAAAGGCTTCAGCAAATGCACCTTGCTGCCCATTTGCTCACCGGGGAAAGATTGTGGATTTTAAAAGGTTTTCAACGCGAGGTGATTCACAATTTTGACTGTATTTCTTCAGGTTGAAGGGATGCAGTACATACGCTTTCTAATTCTGTAAATGGCCCTCTATTTCTAATTTATATCCGTATATTTCCCCCCTAATCATATACATTGATTTTATTACCTTGTTTGAAAGTCTTTCCAAAATGATCACTATAGGAGAAGCTGATGAAAAACACTGAATAAATAAGCTGTGATTTTTAAACAGTGAAATATCTGTGAGTTAAATGAAGCAGCTGTGCCGGGCTGACCTGGTGTCAGATCAATGACAGAAAGATTGGCACTTTCTCCAGTTCATCTCCAGCCAAAGACGAGAGCTGCCAAACAGCCCGTCACCGAACAACCATAATCGCAATTTAACATAATGAATGGTTTGATTTTTTTTTTTTATATCTCCTCAATACACAAGTAATTTAAAGTTTAAACTCTTAAACTCACATTTGTTACAAAAATGTTTGGATATTTATAGGGAAAATGATAAAGGCAATACCATTATATAAATGTTTAGAATGGAACACAAAATATGAGAGCTGAGCTCAGATTATTTAGCTGCTATTTCAGCAAAACAACAAAATGGTAATATATATATATATATAAAAAACAACGACAACAACAACAATCATAATTAGCAATAAAATCAATACACAATAAAGGAATTATTAATATTATTATTAATAAAAATAAATAAATAGATGTAGCCATTACAATCTGTTCTTCATATGAAATGTAGAGTTTATTATTTATCCGATATGTGCAGTACCATGTGAACCTGTTGCTCTGCAGTCCGGATGAATATCAGTCTGATTTATTTGCTGAAGTCTTTTGTGATTTTTAATAATGGCTCGTTGGTGTGCTGATGGCGCGCACACCGCAGGCCTTTGTCCCCCCATTGAAGGGAAATAGGTTAATAAACAGCGCCAAGATAATCTTATCTGAGTGTAACCTCCGACACAAATGGGAATTGACAGAACAGTGACGGAGAAGATAAGCAGATGTTGGTACAAAAAGACGCTTGTTGCAGTCAGTGGATGTGCTCAGAGTCAGCGAGGCGTGCAGCTGCTTCAGCGCTGAATAAGTGTGTGTCCTTTGGACGAAGAAGGCCGCGATCACACACAGAAAACACGGAAATAAAAAACAACAACATTAATGACAGAAAATATGAAAACAAAAAAAAAAGGCAATTTAATAAAAATATTATTTCTGAAGCACTGATAAAATGTCATAACCTAAAACATTTATTTCTGCTGTTTTTCAGTGCACCGGCGGTGTTTGACCATTCAGGTCGAATAAAAAGAAAATGGACTGGACTTTCTTTTTTTTCTGCAACATGTGATTACATGTAAATGAACAGGAGGACGTCGACGTGGAACTCTGGATAATTTGGTCAGGACCGCCCTCTAGTGGCACAAAATGAAACTCAGCAGAGGCTGAGATAAGCTCTGACGACGAGACTCCACTGTCACCACCACCACCACCACTACCACCATCACCACATATTGCAGTGAAACAATAAATACTGCAAATCACAGTTTTATTCTATGTAACGTAAACATGGCCTTTCAATACATATTATGCAGGATTATTAATTCTTTTTCATAACAGAGCACAACGGACAGAATACAACACAACACAATCCAACAGACTTTTGCTGACATTCAGTTTCATGTTTGGTCCTCCAAAAGAAAAATCCTGTTCCAGAAAAGAGAGTCTGTGATGTGATGAATTGAGTTTAAATCCTTCTGCTGATAATGTATTAAAACTGTTGCTCAGCTGTTTTTTTTTTTTTGTTTTTTTTTGGGATGATAATCAGAACGAAAAGAAAGTAGAAAAGGCCCGAACACGGCTGGAAACGTGTCAGCTGAGAAACAGAATCCAGTCTTTGAGGTTCAAAAACAACAATTTAGTTCACAAACGCCTCTAAATCAATAACTGAAAATCAGTGATCAGTCTGAGCCATTTATGCCAACAATTTATTTCACTCATTTTTGCACTTTTCCCACTTATTAGTAGAATAAACTAAAGAATAATCATGAAAAGTTACATGCCTGTTTTGACCACTGGAGGCACTGTAACACCACAGAAAGAGTCTTCATCCAGCTGCTTTGAAACAAACGGAATATTCACTATTATTTTCATGTAAAAATAAGTCACTTTGGTTCATACCAGCTTGTGTCCGTATACCTGAATTAACTAGCTTGAGCCTCATCATCATCTGAAACATTAGCCTGAAGTCTGACCTGAGGCTGATAATTCTTGAAGAAACACACCGTGATATCACTGAAATGAAGTCTTGCAGCTAATTCAGAATGCTGCTGCACGTGTTCTGACAGGAACCAAGATCAGAGATCACATCTCTCCCATTTTGGCTTCCTTGCACTGGCTACCTGTTAAATCTAGAATATTAAATTCTCCTTACATACAAAGCTCTTCATGGTCACCATCATATCTAAAAGAACTCATAGTACCTTACTACCCCTCTAGAACACTGCGCTCTCAGAATGCTGGGTTCCTTGTGGTTCCTATAGTTTCCAAGATTGGGAGCCAGAGCTCAAGCTCCTCTTCTGTGGAACAAACTACCATTCTGGGTTGGAGAGGTGGCCACGGTCACCACCTTCAAGAGTAGACTTAAGACTTTCCTTTTTGATAGAGCTTATAAGTTAGGGCTGGCTCAGGTCATGCCTTAGTTATGCTGCCCTTATGTCTTAATAATGTTGTCTTAACTTTCTTCTAAAGAACAGATGTTATTCATTTCAGTTTGCATTTACTGGTAAAAAGCAGCCTTTATTTATTTTTAGTAAAGGGTTCTTGTTGGACTGTATTGATGCCATTAAACCATTGCATTCATCATCCAGTGTGATTTCCCCTCAGACACAAAAAGACGTCAGCACAGGACAGGTCCATGTCTGTCAGGGTGTTGAAATGTGTGTTTTCAGTCTTTCTGCTCATCACACTGTCTATGGGACAGTTCTCAGTTTTAGATTGAGGAAAACCTTTCATTCATTCATTCATTCATTTTAAACAAATGAATATTAATTAAGTTTTGATGCTGCCCCAGAAGAATTCACATGGTAAAAATAAAAGTAATTAAAAGTATTAAAGTGCAGACAACCTGAATGCAATAAAAAGCTCAGTTTGAACATCTTTTATATTATGCATGACAACATGTTCTGCTGTCTAAATGTGGTCAAAGATATGAGAATTGTATACTGGTGTTAAACCTCACCATGGACATGAATGCTGCACAATCTGTCTGCATTGTGACACTCTTTGGTCATTCTTCTCTGGCTTTAAACACTCAGTAACTCAGTATCTTTAACATCCTTGTTAGTTTGACATTTGACACAGCCTTATGTGTCTTATTTGCTTCTTTCTTTTCTATTGCTACTGAGATCAGTCATCCCATTTAACTATACTGTCAGTGCTGCCAATAAGATGTGAGGGTGGATTTTTCTGTGGTGGATAATGAGCCTAGATTTTAAGCTTCATTTCCTTTAGGTAGACTTATTACACTGTTAGCAGCTAGACAGTTAGAAGAATCACAAGATTCTGGTTAACCTGACTGAACTGAACTGTGTACATGCTTAATATCAGCTATGTGTCAAAATGTTTAGACAAATGGCTTTGGTCTGTGATTGCACACGCTGCACATGCATGTACAGTTATTTTAAAATGTAATGATTGGCAAATTAATTAATTAATTGCAATTGTAACTCATGGAACTGATAAAATATTTAATATTTCAAGAAATCTCATGTTGATCCAACATCAGTGAGGGTAATGGATTTCACAGAACATAATATTGTACTGATTAGCGTTCTTTACTAAATTCCACACAAGTTGTAAAAACACCAAAATTCTATAAAAAAAAAAAAATAGATGAGTCACTTTGAGGCAAGGCGATGGTGACAGCTTTGGTGTGTGTTCGATCTGATGTTTGAGTAGACGCCCATCCTCTGAGCCTCACCCTCATACTTCCCTTTCAGTCCACAGTGGACAGCAGCAGCTCAGGGGATGCAGTAAGAAAGAGAACAAAAAAAATAATGGTTAGTGAGACAAATTATGTTTGAATGATCAAATAAATAATATATGGACAAACAGGTTTACACACAAAAATGAGTTACAATGTCTTTTTATTCTGTTTTAAGTCCAAGTTATATTTAGTGGAGAAATATAAAAGTAAATAAAAAAATGTAAGCTAATCTTTGAATCACTCTATTGAATAATCTATATTTTGTGCATTTACTTACTTTTTTTCGTCCACAGCTCAGGAGGTGGAGCAAGCAGAGAGAGAAAAAAACTAATGGATAGTAACAGACAAATAATATTTGAATTAGAATATACAATATATTGTTGTGTATTATGAGTCAGAAGCTCATACTTACCTTTTTCGTCCATCCTGAAAGGTAGCAGAAAGGTAATATCATACGTCATATCATACGTATCTTTTTTGTCCTTGAAGTCAATGGCACTAGCTAGTAGAAGATGTCTACTGTTAGTTCAGGTTTGTTCAGTGTTTCTTTTTTCAGATTCTCTGAGCTGCATGAACCAAACTCCAAACTGCTCCTGCTCAAGTTGATGGTTCTTCTCCTGCCAGCATGCACTGGTCACTGGTTGCTATGGTAGCAAATGAAACGTAGCAGTTAACATTATTTCCAGGGGCATAACCTTTTATTTATTTATCCTTTGTACCCTAATATTTTTTACTGGCACATTTACCACATTTTACGTGCAACATGCAGTAATGAAGAAGAGGTAGAGGAGGAAGAGTAAGGCTTGGATTCCAGTTCTGAATTCGAATGAATGAATTCTGAATGGGAACGTGACCCAGTCCCTGCAGACCCACAGGAGGTGATGATGAGCCATATGGCATCAAGACTGACCTGCATTGTTGGAAGCTCACCACAAGGTGCAAGGTTGACAGAGGTAACAGGTCTGTGCCAATGAGTACCTGTCAAGGCCTTCCATCATTGACACCAGCAACTGTCGTCAGAGCTCTCAAAGCAGACTTCCCTGGGGACCCTGGGGAAAAGAGACCACCAAGACCAGAGATATGAGAAACCAGAGTCCAGAGAGACCAGACTTACTGCCTCTGTGCGTCCTCAGGATGAAAGAAAATCGTGCCAAAGCCAGGAGGGAGGACAAACAATCCCAGTGCTACCTGCGATGCTAAATGTAGAATATGATGGACGTTAATGTACTGTACCTGGGTTTTTATCCCTCAGCCAGTCCGAGTCGCTGTCATCAGAGCATCATTGCATCTTAGGAGCAGACTTCTCCACAATGTTTCCCTCAAACTTCTTGAGAGCAGCAGAGCAGCAAGCAGGAGCACCATCAGGACCAGCAGCAACAGTAGGACCAGCAGAGGCAGGAGCAGGAGCAGGAGCAGGAGCAGGAGCATGGGCAGGGGCAGGGGCAGGGGCAGGGGCAGGGACAGCTTGCTGTTGCTGTGGTATCCTGTTGTGCAGTGGTGGGACCTGCCCAACAGGAGGAGTGGGAGGCCTGGGCCTCTCAGCTTCTCTGCTGCTGTCAGCAGCAGGCACCACAAAGAAATCAAAAGAATTAAAAAAAAAAAAGACCATTTCTTCAACACCACAGGAAAATGAGTTAATCACAATGCTTACATAAGGTTTCATGAAAATACTGACTTAATAATATTAGCGTGCCTTAAAGCCTCAGTATTATAAAATGTTGGATGTTAATATAATACATGTGTTTAAAAATGATTTAACTTTTAATCACTCATATATCACATAGGTCTGGTGAATGAATTTCAGTGCTAAAAGATCTGTGATCCTCCAAATATGGTAAACTGGATCTAGACCTTAAATCACAGAGAAAAGGAGTACGGTGGACTGAGTGAACATATTCCCAATTTTATCAACAACACAAGCAAGATTGCCTCATTATATTTGTGATCTGACTGATGTGTGACTGTGTGTGTGCTTGGTGAAAATCAGCCATAATAAATGATAACCTGAATCTTGATGGTCATGTTACAACCAGAGCATTCCTGTTTCTTCATTGTTCCACGATTTATGTAGGGTGGAACTAAAGAACAAGAATGATAGATTATAATGATTATTAGAACGTTTTTCAGTATTAACCTTTTTCACAGCAGTCGTTTGACATGAAATGGCTTCAACAGGTGTTTCCAATGATGCTAATGAAGGTTCTGTTCCATTTATTACAGCAGAGCCAACATACACTACAGCAGCACCCTGATTCTTTCACCTGAATGGAACGTAACCTTAGTGTCACTGGCAACGTCTTTCATTTCATGTCTGAATGGCTGCTGGGAAAAAGGCCTATTGTCTGCAGTGTTATTAGAGAACAAGCCACATTATTACCTGAAGTCATGTTCGATCACTCTTAAATGGCACTTCTGAACCGTATGTATGGAATACATTATTAGCCATGTTTCCTCATTTTTGTAGAGTGATTGGTCATGATCTAAATACTAATTTATTTTTTTCATTTGCAAATTTCTTCTCTAATAGTTCAAATCTGTACTGTGAAACCTCTCCCTGGTGAGATGCATTGAACATACCCAGTAAAACCACTAGATGGCAACCTGCATCAAGAAGAAGGGCGTGAAACAGTGAGAGCCTCCTGTCTGGACCAGGAGTCAAAGACACCTGGAGGTCTCTGACCTCATGAATGCCGGCGAGAGTCATTAAAGGCTGATCACGGTGAACTTGACTTACTTCATTAAGACACTTCAGTGCTCAATTATGATAAAGTCACAAGAAAAGAAATCTACTGAGTTTCTGGTGGTACAATAATAATAATAGTCCACTGACAGGGTTATACATCAGAAATATAATATAGTACAATAAATGTTTTTTTTTTAAATTAAAGCCACTTTGTGTTGGATATGAAAATATGCCTTTAGCACCCCTCAGTGGTTTTATTCAAAAGAGAAACATAAAGACTGCATCTGTTTTCTATGGGAGGGTTATATTTCTTCATTTGAATGATGGTTTTAGACGTTAAAACAACACGATGTTGGCTGTGAAATCTAAATGAAGAAGAGGAAGACATGACAGCTCAGTGTTTGTTTCAAACAGGTGTGTTCACCTAAGACCCTAAAACAGGAGTAACATTTACGGCCTATAAAAAGTTCAGAAAGTCAGTGCTCACATTAGCCTGGTAGGAGTAGCACGATGGTATGACGACAACGTTTGTCTTCTGTGTTATATGGTTACCTAGAAATCAGACGGTGAAAGCTGCATTACAGTGCAGATCATAGAGCAATAACTTTTGGGACCTGCGGGGGAAATGAAAGTGCTGGGTGGTGCATCTCAACTTTGATTGACTGTAGCTTAGAAAAACATTGTTTTTGGCCAAACTTTCAGGCAGCCTATTTGTTCAGGGCTGGGCAGCAGTGAACTGTACCTCCAAGGATACACAAGGATTTTCAAATATCATCCTCCTAAATTTCCCTCAAATACCTCAGTGAACTGCAGGCTTAACAAAGGCTTCATGGTCACTTTATTGCTTTGCGTTTGCTGAATAACTTCATGGAACATCTGCCACTGCCCCCCGCCCTTTACCCACCCCACACCATGAGTCACACATGGATAATATGTTTCTGAGTGATGAATACTTTATGCATGTTACGCTTCTATCTGATACTTTAAGCCAGATACCATCAATTTTAAATGCAAAGCCACCCGCTTTTAACTGCCTGACACTGCATCACACTCCAACACCCCCCACCCTGATTCGGCATCTAGCCACCCCAATAAAAAACATGACGGAGCATGATGTAGTCACAATGCAAATATGACTCAGGCTACAGTAACTCTAACGCTAACAATCACAATTTTTCTTGAATGTACCACATGTGTAATATTATCATATTTCTGCTATTGCATGTCTGTTGTCAACACTGTAACATCTGATGGGAAAGAGCATCAGATTCATGATGTGTTAATATCGCTGAATAGCACTTGCAGGCTGGATTTCATAACTAATGGAGATATTGCGGCTGACCTTACAGATCTGTGTTTGATTGAATTCCCCTGTGAGATGAAGGGAAAGCCAGTCACCTTGAGATACTGAGATCCTTTTTTTTGGTGGAACACTGCCTCAAAACAATGTTTGAAATCAGAGCTGTGGATGTTTGACTACATGGCAATGCTTGTCAAGGATTTATCGTCATTTTCTATCCGTTTGGTAGTTTGTTTGCTCTGCACTTTGCTCTTCTTCTTCTCTGGATGTTTGTTTTGAGAAAATCATACAGTTCTGGAAAACCCAAAGTCTTGCTCATGACTACTATGGCTATAATGGTTGTTGATTAGTAAATTAATGTCTCTCGCTTGTAAAGGTTGGGATCATGTAAACACCAACTTAACATTCAGTTTATGAATGAATATTTGAGATGACGCAAATAATATTTGCTCATTCCCCTGAAAACCAAGCAAATTATTACTACAGCTACATCACTCTCCTGTTGGTGTGTTGCATTTGTGGTGACAGACATCATGTAATTCCCATCATGCCTCCATCTGACTGGAGGTCTAATTAGCCAAAGTGATTGTCTGTGTGAGTGAAAAAGGAAGATGGTTGAGCATGGAGGTGTCAGCTCCAACAGTAAAAACCACAGTGACAATGAGTTCAAGCCTACATAATCTAGTGGACTGGTAGAACTTGGGTCAGTGCCAGAATGTGTATTCATCTGCAGTGTGAGCCTCTGCAACAAAGATCCACCATTCACATCTCTCTCTCTCTCACACACACACTCAATTGTGCAATGTGTCACTCTCATGCTCTCGCCTGTGTGCACACTCACACAGGGAGCAGACACAAGCTGAATGTGATCTGTGGGCAAACAGAGGTAGGCCAGAGTCTGTCACCATGGTCCCACTAGCACTACCTTACAGTATTACAGCATTGTCTGTCCATCAGTTTACACTGCTGTCATTACAGAAGACAGATGTTTTTGTAGTTGTTGTATGTGTCTCAAATTACATTTGCAGTAATAATAACAACAACAACAACAACAACAACAACAATAATAATAATAATAATAATAATAATAATAATAATAATAATAAAGCAGTCATTATGTTGGATTTGGTAAAAACATTAAAAGAACTGTAATCGCTCTGGCACTAAACGCTAAGTTAACTTTAGAGCGTTCTCGATAGCTTATTGCGAGCCACACTGTGCATTTTATCAGATTGGTGGGAAATGAGCCAAGAAAGCTGGGCCATAATGTCCAGCCTGTTTTCCTTTCCTTTCAGGAGTACACTGATCAGCTGCATTGAAAGTGGCAGTAAGATCGAATGGCCCCTGAATTTGGGGAGTACTTAAAAGTATAAAGGAAGTTCTTAACTACATTTGTGGCGGCAGTTTTACAAAGGTGGTAAGACTGATTGTGGAGAGACCTGAGGCCAGATCGGAGTGATCAAACTTATCTAGACATAAATCCAATGAGGAGTGACACAGTTATGGATACTGCCACAGGCAGAGAGAGCATGGTATATGAATAATCTAGTCCCATACTGGGTGTGAATATTGGCCTGAAAGCTGCATTAATAGATTTTTTTGGTCACATAGGGACAGCGGAACAAGTAGAAAACACAATCTAAAACTAATGACTGAGCCAGCTGTCACACATGGAGAAACAGAGTTTGTGTTTAACTGATGGTTTATCTGTTGGAAAGCTGGTCTCTACCAACTCATGAGAAAATCTCTCTTAATCTGCCAAATGCTCCACTGTGTTCACCGGCTAGTTCCTAACTGTGTCTGTCTGCTGCCTTTTCACAGAAAACCGCTGCCTGCTCATGCTTGTGGTCCTCCAGAGTCCATGATCAGAACTGTATTGGTTATTCATGGCACACATAGAATGCCATCATTGGCAGAATGATATACAGCTTCTACACACTGTAAATGTAATGAATGTAAATGATTGTGAATGTCTGTTGGGGAAATGTAAAGATGACCTAAGTTTCAGACTCATCCTTCATGCAGCAATGTATAGTCGAACCACACATCCCTACCCGTCCACTACACTCTGCTGATCCCAGTCAGCTTGCTACTCCCCCACAATCACCCAGGTACCCCTCAACATAAATGACCACTGTTTGGTGCCCTAGCTCCTCAATGGCCCCCAGTTCCATATAACATCAGGTCTATCAGCATTGACATTAAAGCTGTCTGTAACATCAGCTGTTTGGATGACAGCTGCTAATTGAACATCAGCAGCTGTGATTCACACCAGCCTTTATTAAAAATGTCTGTACAGCTATGAGCCAGCAATGACTTAGTCTGAACAGTCAAAAGATTACAACACAGGTTCCCTCGAGGTGTCTGGATTCAGTTCTGATTTAGCTTCTTCTTCTTCTTTTTTTTGAGTGTTGAACACTGAAATGAGATATCTGTCAATCATTTAACATTAACCTTTTCCTAAAATGCTAATTCTTTGAAAAACACGGGTTTGAGTATTCTGAAAGTTCAACAAATGATGTCTGTGTCCTTTTGGTGAGTCACAGTGTTTGAACAAATCCAGCTGGGAAGAAAAACATTTCTTCATGATGATGATTTTATTGATCTAACAGAAGTTGGCTCTTCCATGAGCGAGGTGCTAGTTCTACACTTAAAAAATGATAGAAATCATGTGCTTGTAAATGTAAAAAAGATGAGCAGAAGAGTGATTTGAGGGAAGAAGTTGGAAGGTGAAACCGGAGCATGCAGGAAATTCCTCGCAATGTCTGGCGCTTTCATAACCAATGTCAGCAGTGAGATTAATGTAACGCCTCCTGTTAGGCAAATATCAAGGGTACAGACAGGACTGTTTAGAAGAGCTGGAGCACCCACAGGGTCAGACTGATTGATCACTCCGACACCCAAAGGTCAGCACTGCTGGGGCTCTCTTACCTCTGATGCAGCCTGAAGGCCTCAGCAGCCACTACACTTTGGATTTTCTCCACTTTCCTGAAAACATTTAGCATTTTTTCTTCTTGAGAACATTTGTCAGGGACGGAGAGTTAATGTCCGCTCTCCTTGGCAGCTTGCTTTGGCTTTTGCAGGTATTGATGACAGAGCAAATGAGAAGTGAGAGAATTAAAGGCAGATGAAGGATATGGAGTTTATCCGGATTAAGACAAATGAGTATCCAGGCTTGGAACCATTGTCCGCTTTCTAAGCTTTTGTTTCTGGGTCAGATCTTACAATTACCCACACAACAGGGATATTTCATGAGCAATGCCTACTGCTATTACCAAAGTCATCCCTAATGGGCAAGTTAGCGGAACTACATTTTTAATCAATGTTTTTAAGTGGCTTATTAAGGCTTACTTTTTCTTTTAAAGAAGCAATTAGTGTCAAGGTTACTGATCGATCAGTGGCCTCTGCGTGTCGAGTGGACGGTAGATGCCCATACTGGGGTGACAGGATCCTCTCCAGGGGACTAAGTTGTATTTTTCGTTTGTCTGAGCACCTCTGTGTGCAGCTCGACAGCTCATTTGCTCCCTAATAGAGATGAACTGGTGGGGATAGTCAAAGGGAGAGGGAGATACTGCTTTCTCCAGGCAAGAAGGGTACCCTGAAGAGGGATATGCCTGCAGGTTGTCTACCATCACCACTGTAATTGATTACATTCATCACAGTGTGCCGCAACACCTTACAATACTGTAAAAAAAACTGCAGCCTGAATAGTGTACCCATGTCAGCTTTCAAATGAAGACATATTGGCTGGTAGGAATAATAAAAAAAAAAAAAGCTGTTCAAATTCTTCCATCTCCATCCATGTCCAAAACGTGCGTGTTTAAGACCACCATGCTGTGTGAACATGGCAACATGGCAGCTATGCATATAACATAGAGATCAATATCATATAATAGTGCAGTAGCCTTTGAAATGTGATGTGCCTTCAAACACTACTGTCATGGCTGATTATAGAACAGGCTGAAAGAGGTCTGTGTGGTCCCAGATAAAGGCTGATGATGGCGACCTGACTCAGGGGTGGTCTCAGATGGATCCCTTATTGTACAACCTCACTGTAAAAGAACAGAACAACAGATGATTGGCCTCACTGTGTATGAATGGGGACTGTAATTAGACCACGACTGTGACCATGTCAGACAGGTAAACACCCTATACAGGCTGTACTGTTTGCAGACACTGTACTGTATGGTCAGTTAGATCAATTAATAGCCTCAGCTCATAGATTCAGAGCTGGTATGGGGGGCTAATCAAGATTCTTTTATAACCACACAATGACCTTGCTTCCTTTCAGCTTTTGGAGCAGCAGTGAAACTCATTTTTCAGTGGGTTTTGTTGTAAATGACGTGCAATGTCAGTATTTGCCTCCATGAAAACCATGCAGGCTGAAATAATACCCTCAGCTGCAAAATTTTAATAAGATCCTGTTGTAATTACCCCCAGAACTGCTGCTGATCATACGATGCATTCAAAATACACAGAGTCTAGTATAATCGTGAAAATAAAGGTTTCTTGGTGACAGCAAGGAAGGGGGGTTAGTTTCCTCTCACAGAACCTGAACACATCATCGCCTTTCAAATCTCTGATAATCAATTTACTGGGAAAATCAGAAATAAGTTTCTGCCTAACTGCTCTAACTGTGCAGCAGATATTAAAGTATTACTCGACTTCCATTTCAAAGTGTCCACGATGTTTCCACAATAGCTCAGACAAACCGAACACTGGCTCAAGATGGGGTCTTTTGTGCTTTTTGCCCCTTTCGTGACCTCCATAATTACTGCTTCAAACTAGAAAGGAGAAGGCGAAATGAGTTGTTTGCGATCATCAACTACACTGCGAGTCCATACCTCTGTCTTCTTTTCAATACTTGAAGCAGTCGTTGCTGTATTTATGCATACACTGTGATAGCTGGAGGTTATGCTCTTTTTAAAAGGTCGGTTTATCAAAACCGTATACAAAAAACAAACAAACAACAAAATCTTAATCTTAGAGTTATTAGTATTCTTATATATCACATGACTGTATGTTGAAGGACTAGCTCGTATTGACAAAGTTAGTGACTAACCTCAGGAGTTAATGACCAATACAAAGCAAAAAGGAGAGATGATCAGAAACACATCTCCAAGTAATAATCAATCAGTTCATGTTGCCACATGTCTGTTAGAAATGTAAATAGACAACTATCTATTTGTCTCTGAAATAGCATTTTGTTTGTGGTACCCAGAGCACTGAAAATAGATGCATGAAAAATTCAACAGCAAGATCGCTTCCAAAAAAATATGTCCTACTTACTCAGGAGGAAATAATCCACAGGCCTTACTTGTGAACTCTTTCGCTGTTTATTCTGTGCTCATATGGCTTTGTTAAGTTATCACTTTAATGACCACAGGTGGGTGTGTGTGACACCAATGACTACTGATCCATAATACTGCCTTTACTCCCTGCTGTGCTACTTTCTTCAGACCCTGAAAGGTCAGTTTCTTAATGAACACCGCAGCTTTAAGTAGCAAATGTGTTCCCTTCAGAGGGAATATAAGAACAAGATCATCTCTCAACCTCAGCCATAAGTTGCTAGTTAATATTCTGTCTTTGTTCTTTGTCTAAATATTATAAACATAATGTTATAATGTGTCCTCAGCATGTGTCTGAACATTTGACTGCTGTGACTTAAGGCCACTCAGTCGTTCTAAATATGAAACTAGAGCCAGCGGACAGCTGCTGGGGCTGAGCGTAGCAGAAACAGTGGAAAAAACCCGGAAACCATAACTTGCCATGCTGAAACAGCATGTTAATCATCAAGCTTTAGAGATGGCTTTTAATCATGCTAATTTCATGCTAAGTTTAGCTAACTGCCTGCTGGCTCTACCTTGATATTTATCATCCATGCATAGAGCGCGCATTGATCTTTTCTTGGCAAGAAAACAATAAAAGTATTTCACAAATGTTGAACTTTAACACAGCTGGACTACAAAGGAAAGAAGCAGAGCGATTTCTTTAAATCTTGTCTCTTCCCTCGTTTAAGCAATTTTTTAAATTACTTGGCGAGGCCCAGATTTCTCTCAGAGGTATACTGCATATATGGTTCTATGTCAGTTCATTTTAAACCAGAACAATATTTAATACGTTTCAAAAGTCGATAGTTATGTCCATTTTCCACAATACTTTTTAGTGTTAGTATAAGATAATTAATTATCTATCACAAATAAATGTCCATGTAACTATAAAACTAAAACTGTGGTCTTTAAATAGGATACAACACACAATGTTGGTTCTCTTATTTCATATGAACTAAACTGAGATAGGGTACAACGTACTCTACTACGAGACTAACACAAATCCAGACAAAGAAACATTTAAGCTATCTACAAGCAATATCACAATATGCCCTTTCAAACACAGCGCTTCATGGAAATTCAGTTAAAAAAAAAGAGCATGGAGAAATATCAGCAAGTCAGATTATCAGTGTAATAAAGTGGAATTTACAATAAGCCTATGAGTCAAGCGGCACAGGCATGGGGCAATCATATAGAGCAAGTACAGTACTGAGTACAAACATAACTCACTATTATTGCAATCTTTGCTCGTGCACAGTTTTATAAATCATAGCAGTGAGCAGTGAGTAATGCTTGGTGATTGAGATGGTCCTGATCATGTAGCAGAGCATCCATCTTCAATAGATCACACATGTCCTGAAAGGCCTGGCCATTCTCCATTCATTGCTTAAACATTTCTGATACGTGTGCTAGTAGGGTTTACAATCATTTCCCATTATTGGCATATGTGGAAGCAGCAGCACACTGACAAAGGTCGCAACCGTCGCAACCGACAACAGATGCTCATAGGAGGAAGACAAGTGTTCGTTGTAATCAGTGTTGTGGGTAACGCGTTAGAGTACTCTAATTGCTTTTTTTGTGTAACGTGTAACGTAACGTGTTAGTTTTGTGCAATAAGTAATCAGTAACTTCATTATTTATTAAGAAAAGTAATCCGTTACTTTAAGAATTTCACTGGATAAGAAAAGGAAAGAATAATACTGACTGCAGCTTGCTTTTTGTCAGACAGTACAGTTCAGTATGTAATGAAAATTTCAACTGATTGAGCTTTAAGTGTCCATCTGCTAATGCAAATACCATCACTCCTTTATCCTATATTCCTGTGATCTTGTTTATCATGTTCATCATTTCATGACTTACAGGACTATTCATTAGTGGGGATATCCTTCTAAAGCCTTGTCAGGTTTTATTTCACTGGGGAGAAACAAAGACGTAATGAGGCTGTCGGTCTCGTCATAAACACAGAGAGATAAACTGAGGTTGTAATACTGATTTATTACGTGATGCTCTGTTATCCAGGTGACATTTGCATGTAGATGCAGGAGAGCAAGCAACAGTCCACAGCAGAAAACATTAAAGTTATAAAAGTTTCCCATGCAGAACCACGATTACTCCCTGACATTTTCCCTCTTTCATTACCCCCTTGAGGTTTTTCTTTACAAGTGTACCTATCTGGGTTTATACTGAGCTTCAGTTATACATGTTTTCTCCACTTTACTATAAAACATTGTCAGGATTTAGATTGAATTTCCTCATCCAGGTGACCCCTCTGTTGGGAGTTGTGGATGTGTTTCAGTAACTCTGCTGTGAGCATTCTCCCCAGGGCGCTCACGGCCCATATAGTGATTCACTCCAGGAGAGCTGTCACCATGAGGACAGAGTCACTCCCACTCCTCTGCCCTCATGAATTCACATGAGGCTGGTGTGCCTGATTCTGCTTTAAGGAACACTGCCTATATTCATCAGACGCACAGCAGTCTGAGGAGTTTGCCTCCACAGTGCGTCAACTCCTCGCAAATCTCACCGACTTGCTAAAGACTGATAATAAAAAAGAAGCAATGATGCATATTAAATAAGAGAAAGTTAGTAATAATGCAACGTTGCTGTTGGTATTCTGGTGGAGAACATCTGATCTGAGACTCCTAAAGCAAATCCAATGTCCAGTCCAAATCCCATAGTCCTTCTGAGCAAAGAAGCAGTTCAGTCATTTTGAGAATATGAGGAGTGGGTCCATGAGATAAGCAGTAAATGGAAATTCACCCATTCACACACACATTCATACACTGATGGCAAAAGCTTCCATGCAAGTTGCCAACTGCTTATTAAGAGCTATACAGCTCTTCTTATCCAAAGCATCCTCACTGATACTAAGCTCTGCCATACACAGACATATTTACACACTGACATCGCAGCCATCAGGAGCAATTTGGGGTTCAGTCTCTTGCTTAAGAACACTGGACTGACTCTCAGATTACTTGATGACCTGCTCTTTGACCTGAGCCACAGGCACCCTGTAGGGAGGCAGGTGGTACTGATTCTCTATTTGGAAAAACAAAAAATGAGCGTGCCCATCAAACTTCAATCGGTCAAAACATGATGGAAATACAACATTTCTGCTTTTATGAATTAACATAAGGAGAGCTGCATGGAGCGATCACGGATGTATTATAGGGAGCCAGGAGTAGACTCTTGTAAAGGAAACACTCAAGCGAGCACAAAAACCTTTTTGCGAAATCAAGAAAATTATTTAGAATTTTGCTCTTTCTGTTTTTCTGTTCTGTTTTACAAAAATGCATTAAATAGAAATATGTCTACTTTATGGAACACTGATTAAAATATCTGTCAAGTCATAAAATGCTGATACTGAACAAATAGCAGTCTACTATGTTTATATCTTTAACTAAACATGACGGAATTTCTTCATGTTGATGCAAAGATGTTGACACTTTGTTTTATGTTTCTTTATTTCTAAAATTGGTAAATATATTTGTGAGAACAAAAATCTAGCCAAGCATTTTCATTAAAAGCTGTTCAATAACAGGAGGTCAAATTAGTAGACTTCCTGGTGTCATCTGCAGAGCAGGTTGTAACCTCTGTTCAGTGCACAGATGACAAACAGAAGAAACTATGTGTGAAAAATGTGTGCTTTTTTTCCTGTTCATTTATCTGCAAGACAGGGCCAACACAGTGCCTTTACTTTCATTTAGCTCAGCGTAAGATGTATTTTTCATTTCATTTCATTTTCATTTTTCTAAAATATTAAAATATGTTAAAAACCGAATTGATTAAAATGGTCAGCAACATGGAGCCACCAGCCGTCCAATCTGTTTCTGTAACAGTGAATGACAGGCAGAGGATTTATATTCACCTTTGCTTTTTATATAAATCTCTGCACACCTGACTGCTTCTTTATTGTTTTACAGGGATTTTACTCAGTTTGATTCATACTGAACGTAGTGATGTGGTATTTTTCACATATTGTCCAACAGGTTAATCGGTTTATTCTGCTTCATTTGTCTAAAGATTCCAAGAAGACTCTGTGTGTCTAAAGAGGAATTAAGCCATAGATCAGTTGAGCACATGGCTGAGATAAGAGCAGCTCTCGACATATTTTTCTACAGGACGTGCACTTGACTGGCTCATTAGCCTTCAGGCTGTTCTCTTCAACTCCTAACTTGGACACTCATCCTCCTACCAATCTGTTAGGCTGCTTATGTATATTTATTCGCCTACAGTGGTTTTGCAGTAGAACATTTTATATTCAGAAAACTATATGTAGCTTTGTTCAGTGGGAAATGATGTTAAATTCTTCTGCAGATAGACCTCTACAACATGATAGATAGTAGTATGTAGTATGACAGCTATTAAATCTTTATTGCTTAGTGGAGCACATTTTGTGTTGCATGCTTAACTTGGTTAAACTATTTCAAGCACTTCATCCAAGTATGTTAGAACCAAAATGAGCAGGATAGACAGAGGTTTGCAGAATCAGACCTTCCTTTTCAGGAAGTTAGCTGCAAAAAGAATCTCTCTTGGCCTGCAGCCCTGCCCCTGTTTGGCTTCCACCTTGACACCTTTGTTTCATGTCCACCACTCTTTCTCCAGGCTCACAACTGGCTCGACATGTGTGTTCTCAAATAAAATTAACAATCTACAGAGGGAATGGCTCCTCTTCTACATAGTCTGAGCACTGGCTCTGTTTGTTTCAATATTTTTTTTAAAATAAGTCGGTTCATGTTTGTTCTTCACTTAAACGGTTGATAAAATGTCAATGACAATTTTTATTTTGCAAGAGATTATATCGTGCTGAACATGACATTATATGCTGATTGATGTTTTGTCTTGTGAAACTTCGTCAAGCACATAGCCTGTTGACAATGTGACCTGATCTTATCTGGCTTATGTGACGACTGGCACAAATTGGGTCATGTTGTGTAATACAGTGGTAGGAAGTGAAGAACATGATGTCTGCCTGGTCCCCATGTGGTCGCAGTGGGATGAAGGGGGAGGAGGGTTGTGTTTTTGAGGTGACACATGGTTTTTATCAGCGCAGACAGATCAACATCTCCGTGGCCTTCTCGAGTCTCCAGGCGAACAGCTGAGGCTGGAGGTCCGTCTTTGCCTGCCTCGCCCTTCCCTGCTGCCCTCTCAATGTGATTTGTGTTTGAGCTCAAATTTGCAGCACGGCTCATTAAAGGGAAGAAAGAAACTTGTGACCTTGCAATTAAAATGTTCCAACTGCATCATAGGTGCCTTTTGAGCCATTTGAGCTTAACCTTTAAAGATTTCTAAAGCGTATTATTGCCATACAATGTTCATTGATGTTATTTAAGTAAGAAATCTGACCAGACTGGTGGTGAAAAAACTGGTGTGCATGTTTAACATTAAAACTGTAGTCTGCATCTATTTCCAAAATGCTCATGTGCATGTGCAAATAATAAATAGACAAAAACATCTGCAAGACATTTTACCCATTTTAATAAATGACTTTGTACAGGTAAATATATGCACTAACTGGAGAGGGACAGAAAAGAAGTTTTTGAAGGAACACATGAGGAGAAATCTCTTTGAGTTGAAGAATTTGTTTTGGCACATTTCAGTCAGCTTCCCATCCTAGAAAGGCACAAAGTGCACCATATGCTTACACAGAGAGCAGAATTCCATGTATTTTTACTTGTGTGTCAGCATGAACAAGCACACAGACACACACAAACATGCACACAGCAACGGGGTGAGGGGAAAAATCTGATCGACTTTCTTAGAAATGTCTGTGGCCTGAGACATGCATCAGGGGCATAGAGTTTAAATTTCCAGGGGCGCTGAGGGTCCCAACAGAGAGCCAGCTGCTCCATCACGCTTTTCACCTAAGGCCACACTCATTTAGCAACAACGGAATACTCCAAACAGCCACATGGGGAGCCAACATCCCTATAATCACTGCTTTCACCTTTACTGCCTGGCTCTGACCTGACCAGAGTGAAGTCATTATTTGGGAAAAGGCTCTTCACTTCACTTAAATGTCACTGACCCAGCTGCTGGTTACAAACTCGTGCTGTGCAGCTATATTTTGTTCAAACCCATACGTCTTAATTTGAAATTCTAGTGGGGTCCAAAAGTTAAATATAAATATGCCACATGTGCCATTCTGAATTGTGGGTAAAAGTATATAAAATGATGTGCAAAGTCAATAAAATGGTTAGGAGTAATAGTATGCAGTTGAGGTACAGATCAAACAACTGTAAAGTGCTGCTCTGGGCTGAAAACTGCACCTGAACTTATTATTATACCATTTTGTGTGTTCCGGCAGATAAAGAGACTCCTAAAGCTTCCTGCCACAGCAGATCCACACTGACAGCGCCTGCACAGATTTTGTTCAAATTACTATGGAATACTAGACAGATAATGGTCAAAATATTTTAAAATTTACTTCTAATAAAAAAATACCCATTTAGTGGTAGTGAAATTTCCAGCTTAATTATGGTGAGGAAAAAAAAAACATAACAGATAAGAGATCAGATAAGGCTGAGGTCTCATTGTCAGTTATTCACAGTAAGCTCATGGTGCATGCTCTTGCCAGTCTAATATACATCTGGGCATTTCTCATGTACACATAACTCATGTTGTACTGAGCAAATGAAACTTGCTGCAAAATCACATCAACATCAATGACATTATGAACACCGTGTTATTTCAAACACACCCATTATGCAAGAGCAGACATTCGAGTGCAAAGAGGGAATGACACAACATTCTGCCTGTTAGTGAAGCTGTTATTCTCAGGTAGAAAAGATATATAATTCTGCTTGCACAAATATACTGCAGAGACAAACACACATTTTCCTGTGTCTGCTTCACCATAAAAGTCACTGTGTTTTTCCGGTGGTTTTTAACAAGATGCAGCAGCTGTAGGATGCTGTGTTTGCGCTGCAAATAGCTTTCAGAAAAGACGCTGTTATAAATGAGATAATTACTTTTATACTTTTGTATTTGTAAAAAATGTGGTTAGTCGTGATGTAAATCTCAAGGATTATAAATTGAACAACTTAAAACTACTTTCATACTCACTGTGTCACTGTATATGTAGCATTATACCTGCTCTTTACTAAAGCAGGATAACAGGAAGTGCGACATGAGTAACTTTTCCCTCACAATGGGAAGTGATCCGACATTTACAGACATGGCCCCGGAGAGTAGTTTGGAAAGGTCAAGCCACTGCAACACCAGCGGAGGCCTGTCCGTGTCAGTGTCACATTACACCAAATGAACAGCACAATGCCGTACTCTGATTCAGCATAGTGCTAAAAGGTTAGAAGGAATGAACAGTTTAACACCAAGGTCATTTATCTGTGCAATCGCAAAGGTTGCTGCAGCTTCGTGGGACTGTTGCATATTATTAACATGTGGGGGGAATGTCTGGCATTGTGTACAATTACAAAAGAGCAATTAGCATTTATATAGGCTCCAAGTGTGGCAGGGGGAACATGATCACACATAACCATGGGGGGGGGTTAAGGCAGTGGCGGATTATCACCGACACGTGTGACTTAATGAGAGCTTTCAATTATTTCCCATTTTCCTGTCAAGCCACTTTACACATCAACCGACATATGTTGGTGAACATGCCATCTAATAGTTTTCAATGAAAATTAGATGAGGCGAATAATTCGAACTTTCGCAGCTTTACATTTCTTATTCATGAAGAAATGTAGTTGCTGAGGTTGTGATTTACACTCTGAGTGCAAGAGTGGCACAATCAGATTGTTTCCAGCTGCCTGTAGCCTCGATTCTATTCGACTCATCTCTGGCTTGACCAATATACTAATGGGCGGATAAATGCCAGTCCATTTCCCTTACCTGCGCTTTCCGGGAAAGGCGCTGACAATTATCATTCGTCTCCTGATGGGGGGTTGTCTGGGCCTCTCATGTGGCAGATAAGAGAGTAGGCAAATAAACTGGGAGAGAGAAACGTGTAATGCCATGTGGCAGACTGGCATATGAGGAAAGGTCCCAGAATGAGTCTCATCAAAACAAGTCACCAAAATCATATTCTGTCACCTCCACGGTTCCCAGACCAGACATACACACGGTCAGCTCCACGGCTTTTTGATGTCTAAAAGGTTCACAGAGTGGGAAGAAATTAGCTGAGGCTGAGGCTGCAGAAATTATATTGACACTCTGTCATAGGTCATCTCTGCTTCACATACTGGAACTCTGCAAAGTCAATAGGTGTTCATTCAAAGGGAGAGAAATCAGAGTGACGAGTACAAAGCAAATTTGATTTGAACAGCTCCCCTTGGTTGATCTGCAGGAGCTAAGGCAAGTTGAAACTTTCGGACTCAGTACAAACATTGAGTCATGTTGTTATGGTAGTCTCAGGTGAGAGTTGTCCAATCTGTGTGATCCCAGACTGACAATCTGTGTGAAACAAACTGAACTGGAGATTATGCTGTCATTCCTTTTTTTCACTTTTAACTCTGTATCACACACATGAAACTATAAGCAGAGTCTCCCGATTGCACCAAGCCACTAATGTATAAATTATTTGGATATTAATTTTCGTCTAATTATTAATTAATTAATTATATTTTCTATAATAGTGATCCAAATTTGACTGATTGTTATCAAAATGCTTTTAGACTAGTTTGTTGGAAATGTTCTGATGCTGATGTTCTGAGTACTCATCCTTACCAGACTACAGTGGTTCTGACTAACTATGAAATTAGCTACAGACCTGCTCTAACACTGTGACAATGTGAGAGGTGACTGTTGACTGCTGAGGTTAAAGATCACCACTCTCATATCTGTCCATTAGCTTAGCTTAGCTTAGAAAGGCTGTCCTGGCTCTTTCATCAATCAGCATATAATGTCTACAAACACTTCTTCATCTCACAAATAGTCTAGTACAAGAGCCTCCGATAACACCACAACATCATTTTTATACTTCTGTGTTTGTATAAATTAAACAAGATAAAATGTGTTAGTTTTAGAGGTGCTGGTTGGTGGATTTTTTTCACTTTCACTCGGAAGTTAACCAATTGCCAAAGCAAGATTCACATTTACAGATTTGACAATGATATTGACGTTCTCGTTTAATTCTTAGCAAGAAAACAAAATCCATGTTGCAACATTTTCTTGAATTTACTCACAATGTACACATTTTCATCTGTACAATAGAATCTCCCTCACTGTTGATACCCTGCCTGTATTTCCATAAAGTATGCAGAAGATATGACCTCAGTGTACTCGGTGTCAGCTGAGGCCCTGATGATAAGGTAACCCAAGAACACACATAGGAACGCTCACACACACACACACACACGCGCACACACACACACACACACACACACACACACACAAAGGTGTTAGATGATGATGACAGAGCAGATAAATTCAAGTAAGTTTCTGCTCTGTCTTTCAGGTTACGTGATCTATCGGGTCAAGATAAACCAAACATTACTCATGTTATTAATGATTCTTTGAGGATTTTCCCACCGTTTGTAGCTTTTTATCATGCATCATTAATCTTGCTGTAACTGTATTTTTAGGTGTTGCCACAGGCTGTCAGATATGCTCTTCTTTGATAAAAAATATTACAAAAAGAAAAAGAATCAAATAGAAAAGAGCAGGGAGAAAATACATAAATACTCAACAATGAAGCTTTACACTCTCTGGCTGTTTTTCAGTTTCTCCTTTTCTGTTATTGAAGTTCTCAGACTTGTGTGAAATCTAATAAAAAGAAGTTATGATTTGGATTGAAGAATCCAAACAAGATTATTTTTGATTCCTGAGGGGTATTGCAATAGAATAAAGAAATCCAGGATAATTAAGCAAGCCCAGCTTGACCTAGCCTGCTCGGCGTATCCTGGCTTAATTGGTTGCACGTTTGCTGAGCCAGGATGAAAAGGCGTGGCTATATTAAGCCAGGTGAAAAAAAAAAATGCTGTAAAATTCCTCACAGGATTGGAAATTGGACGGTGCAAATACCGGTGAATCATCAGGATTGATCTTAGCCTGGCTGTTAGCCTGGTCTGGAGCAGGCTAGCTGCAGAGAATAATTCACCATAGTAACTTGGCCGGTTTGAGCTGCTTTCATGCAACCGACTTGAGGCTAGATTCAGCCAGGATAACCAGCATATCCTGGCTTAATCCCTTACCTTGGTTTTGTGCAATACCCCTCTGGATAGTTCCTGTATATCCCAGTGTATGAAATGTAAATCCTCAGACTCTTGGTCCTGTCTTCACCCTGAACATTAGTGAAGAGCATTTCCTTTGTCAACACATGCTAAAGATAAACACAGGTCGGTCAGGTAATAACACAGCTATAGAATTTCAAAGGACACATTTAACTCACAGCTGCTGATAATCAGATTAGTCTACACTCATTTGAAATCACTAAGACCTAATATAAAAATCAATACCTGTAGATGACCTCTAATTATACAGGGCTCTGCCTTTCATTGCGGCTGTAATTGATTTTTATTGTTGTATTGAACATCTCTCAAGGTTCACAGCCAAACTCGGGGTTATGGTGTCCATAACGTGCATCATCCCTCTTCAAAATGGTGCTATTTTTATGCACCTAATGACATTTGTGTCCAAAGAAAAACAGGTAACCCAGGGAGGATTGCTTTGGGGATTTGTGTGTAATCAGTATGTTCTTGTGTCTTGGGGATAATGCAATTCCCTGGTGAGCCCTGCAGATTCTCCGCTGCTTCTAACCATCAAGTGGAGCCTCAAGAGTAATCAACACAAGATCTTTCACATAGTCATTATTCAAAACTTAGAGTGCAGAATCTCAACAGAAACTGGCACAAACTATTGATCTGCCTAATTCTGATTTCACAATTTTGACTCGACCTCCGTTTGGCAGCTGTACATGCCAAAGTTAGAAACATCTTATCTGTCACACAGGATTAATCTGCCAATGGAGCGGTCAAGGTGGACTCATAATCATTAAATTATTAATCAAGAATTTCTCACAGATGGTACATATATATAATCTCTTAGGACTCATGTTAAATCTAGGCCTGTCACCATGTCAGATTTTCATTACGAGATTATCACAGCTAAAAGAATTTACAGTTCCATTAATGATATTATTGTGATATCCACAGACAACTTGAATTTCAATTCATCTTTAACTTTTAATTTGTTTTGTCCCTTTTTTAAAAAAAAAAAAGGATTATGTTTGTGTTCGGGTGCATTACTGCCATCGGTGCTGACTTGGGTTAAACACTGACAGGACAAAAGATGTAGAAATGTAATGTAAGTTTAATGACATCATGTCATGAGGAGACTCTTTGAAAATGATGACATTTTAAATTATTCACTCTGCCCACCTCTCTGCTAATGTAGCCAACAGAACACTGAGTGTATGCTGACCTGGCTGCTGCAAGGAGGAATGTGTTTGGAGACAGAAATCTCTTTAAGGTACCTGCACAAAGTGTTTGTAGTAGTGATGTGCAAGCGGGCTCGGGTAAGCTTACTAGAAAATGTCATTGGTTTGGGTGGGGGAGTCAAGAGATAAAGCATTGTTTCAAGTTATTAACAATGTATAGAATTATTGTTTGCAGTCGTCCATCGATTCATCCTTCTCTCAAACGCACATGCACACACTGGATACAGCATGGCTATGTAGGAACAAGCGCATCTGGTAAAAATGATGCTGTTTTTAAAATGCATAGAAATGGGTTAAATCCAGCAACTGTGGACTTATTTTTCCACACAGTGCAGCCAAACACTAGGCTAAAATAGACAGTGTAGACCTACAGAATGTAGGTCACTATTCTGTTGATATTCACTGTTTAGAAATCAAGGATGCATTGTTTTTGTGCATGGTGTACATATGTATGAGACAGAGAGAAAAATAGACAGTGTTTAATGAAGCCGTGTTAGTAAAAGACACTGATTAAAAAGTTTTGGTTTTCAAATGGAATGTAATGGACTGTTTTGCATTTAGTTATTAGCACCATCTACTATGGTGGAAATAAGAAGAAACAGAAGTAATTTAAAAGTCCAATCTGTATGATTTATTGGCAGCATAATAGCAAGTATGTTTTCATTAGTGTATAATCATCTAAAAATGTTTATGTTTTTGTTATTTGTTATGTTTTGTTTTTGAGCTTATTTATATCATGTGTCTGCTTCCACACCATAGTTTCTCCTTCATAATACGAAAGAAAGGGTGACACAACAGGGCTGCAATCTGCAATTACACTGCTAGATACCACTAAATGGAGGCGTTGAATTATTTACATAATGTTATCCAATGTGTACTAGTAAGACAATATTAAGATTTGATTTTTAAATATCAGGTTCACGTCTGTATTGTATATCCCAATCACCATGATGAATGAACCTGTATTATTATAACTGATGATTATGATTATATAACTTATAGCACCTCAACCAACAGTCTGACAAAACACTTGATACAGAGTGCGTGAGTCACAAGAAAATGAGAGACATCCTGCAGATAAAAATTAATGACAGTACAAAGTAGATAATTGCAGTAGTTATAATTAAAATAAATTTTCTTCAAATCAATTTGAGTGGAAAGTTTTTAACCATCACCTACAACTTCTGCCATTAGCATTTTTTAACTCAAATGAAGCTTCACCATGTCATGTCATATGTTCAGCGCTCCTTAAAAGCAAATATTACTGACCATGATAGAAAATTGCAGATGAATATTTAATATCAATAAATTCACATTATAGATACTGCAGCTGACCTTACATGATTCCGGCATATACCAGGTTTCAACCTAGTCTTGTTCACAAAGCAATGGCAAATTACACTCAGCTGCAAAGCTTAATGGGTATGTTTGTACACTGAGTGATCAGAACACTAGAAAGGCACTAAGTAGTCCATTTACTATTTACCATTTGCCATCACCTACCATCATTATCTTAAAACACTGTCACCTGGCAACAGTATGTCAAGGCGAAGCTGCTTTATGACACAAGGCTTCCCATTGTTAAACCTCCTCATTAAAAATGCAGGAGCCAGTGCCTTTAGAGCTTCGAGCGAGTTGTTCTGGCTGCACCACGTCACCCGATGGTCAATCTCCCACCTTTAGGCAGACGTTTCCCCATCAAAGATGATTAATTAATTAATTTACTTAATTAGCTTTTTCATGAAAAGTGAAAACGAGAGGAATGTGACATCCATTGTGATCAGTCCATAGATATCTTTAAAAAGGGTTCCTTTTTAGATACAATTAGCTCATTATAAAAATGTATTCTCCCAGTGGTCAACTTTTGAGACGCACTCCTTGCAGTCTGTTGAGGTTGATTTTCAAAGTGATGTCTGAAGTTGAGGGTATTGGAATTTTGTTTAGAACAAAGGCTGCAAACATGTTTATTTGGTAGTTACCACGTATAATCCAGTGCTTTGAAATCTCAAAACAGAAATCCTCTTCATTTTTTATCTAACTTCTGATAACCTGACTGGTTTATCAGAGAATTTTTAAATTTTCACACAACATATGCTCCTGAGTAAGGTGTGTTATTCTTTTTGTATGAATTTGCAGTGTGTGTGTATTTGCAATATTTAATTTCAGATCCCAGTATGACATCATAACACCAGTGTGTCTGACAGTAGATTTAGAAAGCTTTAGATAAAATTCACCACCACAAGCCTTCAAACTGTCACTACATCGGCGTGTAGAAGACCGTAGGTGTAGCACAAATGTCTAAACTCACCTAAATAAGTCAAAGGATATTATTGTAAAAGCTTCAGAGCTGGAGGGTGTTTCTGCACACTACAGGTGATCTGGTGCACGAGAAGTGAAATAAACAAGGCCTCTGAGGTCAGTTTTGTCCCCTGTCCATGAGGGAAACATTGGAACCTCACAAACCAACCTGACGATCACAGAGTGGAAATATTATCCCATGTATTGATGAGGTGTGAATATCCATTGGATATGAATATCCATTAAATCAGTGGTCCCCAACCCCCGGGCCGCAGGCCGGTACCGGTCCGTCGATCAATTGGTACCGGGCAGCACAAGAAATAATGAATTATCTCAGTTTTATGTATCATCTGAGTCTGGACGAAAAATACGACGAAAAAATGTTCTTTATAAATGTATTTGTGGCATGTATCTGGATCTTATTTTGAGGGGATATTTAAACGTAACGATAGCGACCAGTCACGAGTCAGAGCGCTCTGAGGTCTCCAGTTTCTGGGATGTACTGTTGCTTTTCCAGTTTCTCCACTTCTACAATGAGTCAATGCATCGCCGGCTAATGTGCAAGTGTTTCTCACATTTTTTTTAAACTTCTACACTGCAATAGAGCTCTGAAGGAATGACCAGTAACTAGTCTATTTACAGCCCGTCCTTCAGTTGCCAGTCCTTTTCAAGATTTCCCCCATGGGCTTGTATCACTGTTCAGTTTGAAGCCTTCAGTGAAATATCTGGAGCAGCCAATTCCACAGGTCACTGCTTGGGTGGAAGCCTGGTAAACATGTAATAGGAAGGGTAGAATGAGATGGGATTGTCTTTTCTGTCAGTAGAGCAAGGTTGGAAACATCAGTACTGAAAAACTTTATTTGCCACAGTAATATGACATTGTAACCTTTGGTGATATCTACAGCATTGTTCCTACTGACGTCTGTTTGGGGTTTGAATTAATACACTGTGTCAGCTCTTAGGTGCTCATGCGAAACCATTTTGTCAAGTGTAATATAAATCAGTGCTGCTGCAGAGCGATTTATACTATACCATGTTTAAAGAGAACCATGGAAGTATTTGAGCAAAAATGTAAGTCTGGACTGAAACTAATTGAATTTGCTCTTTTGACTGTTTTTGAGCAAAATTCAAGGTTGAACTTGGCAATGGAACTTTAAAGCACCTGCCAGACAAAAAGCAGTCATACAGAGGTCTGGGCGGCCGCACAGGCAATAAATCCTCATTTACGTGATGGTCACTGAGGTGTGACAAGCTGGCTTCCACAAGCGGGAACCAGATCAAAGACTGGCAGGCAGTGATGAGCGGGAAGGTGATTCACCTCGAAGTAAAAGTTCTGTGCAAACGTGGACTGGACCTCCAGGTTCTGGCACTAAGTTAACATGGATAATATATTATTTGTATATGAAAAACAAACAGAATTGGCTGCTTTTAAAATATGGGGCACATTTGGAACAAATCTTTAATTCCTAATCTTTTGATATGCCTGATCCTTTTGAATCTTCATGCTGTGTCTTAACACTCAACACAAATGGACATGCACAGCTCTTCCCATATGATCATTCAGTTGAGCTGTTTCCTCCTGAGCTCTAATAATGTTTTAGGCTCATTACCTCCTATCAGGCCACTGGGGATATTAATGACACAGTTTTAACCACACCTTCTAGCAGCACTAGATATTTTCCTTTCTGTATTTGATGAAACAGTTTCAACCGCTATACTAAAAATGTATAGTCTTAAACTTCACATCAGTGTTAAAGTGCACATCATTGATGATAATCCTTCATAACTTAGCATTCTCATATGTTATATATACTATACACTGCAGTTTACTACTTCTTTGCATTACAAAATAAATAAATATATTTTAAAAATGACCTATTGTTGTTTTTACTTATTTATTCGTTTGTATTTCTAATTTATTGTCTTCTTGACCGGCTGCATAGTGTGTGTATGGTGTGTGGCAGAGCGCAGGCTCAATGGATTATCTGTTCAGCGCATGGATATCATTCCCTCATTTCACGGTTCATGTGTGCCTGAGCTTATAGCACAGTGGTAAACTGAGGACAGTTTGCTTTCAGTCTGCCTGTAGCACTTCAAATCAATTCAAATGTTTCTCTTCTTAGAAAAATGTTTGTAAAGTAAGATGATTAGTGAGCAGGCGCTTATCGTGGTGTGTGTGTGTGTGTGTGGTTGGAGGTTGGTCTAACATAATCAAGGACCAGCCTGTTGTCTCACTTGACCTCTTAATGCCACATATAGTTGCAGCAAGGAGTATTGATTGTAATTATAGTTAGAGTCATCATCATATAACTATATAATTATCAGTGTACAGATATTTTAGACATTGTAGACTGACTGACACAAAGCACAGTCTGATCGTATAAGTCTTGATTGAATGGATTCAGTTAAATTGACCAGCAAGTATCTCCCTCAGACCTGCCTTTATACAGAACATTTTAGTTCAACAGGTAATGTGTGAATGTGAATACGTGCGCTTAATTTTGATTAATACATCAGTGTCCACAATCAGCCTACCGGGGTCCCTAATTGTGCATGATTAATGGATTGCGCACTGGAAAAGGCAAAGCCACCGATTCTCCATGTGTGATTCCGGAACGCGCCCAATAACAGACACTCATTGCTGTGTTAGTCATGACCGGTGGTGGTTATTAAGTTTGCAGTTGCGGCGGCCTGGATCGCAGCGGTGTTCTCATCAGCTCAAAGGAGCGCGCAAGAAGAGGAGGCGCGGCGTCCAGTCGCCGGAGGGCGGCAGTGATGCTGGAGCCGCCTATATAAGAGCTTCCAAGATGCTACTGATCGGTCATTCATGCACTTGCTGCCAGCGCTCTTCAAGACACCTCCTCCCTCTGCCAGCGCCGTACAACCTGCGCTCCGTCACCACTGCGCCGCCTGAAGTAGACCCAAACTCAACATTCCTGGCGGATTTCTCTCTCACTGTGTTCCAACCATGCGCTTCAGCCAGCGAGGACTTCAACACAAGAACTTTGTCAAAGAAGAGTCCCAGGGCGCACAGGATGCTCCACAGCGCAGCGTTTAACGCAGACTAGGAGCGACTCCACGAGAAGTTGTGTGTGTGTGTGTGTGTGCGTGTGTGCGTGCGTGTGTGTGTGTGTGAGAGAGAAAAGATACATTTTTTTTCTCGGTCAGGGTCACCAAGCAGGTAGCCTGCACTCTGGGCATGGACAATGGATAATCTGAGTCTGTCAGTGAACGCGGTGTCCTACACTGTGGCAACTGAACTCTCCACTATAGATGATCCGTTCACTGGACCCGTCAAGAACATCGCGCCGTGGAACTTCACTGTCCTGGCCGTGCTCATGTTTGTGGTCACCTCGCTGTCTCTGAGTGAAAATTTCCTCGTCATGTTTGTCACGTTCAAGTTCAAACAACTCAGACAGCCCCTGAACTATATCATAGTCAATTTGTCCATCGCTGACTTTCTGGTCTCTCTCACCGGTGGAGTAATAAGTTTCCTGACAAACTCCAGGGGTTACTTCTTCCTTGGGAGGTGGGCTTGCGTCTTGGAGGGGTTTGCTGTTACTTTTTTCGGTAGGTTCACCCGTCTTTTCTTTTCATTCTGCTACTGTTGCGGAGCTGCATAAGATCACTTCCATAACTCTAGGTGTCAGTGTTGGAGCTTTTTATACACACGCTGTAAAGATGTAGGATGACCGTGAAAGAGGTCCACATGGCACATCCTAATCCATCAGCACTGACTTCAACATCTGCTCATAGATCAGAGCATCTGGGTGGGAGGTAAAATAAAAGTGACAAATCAGTTCCACCACAGCTGCTGTCAAAATGAAAAAGTTGACTTAGGATCAGGATGTCAGTAACTTTTCACAATTTCTGACAGTTCATATCTTTATGTAAAATAAGCAATCTTTTATTTTGTCAGAGTGACATGCCACTTGCTGTAGTGATATGGGGACACTAAAGAAAATGTTAAGTAAATACCTCTTATATACTTTTATATGCTTTTTAAATGTCTATATAAAGATAACTTTCTTGTTTAGTTAGCCATACAGATTCATTTTGTAAATCTATTCCAGCTTGTCACTACGTATCCTTGAGATCTCATTCTCCACAATGCAGCTCTGCAAGTGTAAGCTTCAATATGGAGCACATGGTAGACTGAAACTAGAGCACAGTGATTGGGATGATGGAAATTACTGTGTGCAAAGAAAATTTTTATTCCAAAATGTTGAGATAAAAAAAACAAGAAACTTCATCCAGTACAGGGTACTGTGATGTCTTATTCAAGTTGAACTTATGGTACTTTTATGAGCCTGCAGCGTAGATCTTTCAGAAAACTGTCCATGCATATTTGCAGGTCTGCAGGTTTCCACGTGTGAATAAAAACATACTGGAACAAAAGCCCAATGAGTGCGGGAGGCGACATTCAAACCCGCGTTTGGGAGCTTCTTCATATATTCTGCGATGCATGACTCTCCATAAGTAGGTTACCAACACTCTGACCACCAATAACATTTTACTGAGTCAGTGCATTCATTTCATTCAATACAGAGCTTCCCAATGTGGGACCCAGGGCGTCGTTGTGAGTACAGCCTGTCGTCTGCAGTACAGGAAATTAGGACAAACGTGAATAGTTGACTAATTCAAGCAATGGCTCCTTATTGGATTTGGTAACAGGGTTTGTGTGATCTCATTTTGTCAGCTTGGACAACTGACTGAGGAGTGACACAGGATGTCTTTATTACAGGCTGTCAAAATGGATTTCTTATCATCAGAAAATATTCATTTGATGAGTCACGTATGATTGTTATCACTCGCAATAGTTGAACTTGTTGGGCTTTAATGAGACAGCTTGGGTCATTATTGTGAGTTACAATATGCCTTATAAATCTTTGCCAGAACTGTAAAAGAAATGCTGTGTGTCAGTTGAATCCATATAGACACAAAGCAATGAATGAAAAGTAAACTGTAACAAGATTAAATTGTCTGTTATGATCGACCATATTTACCATACATTACCGTACAAAAGAGTATAATTATTTATGACTGGTTAGTGTATGAAAACAAATAACACAGGGGAAAGATCACGTTAGCAAACAGCAACACAAAAACACATTCGAGGATAGAAAGCCAGCGGGGCACTAAAACCCTCTGACGTAGTAAATTATGATGGAGGAAGCTGTGCTGATGTATAATTAAGAGCTCAGAGAAGTGAGGCTTACATCTTCAAGGGCCTTTTGTGGTGGAAAGCCACTTCAATTTTAGTCTTGACAGCAGTGTAACTGACTGACACTTGTGCACTGATATATTACCTGTGTGTGTGGATGCGTGTGTGTAGGGGTGCACATGGATAAATTGTGATTAAGGTGCTCTTCCTGATGAGCAGAATGGATGGGAGACTTAATATTCTGCTCAGTGTGAGAATGTTTTCTCTTTCTGTTTGTTTTTATTGTTTTTCTTATCTATGCATGTCTGTGCTTTACAGATAAACACTTTCAAACTTATTGGGTAAAACAGGATGGATGCTTTTTGAGAAAAACATACGCTTTGATGGTCAGTTTTCTTCCACTTTAAAAAGCTGCAAAGTTTGAAGTACTTGTGTTGAAGTGCTGGTGTTAATTTTATTTGCAAGCCTCTGCAGAGGCAAATGTGCTTGACAGAATTAAACACACTGGTTTCCACCTCTCTCTTTTGTCCTCTCCAATGAGTCTTCTAGACAGACACTAGGAGTACCTGGCCGCGTAGAGAAGGGTAATTAACTGATCTGTGAGTGACTTATTACTATAATTAAAAGTGTCTTTTTTTAGCCCACGAGGAGGCAGCCTAATGCACCTACTCTGGACCATTAAGCTACAGTATGTCTAGCAGTAACAGTGTTACCACTTTTATCGTGGTGAAACGCGGTGATTAGGCTACAGGGGGACATCTTAAAGAGGGGGTCCAAGTTGTAAAACAACAAATGGATAGACTAAATTTCACGCTCCTAAAACAACCTAAAACCAGTGCAAAGACATATTATGCACTCAAACATTGTGACATTTCAAAAATCTGTCTATTACTGTGTCAGATAACAAATAGAAAAAAAAAAATACAAGTTGTGAGTTGTTAAAAGCATATTTTAGGACTTGGTGGTGTGTGTTTCTGACTCCTGTGCTCTTACACACTGACCTCCTGCTGTTTGCCTCAGGGATTGTGGCAATGTGGTCCCTCGCCGTTCTGTCCTTTGAACGATTCTTCGTGATCTGCCGGCCTCTGGGGAACATACGACTGCAAGCGAAGCATGCAATCCTCGGTCTGCTGTTTGTCTGGGCCTTCTCATTCATCTGGACCTTCCCCCCAGTGCTAGGCTGGAACAGGTACACCACAAGCAAGATTGGGACCACCTGTGAACCTGACTGGTAAGAAACGAGCATTTGATTATCTCTGTACTACGTAGAGAAACTAATGGTAAATGATCCATTCACCTAAATCACTAAACCATATTTCCTCCCTAAACCCTCACTGTGGATGTTTTGTAGTGAAATTTCCTAGTACCTGAGAAATGTGCACAATGAAAACTAGTGACAGTGGGTGTGTGGATTATTGATTGGAACCAAATAAGATGCCATTCAACTAACTTCTTTTCCCCTTCATTGTATACAAAACCATCTCTGTGTCTCAGTATAAATATTATGAGGGAGTGAGAAACAAAGAAGAAAAAACACTTCTTGCTTATAGTATTCATAAATAGGGAGTTTTGGGAGTTACACATGCAAAATGCAGTTGTAGCCTCAAACAGTCACAAAACATATAAACAAATATTAAACTATTTTGAGTTAGAATAGAATAAAACAATGAATAAAATCACCATACATCATACAAATGTGCAAGTTATAGTAGTAGTACTGCTAACAGTAGTAGTAGTATGAAGTTTCCCAGATGCAGTGCAATGTAGAGAACAGTGTACAAACTAGAACATGTGTAACATGTAGATCTGAGGTTTATGAGAAGAATAATTTTTATTATTATTAGTGTGCAGAGGATGATGTCGTGTTGAGGAGTCTCATAACCTGAGGAAGAAGCTGCTCTGTGGTCAGTTGGGTTGGCAGTGGATGTTTTGTATTACTTGCCAGATGGCAGCAGGGTGAACATGCTGGTCCTGGGGTGGGTGGGTCTGTGCAGGTAGCTCATCTCACCAGTAGCACTAATGCTCTGCAGTTATGTACCAATGACATTCCGGATGGTGTTAATCAGTGCTGCAGAGACATCCGATTGTGGGGGTCTCCACATCAGTCAGTATGCTTTTTATTGCACCTTTAGACAGACAAAAGCCTGGCAGGAAAGGAAGTTTCCATAAGAAGTATGTTGCTGAGCCTTCTTTACTGGTGTGAATATGTGCGATATCCATGACAGATGCTCTGTGATATAGATCCCCAGGAGTCTAAATCTACCCAATTTACCCACTCCACCTCAGCTGATGTAGAGAAAGGTATGTGTCTTTGTGTCCTCCTTTGGCACTAAAGAGTACTGAAATCAACAAAATGCATTCTGATGTAAGTCTTTTAAGATGTGAGGGTCCTGGCTGACTGTGATGTTGTTTTTATGTACTGAGGGACCAGTTTCTCAAAGTACTTTCTAAGAGTCAGGGTGAGTGCCAAAGGGTGGTAGCAAGGTGGTAGGCACATGTTCTTAGCACACAGCCAGGGATGTTATCAGGCCGGCAGCTTTACTCACTCTCAGCCCTTCTTCTTTCATACACTCTCTATACTGAAAGTGATAAACATTGTTGAGGAGATCAAAACTTGTGGAGGAGGTCCTTAGGGTTGACCTTCCAATCCAAGATGGGTTAGCCTAAGTCTTTACCTGACTCTCTTACCCCTCTTCCAATTGTACATATGGTGGGCAGTGATAGTTTTAAGGTCCACTGCACTTTATGCAATGCCTGCACCTCCTTTTACAATCCTGTGGAGGGTTACCTCCAGAAATGCCACATCAGCGCCTGGCTTGCATGATGACGCAAAACTGAAGTCTAGGTACTACTTCTGCCTTGTCCACGCATTTCAAAGCATCTAGCAGCAAAGGAGCAGCCAGGTTTTCTGTGAACTGTGCAGTTTGACTTTGATATGTGTGAGTATTCCTGGTCTGTCTACAATGATGCATATAACTGTGTCATAAGAGTATGTGTTGCTGCTTTAAGGAACAGGACAGCGTGTGAGTGCGTAGCAAGCATGTGGTTCAAGAGATTGCTGGAGGCTGCTCTCAGACTTGTGAGGCGATCGGAGCAGAGGGAAAGGTTAGCAGTGAAGCTGTCTAGTAAACGTACAGCACAGGCTAGTTTGCCCATAAATATAAACACTACAGCTTTAAAACCTAAGGAGTTGGGCTAAAGTAAATGGAGAGTGTGGGATTAGAAATAGGAGCGCAGTATGCCACTCTCTGACTACGCAGATTCTGCTCAGCTTAGCTAGCAAAATTTAGATAAAGATTATTGTCCAAATGTACATGCACAAAGCTGGTGCAGACAGCTGCTTAGATGTGTTCCTGTTTTGCATTAGACTAGCGAGTGAAAAATGCATCTGCGCACAGGGTCCCAGTACTCCCTCTTAGTTGTGTGTCTTATATTCATAGGGTGTTTTATGCCTTATCATGTTGCTCAGCTTATTTGTGAGAGTCTATATGCCCAGAAAGTGATTTTCTGAACATGGTCACGATCCCTTTCAAGGTCTGGAAGCCTGTGGTAAGTTTTAAAAGACTTAACATTTAGTGGCATCTAGCGGTGTACTTGCTGCTTGCAACTCTCACCACTCTCCTGTTAAAGGGAAACTACAGTGCCTGTGGAAAAACATGAAAAATTCAAAACAGACAATGTTTAGTTTGTCCATTCTGGGACGGTATAACAAGGTAACAAAAACACAACCATTCTCAATTTCAGGTGATTACACAGCAATGAAAATATAGCTATAAATATTATACTCCATTCCTGTCATATCATGTAAATAGAGCCCCCTAAATCTGAATCACTGGAGCTTTAACTGTTGCATCAAACTTCTCTACTTTTGGAGCTCTGGTCAGCACCGTCAGAAGTTCCAGGCTGTGGAGGAGGAAGAAGAAAGAGTGGTGCCCAGTGTGTGTCTAGAGGATAGCAGCACATATAGGTCCAGGGTCAGAAAGCATCCATCAGACTTTTATCTCAAGTCACTAGGTAGCAATAACACATCAACATTGGTACATGCTGTGTGTAATAACTGATTTTATTATTTTAAATGTAAGAATATGTATTTGATGTCATTCATCAGGTCACAGAAATCACTCACTCACTTATTCTAACTTATAGAAGCACAAAACCTGAATATCAGAACATCTAAGAAACTATCACTGCAAACACGCTGACGATTAGTGATATTAGCCAGAGTGCTTATGTCAGAGAGGGTCAGATTAAGGTTACATTGACTGGACTAGATCTGTCAAAGACGCCACCAAATTTTGCGGAAATTAGAAAATGAACAACCACAATCAATGTTGATGAGTTTCTTTGAAGCAGGATAGCTTTAACATCTCACAATGACAATGGGCTGTAGCTGGATTTGTGATGTGTTCAAGCACAATAAATGATATTTGTTTTATGAACAAGCTGTAGAAACAGTGTAAGACAGCTATGAGCATTCTCCCCCTATAAAGACAGTGAACAGATTTTTTGAATTTGAGCAGGAACAATGTTCCCTCCTGACTTTTACTCCTGGAACGGTATTCTTGTGCATTTCTCCTCATTTTCACATTATATTGTTTGGTACTGCTATTTGTGTAGTGTCACTGTTTATCTGTGATCTGCTGAATTTTAGAAAACTGAATCCGATCTGAACTGAACCTGAAGTAACTCCTAACTAAACCTTAATACTAGAATTTAACCTCATGCTTCCCCTGTGATTCAACCAAACCTTTAGCCAGAAATGAACCGCTGTTAATTCTTTTTCTTAATACACACTTGCACACAAACAGATTATAGACATTCTATACTCAGCCCTGTGGCTTCAGCCATATTAGCTCACACTGTGTGAATGAGAATTTGCCTTCTCTGACCTTGGCCCTCGGGGTGTCATCTGGGTAATGCTATTTAGCTGCTTTGATCAAAGGCGTGCAGATAGGAGCCTGAGTGTTTGCCTCAAGCCCTATAAGGCAACTATTACTCAGATGAAGCGCGGGGGGAACGAATGGTTCAGACAATACAATTAAGACATCACCTTATGGAGATAGCTGGTGCTCAGATGACCCGATCCACCTCCTGCACGCAGCATGAGTACTGTCAGAAAACATTTGGTTAACAGCAGGGGCGTGAACAGCACAGGTGTTTGAGGTCCAGAATGTTGCCACATGCACAGCCTAATGCATTTTAAAAGCCTCATTTATGTGCATCTTTTTATCTCTGGATACATGTAGATATTCAGCGCTGGACGGCCTCTGAATGTTAAAAAGCATACATGCGAGGTTTTGAAGGATTGTGCAGTGCAGGAGAAGTTGGTATCAGTGGCTTGTCAGTAGGTGGCTGTGTCCTTGGTGAGGAGTTGGAATATAATATACGCAGCCAGAATGCTGCTGACTTTCTTTTAAATCCCTCCCAGGGCCCGGGTATTGTGTCAGACATGTATTAGAAACACACACACACACACACACACAGGTGGAGGTTGCCAGGTAGGATCCAGATGAACAAATAACATATACATCAAATCAATAACTTTTACCCTGCCCACAGTAAATATTATTATCATGCTCATCTTCATTATTACTGTTTGCTACATTTATTTATATTTTATATATTTTTCTATATATTCATTCATATCATATTTTCTATATTTGCTACAAGTCATTTCATTGTTGTTAGTTTTAGTGTATATATCTCATACCTTCATGTAAGACTTACTGTCCATAAGAAAATAGTCATCAGGCAAACTATAGCTCTCTTACCATTGTTCTTCCTCACACAAAGATAACTAGCTCTCAGCAATGTTAATGTAAACTGAAAATAAAACTTTACTTGTTACTGTGTTCATGTTACGTTAGCTTCCCTTGCTGTGTGCTGTCCTTCTTTTGTGGCGCTTCTAATCTTCAGTTGGAATGTAGACCACAGATCTTTTTCACAGCAGCCATTTTGTCATGAAATAGTAAAAACAGGTGTTGCCAGTGATGCTAATTAAGGGTCATTCAGGTCAAACAGAGCCAGGGTGCTGCTGTGGATCATAACTTTACTATTTCATATCAAAATGGCTGCTGAGAAAAAAGTCTATTACGTACGTAAAACAAACGTACATAAAAGTACATCAAATTGTTAAAATAACATCAGCTAACATTATTGAATTCAGCTAAAATACAAGGAGATTCAACAGTCACTGAAAAGTGATTGAATCAGTGTTGGCTTAACTCTCAAATGTGAAGCACAGCTAAGACTCCTGACTTTAAATAAGGTGATTCAGTCTGACAGGCAGGCAGGCAGTAGGTGAGCAGGGGCGTACCAGCTAGTGGTGGATTGACTTGATTTTTTAAGATTGTTTGACAGAATCACCTGGAACGGGTCATGTGGTTCACCTCATCAAAAATGATGTTTGGCTGGTGACAGCGCACCTGGAGAATGTTTAAATGCTATGCGGCTGATATACAGAAGAGGCTCATTAACCACAGCATGGCACTGCACTGACCACTCACCTGATTTGTTTTATTAAAAAGACAAAATTTAAACAAACAAATCTTTATCGAGCGTGATGTACCATTTTGCATACGCGTCACGTGATGATAAATTCATGAGGGATGAGATGTGAATAACTGCATCGTGGTTCTACATAGAGGCATCATGAATACAAAGACACACACGCACACAGATGCATTTATCCGGTTTCACTTGATGTGACTGAATTAGTGATCTATGGGCCTAATTGTGTCACAGAAATTTGTCTCAGCTGTGAAATTCCCCTTTTAACTGAAACTTAAATGAGCTGCAGACTGTTGGCGTTCTCTCCAGCCAGATAAAAGCCTCTGATTGTCAAAGTGACACATCACAGACAGCTCATAGCTGGGAGGTTATGGGATTTTTAACCACTCAGGAGTTTGGCATGTCTTTTGGCATTCATATCAATCTATTGATTAGTCTCTAGGTATTGTTGAAAATGTATTGCAATAAAAAATTATATTTGCTTAGAAAATATTTAATTTGTTCAAATCTGTACTGTTGTAACTGTACCAATGGGTTTGACCCAATTTAAAGTTCATAAAATGTGAATATAAATATCTTTGTTCTCTATTTCTGAACAGGTATACAACCAATGTTGTAAATCACAGCTACATCATCACGTTCTTCATCACCTGTTTTATTCTGCCTCTCGGAGTTATATTTTACTGCTATGGAAAGCTGCTGCGAAAGCTCAGGAAGGTCAGTATGAATTATAACACAACTGAAATTTACTTTATGAATGCAGCTTAGAGTCATGATTAGGAAACCTGTAAAATGTACATAAAATATATTTACATGTGACTATGAATATAAAATAGATGTAAGAGGATAATAGGTTTATGATGCAAATTTTGATATTGTACCTCCGAACAGAGCCAGGCTGTTTTCCACAGTTTCCCAAGTTAAGCTAGAAAGTTGCTGTTGCCTGTTTGGACAAAACGAAGAAAGTCAGTAAGTCAAAATATGCCAAATTGTTCCTTCAAGCCAATCGGAAACATCAAGGTGGGTTTTGGGGGTATGAATCTGTGTTGATTAATTCAGCTAAGATTACCAGTAAATGGTAGATAAGTGTTTAAGTAAAAGTCCTTTAAACATGTTCAGCGATCATCAGCAGTGACCAGAACAAAGGAAGGAATCAGAATCCACTAGTGTGCTCATGATAAGATTTTATTATAGTGATGTACATCCCAGTTACGTTATTTTTCTGAAAATGTTATTATGATTTTGGGACTTGATTTTGATAGTGTGATGAATGTTGATGCAGAGTTGGTAAGACCTGCAATAATACATATTTTGTCTTATGTTCCTTGCATGCTCCTTACATTTCTCACTTTGACCGTGGTGTGCTTGTTATTATAAGTTTACTTTATTTTGATTGTTCATACATGTAGACAAAACAGCATTCTGAAAGCTACAGCTTGGAGTCATTAAATATAGACTATTTCTTTGCGGTTGCAGTCAGATAAAATGGGCGACTCTCATTGAACTAATTTCCTGTAAATGTACCCACAGTGCAATAAGTTAAAGGAGAGGTGCAGTAAGGCCTGTATCTGCTAGAATTAAGCTGTGCAGGGTAATGTTGATGCCAAATTTCATTATAGTACATTAATCCTTCATTCATGAGTAATATATTTGGGGGACTTCCAGCTCCTTAAAAAACAGAATTATTAGTATGTCTAAAATGGAGCTGTTAGTATCTTATAGTAGTCAAAAAATTATTATGTGAGACTAAACTAAATACTTCTTTCAGAATAAAAACATTATAACTTTTTGTGAAAAGTAGGACTTATTGGTTATATTATAATAAAATAAAATATTTCATGCCCTAATAGATTAACTGTCAAATTACAGAGTAGTGCTCAGCTACTCGCGGCTCTTATGTTTCCTCCAGGTATCTCACAGTCGTCTGGCCACTGCCAGGAAACCAGAGAGGCAGGTGACCCGTATGGTGGTGGTGATGATTGTGGCATTCATGGTGGGTTGGACGCCGTACGCAGTATTCTCCATACTGGTCACAGCTCATCCAACTATTGAACTTGACCCCAGGCTGTCTTCCATCCCTGCCTTCTTTTCTAAGACAGCTACTGTCTACAACCCAATCATCTACGTATTCATGAACAAACAGGTAATTAAGAGTTTTCATGTAAGAAAGGAATACTATTTATTCTATCAGTGCACTGAAACCGTAAACATCACTGGAAATTGAACTATAAATTATATGTAACCATACTTCAGTTGACACAAATAGAATGTAATTAATAGATCTAAATTATCCCAATACTGGAACATTCAAATAACATATACACTGATACGATTACATCTGTGAGTGGCCAGTATCAGACGATATACTGAAATTTTATATTATCATTATTATCATTATCATGATTATTATTATTATCATTATCATTATCAGTCTAGCTCTAATTTTCAACCTGTTCTCTCTGTAGATTCAAGCATTTTTTTTTTTACAGTGCCCTGTACCAAACTGTTTACAGCACTATAGAGGGTTGGTGGCTAAACCGCTTCCATAGCCAGAGTTGAGACACATTACTGTATGCTGCAGATGAAAGCTGCAGCACAAAACTGAGATGTTTTTTTTCTGTTGTTGTTAGGTGTTAGCCTGTCCCTCAATAATACATGCTGTATGAATAAAAGAAACGTGAAATCCAGAGAGTACAATTTTCCTTGCATGGCTCTGTTAAAAAATACATTAGCCACCTATGGTATGCTTGTGAGGCTTGCCATTGTGAAAGTGCCGCGCCTGACATTTGTTTATGCCATTTACTTTGTTTCAGTTTACACTGTGCTGTCTAGCTCCTTTTCTCTGTGAGACACACCCTCGTTGAGGTCAACATTATTGACTCTATAAATATTGATTATATGACAGGAGCCATTAGAAAAGAGATCATTATGTACAGTTCTTTAACACCTGACATCTTTTGTCTTTCTATCTTTTTAACACACTGCATGTTTTTGACATTTTGCCCGCAGTGATGACTGAATGATTTATAGTGCTCCACCAAAGATCTACATAACCACATTTAAGGGCCTATTATTTGGCAAATGTGACATCCTAATGGGACTCTTAATTGCTTTATAATTAATGGAAGCTGTGCTAAAAAGGTCTGGCAGATGTAACGTTCACTGTAAAGTAAATCTGCTCCTGGAACCTGAGCAGTGTTTTAATCAAGACTGTTAGTTTAAACATTTTTCATATATTCTGGTTATGTTCTCTCTTAATATGTGCCTTTGTAGATCAGGTGTTTATGCATGCTGACCAAAGAGCATTATATCAAAGGGGTGCACTGGCAACTGGCAATTTTAATCAACCAAGGATTTTTTCAGTTGTGGCTAAGCTAAGTTAAGGCGTAAAATTTAAAATACATCCATGACATCATCAAGCAAAGTTCGTCTGATCTTATTTTAAAGCTTGCTCTAGTGTTGGAAATAAGAAAACATTGTCCCTCACTAATACTAAGGCACTTGTGTAAATGATGCATCGCAATGCAGAGTGGGACTTCTGCAAAAAGTTTCATCCTTCAGCAATCCTCTTCAGCAAAACAGTTCTTGTGTTCAGTAAAAGACCAAACCACCGATGCCCTGCAGGGCTGACGGCTCCAAGAATGCTGGACTCACCAACTTTAGTTGTTCTGTATCGCTAGTTAACATGACTATGGTCTATTTACTTTACATTATTCACTTTTCTGCCCACTGCAGTTGTCCTGAAGTGCTATTCACACTTCATGTAATACTGAGGACCTAAAGCTTCTTTAACAACTTTTTCATGTTAACATTCCTCCCTGTTATCACATTTCACAGTTTTTTTTAATTGTACATGACAGGCTTTACCTTTTCAGTCCAGCCAGCAGAGCGAACACTAAAACTGTCATGGCCGGTTACAACAAACATGACTAACTATGAGACTTGCCTACAGTTTAAAGTGAGCTATTTCCAGATAGGGGGAAACAAAGTTCAACTATACATGTATGTACTTGGCACAACGCCAAGAGCAGGCCTCAATCGCCAGGAAAAAGACATGCGGTCTGCATGTCCATCAGACTGACCCCATTTTGAGCTGCACTCAATTGTTCAAATGGGTCATGCAGAGTCTCAAAGAAGACAGACTGGATGTAAATGAGAACAGCTAGCAGATTCTGGTTTGAGCAGAGCTCCTGCAGCTTTGACCAAATTGCTAGGGCTTACAGAAGTCAGCCGACCTGACCTGCTTGTGATATCCCTGAGTTACATAACAAGGTGAGATGATCCATGGTCTTAGAGGATTTTTCCATGTGGCTACTTGTACATAGAAGAACATTTTTAGAGGGAGACAGAGGGATTTTGTTCATATATCATTTATAGCCTGATTTATAGAGCATGTTATTCCCAAAACATAGAGAAAATTGATTTTTTTTATGGCTGTTGGCATTTTCTGACTTGGACATGGAGTAATAAAAAGTGATTCAGTAAAAACCTTGGACTTATACATCTTTAAACATACTAGTGTCTCCCTAGGGTTAGGGGTAGGGTAAGGGTTAATTAATTGACACTAAATGCCACAAAGATTCCCTCTTCACACAGCGCTATGTTCAGCTATCCAGCTCTGACAACTTGCCACACTGGACACTACTGAGTCTCTGATTTATATTACCTCTTGATGGGCAAATGTTTCCCAGCTGTGCATGTCTATCAATAAGAAATAATAAATTCAATAAGACACAGCTTCCTGGGAGAGGGACAGCTGAGACGGTAGCCTATTGGCTCAAAGCCTATCTATCACAATTACAGAACCCTCGCAGACACGGGGGAGAACTCCACACAGAAAGGCAAGGTTCAAACAGGTGACAATGCTAACCACTGCACCGCAGTGCTACCCCACAAACTAATATTTTTATATATATAATGGAAAAAATAATCTGTAATGTTAAAGGTGTCACTCAGAGTGAAACGCCCCTTCTTAACTTGTTTAAGTTTTATTAGCTCCGTCTCCAGACACTGCAGTCAGCTTCTTCTTTTTTTAAAAAATAAAACAGACTGTCAAAAACCCACTGTGTGCTACCAGCTGAGCAACTTTCCAAATTTTTGACCAAATCACAGAGCAACATATTCCATTGTCACATGGTCACATAATGTCCCCTTTACAAACTTAAGGAGAAGTTTTTTTTTTGATACTTTGAGGTGAATGGTGTTTCCCCACAGAAACATTTTATCCTTTTGAGTTGAAAGTGTTATCGTAGGGTCATGTTCGCGCTGCCTGATTTGGTGGTGCAGTTGCTTAAACAATAGGAAGCGTGACAACCAATGATTCAGCAGAAATCCTTGTCTCAAACAAAGATGTCAGTGAGTGGAGTCCAGTCCAACACTCACACTGAATGAACCATTCACTCAAACCTACCTACGTACAAGTGGAAAGCCAAATCAGTTCATCAAATTCATATTTTTTCTAAATTTGTGTAAACTTATTTTGTAGCAGAAGTATCTGCTGTAGATGTTCATAGTAAATGTGTTTCAGGCTGTTTTTGCCATTAATATGACATTTTACGACCTATATTTTTCATAGCTGGATGTTAAATGTTATACATGGGTGTGATGGTTTAAGAGCATTTTAAGGTCCCAGGCTGAACAAAGCTATAGAGTGCAACATTGCAGCCTTTTAGCTTTTTCATGACAAAAGGGGGGAATTAGGGTGTTATTGCCATTCTTTGAATGCTTTACTGGTTTGAGGCGAGAAGTTAGAGGTCTATGTTTTAAGTTAGAAAGGTCATTAAGAGTCACCATGATCTCTCCTCAGGGCTTCACAGAGTCAGAGCTTCAACACAGAAAAAAAAAAACATCATTTAATGTTTCTAGATTTAAAGTAATGTGTAAACCAATGACTGTGAGGCTGTTAAAGGTTATGGGTTTAGAATGTCTTTGTTGTTCCAAGAACTATTGACATCATTGTCACTGCCATTGTGTACGTGTGTGGAAGGGCACTACAGACACAGCTCACTTTGTGTAATATAATGAGTCATGCTCTCTGATTAGTAGGAATGTATGGGGCCATGTGTAACTGTATCTCTCTGTGTGTGCATAAACAAATTTGGTGTAATGTGGGGACAAATCTTGAGCCTAGATGCTAGTTTAGCTTAGCATAAAGACAAAGAAAAAGCTAGCTTATCTCTGTCTCTGTCTAAAGTATAAAATATATACCTATCAGCAACATTTTGCAAATAAAATTGCTGCTGTTGTTTTTTGTCCAGTTCCGGAAGTGCCTGATCCAGCTCTTCACCGGCAAGGGGAACATCCCAGACAGCAACTTGAACCAGACCTCAGAGCGACCGGGAATTACTGCCGAGAGTCAAACAGGAGAAATGTCAGCCATTGCGGCTCGCATCCCAGTGGGTGGCATTGGGTCGCCCAGGTCTGACGATTCTCCAACTGACTGTGGCTCATTTGCCCAGCTGCCCATCCCAGAGAACAAAGTGTGTCCAATGTAGCCTAACACTAAACCTCATCCCAATTGGTGTTCTCTTACTGTCCTCTGTCCCCCAGAGTCCATAACAACCTTCTGTAATCTAGATACAGCGTGCTTCAGAGCCCGTTTGGACAACGACAGAACTTTTATTTTTTGCAGTGATGGAGGGTTCAATGTGAAGAGTTATCATAGGTGAGGATGGTAGGACTTTTTTTCTTTTCGCTTGCAAAAGTAATTCAGCATCAAAAACCAGAGCTAGAACTTACGGTTTGGGCTGCATATGTAGTTAGATTTTTTGATTAAAAAGACATTTGGGAAAAGAGTGAACTGTACAGACAGAAATGCTCAGAGCTTTACCCGCTAGATATATCTTGTAAATATTTGCTTGCTGGACACTGTCTTGTTATTGGAGAATATCTCGGATGTTTCCTTGACCGTCATTGCACACCTGCCAGTGTGTCAGATTAGAGGGCATTTGATTCGACTTGATAGCATCTGCCTTCATATGCCAGTGAAAAAACAGACTGCTTAAACCTTGACATCAGTTAGTTGAGGGGTATTTTTCAAATACCACAATGTATCCAGCCTTTCATCTCGTCCTCGCCCTCTCCTTTGAAGCCTTGTGTTGCCGCCTGTAGAGAAAGTGTTGTTTTCTATGCTGTTTCAGTACTTTGCTTTGGCAGCGCATCTTCATTCATCTCCGCTCGTCAAGAGGATGGAACGGTCTTCTGAATTGGGATACTTTTACTTACTTTAGTACTTAGTTTGTCCCGCATGGACTACTTTGGGCCAAAGCTTTCATATTTACTGAAGATGGTCAATGAGACTTGGAGATGCCAGTCTCCTGCTGCCTATGTTGCAGATGTAAGAGGAGAGCATTATTTATGAAGTGTCAGCAGGAGATCAACAATCACACAGCCATGCAGCACATATACATGCACATACACACATGGTATATGCATTCACACAGACAGATTGGGGTTCACAGCCTCACTAGGCACTGTGAAGATGATACAATGCACCGATATAAATCTTAGCACAGAGTGGCTTAGCTAAGCAGCCATGTACAACAGCAATGAGCATTCCCATTATAAGCACAGGTCGACAGCAATATTAAAGCTGAACTGTATCACAGTTGAACACTTCAGTGTTAGCTACAGTAGATGAGTGTTAAAATGTCTTCTACTTGACTTTGTGGTGCATGTTTGTTCACTATTACTGGATATTTGTCAAAAACACTGTCGTATTCTCTATGCTGCACTGTGATTCGCTATGTTAAAATAATGTAACAGTATGGTGTCTGTTCGCAATGTACTCGGTGTGTGTTTCAATCACGTCTGACCATTCTGGTAGCAGTAACATTTAGCATCTTCAAGCATCTGTGCCAAATTAATTGTGATGCCTTGATATAATCAGCATAACAACATGAGACCACGGTGAAGACGACAGCTTCTCTCTCACACAAGTATTTTTTTTCTTATGAATTTTGTTGCTTTGTTGTCAACACTTTTCCATATAATCTCTGTGGAACTTAACCCTGCATTGATCAGTATTTTCTGTCGATGCCTCTGTGTGCTGTGAGAGAGGTGCAAGAGCTGCATACATTTCATCTTCTTCAGCGTTCGGCTTCAGAAACATCCTGTTTCGTTGCCTGAAATAATCCACAGCAGTTTGATTTAGTTTTTCAGTTTTCAGTTTTCAATAGCAATTTAGTTTTTCAGTTTTCAGAGATGGCCTCTTTTTATGGTGACTATACCAACGTCTCACATTAACTGCTTATTGTATTGATGCTCATATGTTCAAGCCATATCTCAGGTGTCAGAAATCGCTGTCACTGTTTGCAAAAGTAAGAAAATAAAACTTGTGTCATTGTGCTTAATTCCACTATAGCCACGCTGTATAGCAATGTTTTCCCTTTTAAATTCTATTTTCTGATTTTTTTTATTTGTCTTTAAGCATTGTCAGTATTACTCTGAACTGCTTCCAAATTGTCTTGCAAATAGGTTTATACAGCAGTCTCAAGAGACAAAAATCAGATTACCACTCGATTGGCTGTTGACCATGAATCACAGTTTATAATTCTGTAACTTATAAATATTGAAAAATATTGAAATCTAAAGTTTTCTTTTCTCAAATGTGTCTCTTGTGTGGCTGTAAAATATATATGTACCAACAACTGCCAAGGTACTACTCTGATCCCTGGTGTCATGGTCGGATAAGTGTCATGTCATAAATGTCCTCTACTACTACACTGACCTGTATTCATCTGAAAATGAGCAGCGACACACAAGCAGTCAACAAATACATGTGAATGCTCCAAGCACCCTGTCATCACATCACGGTCCAGCTTTCAGTGTGAACAACAAATAAAACTCTTCTAAGCTACTGTGAGGGCTGAGAGAAGACGTCAGCTGCAGAAATCAACAAAAGATGTTTCATTTTTTTGTGTGAGATTTTTCGGGCGCTCGTTTTTGGATAACATAGCAGATCACTGCCCACCAAAGTTGACAGCCATGCATCAATATGCAAAGCAGCTGGCTAGCAAATCCATTTGCAAAGGCAAACTTTCTGTTTTAATGTCCACACACACTGTCCTCACCAATCAGTACCAATGGATTTAACCTTTCCCAAGTCTCTCCACTACTCTCCCTCTCTGTCTCTCTCTCTCTCACACGCACACACACACTCATACACTCACACACACGCACACACACGTAGATACAGTAGGTGTATAGGGGCTTTTGTAAGTAGTGACTTAACCCTGAAGACAGGATATAAATCAAACAAACCTGCCAGTGTTACATTTTGGTGCAAGGATTAGAGACACACTGCATGCTGATAAGGGAAGGGAACACTCTCAACATGTATAGATGGAATAAAGCTCCCATTTCTCACCTCCCAACCCTGAATATCAAGCTTGTTTGTGGTATTGTACCTACAGAGGCATGTCAATACTTGTTCTGTTGTATGTTTTTTCTGTCACACATACTTTTTGTCTTGAGTTTGATATACATGACTTTACAGTTCATAGATGCACGCTTGTTATAAAAATGTCTGTATTAAAATATATTTTTTGAAAAGCAATTACGCACTGTGTTGTTCTGTCAATGCTTTACAAAAAAAATCATGAAAATGAGAATCGCTTTGATTGATGGTGTGATTAGAGCAACAGTGTCAAACTCATTTTGTTTCAAGGGCCACACATGGCTCAATTTGATCTCAAGTGGGTCAGACCAGTAAGACATTGCATAATAACCTGTAAATAACTACAAAGACATTCTGGAAATGTTCGCAATTAATTAACCATTCCAAGAAATACTGGACAGCATCCATCATAAGATGGATACATCTTAAGAAAAATAAGTGCAATTTCCATCAATAAGTTCTGCATATTCAATCAGTCTATTCAAGTACAAGTACATACTGAATGTTCATGATTAACAAACCATCTATGTTTATCATCTTAAAAACAGCATTCTACAGACGTCTCATTATTTACCTTAAAGTGTCCAGAACTCTGCAAGAAATGAAATCGTGTCATATTCCGCAGCTTTGACCATGAATGTCTTCACAAACTCAGTTTCAGAGTACGACTTTGACGTTGACGTTGATGGTATTTTGTTAGCAGCCTTCCAACATTCACATTCTCTCTTCTGAGTTGTTTTCCACCATGATGAGTCAGACAGTGATGTCCAACACCTGCAGCACTGGAAGGAGTTTACTTCTGTCACTTGGTATGTGGGCATGTGAGATTTATGTATCCAGCAGAGGGATATTTTTTTAACATTTCACAAACTCATCCAGGAGTCAGATTGGACTCTCCGGCAGGCTGGGTATGGCCCGGTGGCCAAGCCTTTTAAAGAATCCACAAATCTGTAATGCAGAAGTGTCCAAAGCTGCAGTTCGTAAAACAGCCACTTGAGGCCCCCTATAAGAGGAGTCAGTCTCAGTGCTCGGTCTCCATGAGCCTCCATATTAAAATGTCCAACTTCACAGCAGAAATAAACATGTTTACAGCCTGGTACAAAAAACATTTTTGGCCCATCCAGGACAATCATGCTCAGGGTTATTTTATTTCATAACTCATTCACTCACATTAAGGCTTAATTAATGCAGAATCAAGCCATTGTGCATTAACTTCATGCAAAGGTTATTCTCTATAGAAACATGGCATATTAAAGCATCTGAATATTTTTTGATAGTTTCAGGTTCATGTGCCTTAAGTGGGTATGACATCTGGAGAATTTATGGGGACCCCAGGGAGCTTGATTGAGCTTTATATTTTTATACAATGAGTCATAAAGCATCATGACAGTGGAGAAAGCAAGAAAATTGAAACTATATGAGTGCAGTCGAAGGGCAAAGTCAAAAGGCAAAAATGCAACAGAAGTCTAAATGAAAAATGTTGCTGAAGGTTCCTGAAACCCAACATGAGTTTTCTATTTTCATTCTCTTCCAAAATCAATCTTTTACCATAGGTGTTTTCAAGGTCCTATCCTGCTCTCACAGTGGAGCGATCAATATTTGAAACCTACTTGTGATGATGGATGTTTGACCACATACATGTTCCAAAGTCGGTGCCACACATCATGAACTGTGTCAACCGGCCCTGTAATACAGCAGGTCTTGGGGAGCAGCAGGAATGTCTCCTCACACTGTTACACTGTCTATTATGGCGACATTATCAGGAAGTGTCCTTAATATTGTGTGCAATAGTGTTGTAGATTAAAGAGCATTATATACAATACAGATGTGCACAGACACGTCTATCCTCCTTCTTCTCTCCAACTCTTCTCGCCACCACATCCACAATCAACATGTGACCTTCTCTCTGACCTTCTGTTAGAATATACGTACTGTATATAAAAATGGAAATTTCAAGCTTTTCAAGAAATTGTAATAAATAAAATACATGCTACATGCACATGCAAGTATTTTGGATAAGATTTTGTAAACAAAAAATGTGTAGCTTGTCTTGTGGTGATATACTGTATACATAACAAGGACATGGACAAATCACCAGCTTATCACAGCGCTGAATTGGAATATATCTAACAATAAATCTAACAATTTTCTATGCATTGACCATCAAATCAGAATTTTTTCTGAAAATTGGAGGAAAAAAAATCTAAAAATTTAGCTTCTTTTTTGTTTCTGGACTGGTGCACAGATGAAAGGGCTCCTCTGTAGAAGCACAGTGTGATCTACTCCATGGAAGTAGAAGTTGAGATTCAGTGCCTTGCTCAAGGGTCTTTGTTGATCAGCATCTCGAGTGGCGCTCTCGAGTGGCCTTTATTCTCTCCTCTGCTGACTGGAAAATTTCAATCCATGCTTTGAAGCATGGATTGAAACAGTGACACCAGTGACTCTATATCCAACATGCAAAAGAAATAGTAAATATTTACAAAGGCTGTCAAACCACAAGTTATGAATGACAGCTGAGGTCAAAGTGTTAGTGCAAGCAAAGACTGAGAAGAGGATGACACAAAACATAGATTATGATCCCAGTAGTAACGACTGCATATGTACAGACTGCCTGTACAGTTGTCAAGGTCCTGGTGCACATATCAATGCTGTAGCCAATACTGCCTAAACTGAGACCAAGTCAAGACTAAGTTAAAGCAGTATATTCAGTAGCTCATCAAGGTAGCCAATATGTAGCTAATATCTGCCAGATGTCTTTGGGTGAGTCCCTCTTTGGTGAGACCAAAACAAGACAGAGTAAAAATGCCACTGAGACCAAGACGAGACTAAGAGGTTCAATGTCAAAAGTGAAATCCTACACTCAAAAACCAAAAAATAAATTACAATATCTCAATCTGTCTATCTTGACACGGGAACTTGTCACTAAAATGTACTTACTTTAGGACAGATACACTACATCTGTTCATTTTGTTCAGTGTTCATCCAGTGATTAAAAAGACAGCTGTTTTCATTTGGAGATGCAGCTATTGTCCCATTGGTGCCATATACTAAAAATATTTCTACCCTAAGCATAAAGACAGCTGTTTCTATTTTTAATAATCCGACCAAACCATACACACAACACTCATGCTCTATTGTACTGTATGGTATGATTGTTAAAAAAGAGACCGCCAAAAGTTTATTTGTCAAACTGTAGATATCAAAATCAAAAGCTTGCTTTTAAAGCAGCACCAATGGGGTTTTTTGTGGGCAAGTTTTTCCTCACTCGAACCGAGGGTCTAAGGACAGAGGGTGTCACTCCCTGTACAGATTGTAAAGCCCTCTGAAGCAAAATGCATTTTGTGACTTTGGGCTGTACAAATAAAATTTGATTTGTTTTGATGATTTCAACCACTTGGGGCAGCTGTAAAAAGCTGTAAAGACAACACTGATATAAATCACTCAATAAAGTTAAAAAAAAAAAGAAAAGATAAAATATGTTAAATATGAAATGTTCTATATCAGCTGCTTTTAGCTGTATTGAGAAAAATATCCAAGCTCTTTAGCTGCTAAATGCTCCCCTATAGTCAACTAGTCGCTAGCTTTGTGAGGGCAGTTTATCAGAGCTTTTTCATGAAAACACTTGCCTGCACTGGCTGGAAATAAACAGTAATCGTCATGGTGCTCCTCATTATGAGCAACTCCTTTCACATAGGCTAAATGGTAAATGAACTGTACTTATATAGCGCCTTTCTAGTTGTCCAGCCACTTAAGGTGCTTTTACACATATATCTCATTTTCACATTCATACACTTCACATGCACATTGGTTTTTGGTTGCTAACAATATACACGCAGCATTGAAAGCAATCTGGGGTACAGTATCTTGCTCACAGACACTACATGCAGACTGGAGGTACTAGGGATCATCTGATTAGAGGACAACCTGCTCCTGAGCTACAGCCCCATAAATATATGTAATCATTTGATCTACTGTTAGGATAAAAAAAATATTGATTAGTGCAGCTTTAATCAAAGTTTCATAGTGTGTGCTATTGCCTCAAATGCCAAGGACACGACTATAATGCAGGCATGCCATCCACTGTACATGTAAATATAAAATATCAACCCCATCAATATTTTCTGTGATTATGTGTTATGATTCATGATGATACTTGATGTACATTCTCCAATCACTTAATAATTCACCTGTAGTGAACTTTTTAACCTTCTCATAAATCATTATAAGTGCTCGTACTCCCATCTAGTCAAAACACTGACAAGGACTTTCCATCATTTATGTGAATACAATGAAGGTGAAAGCTATGGACAGCACTCTGAACTCATCTGTCTGCTCTACTTATAGTAAGATACTGGACATCACACTGGCTTAGAAAAACAGCAATCTTCTGCCCTGTAGCAGGTGAAGAGCTTGTATAGCTGGTATTTTGGATCATGTATGTAGGAGAACTCATTACAATGTTCCAGGTTACTAAAATGAAGCCTTGATTACTCCTGCTATCAGCGCAGATCTACCAACCACTTAGCTGACAAACCTTTATGCCCAGCAGATAAGGTCACATGCAACTCATGCAGAAGTGTGGGACATTTTTCCAAAGTTTGTCTATCTGGTCAAGAAAAGGTACATGAGGTAGTGATATCCAAACTGGCTTTGCTTTACTTGAATGTTACTGTGTGAGATCCTCTGTACTGTACTGTGATTACAAATGGACATTCTTGTGATGTTGAGCTAATAGATGCGGGTTAATCTATATCTAATACTTCAGAGAGCTCTTTTCAACATGTGTTCTTGCTAAACCTACACTGACTCTCATACTCCTGACAGAAATACCTCTTAAAGAGTGTTTGTATGCCACAATAACATATGATGGACATCCGAGTATCGGGGGAGTTGCTATAAACATAGCATCTCCATAGTCTCCCCCATAGTTGTAACACAGAGAGAGGAGCAAACATTAATGACAATTCAGTGTGAACCAAAGTTATCTGATCAGAACAGACTGACCAACAGGCAGTTCCATCCAATGAGCCCTACTATTAACGTGACTAAAGTCCAACACTGAATCACTCTTCATGTGACATTGTTGCCTGACCTCTCCAAACATAACCCTGAAAGCTCAACTGCCCAAACAACTCTACTGTCTATGTAGACTTGGCAGTTAACATGTGAGTCGACACTCCAGCGCAGACTACTGGGAATAAATCCAGAAGGGTCAAAAACATTGACACCCAACTTTTGTCTCATTTCTTGCACACACATGACCATCCCATCTTTCATAGCTGTCTGCCTACTACTGGGGCTGTCAAGACACAAAATCAAATACTGCATCGTTTATCAAGGGGACTCCAACTGCACACAAGCCACTTCTTTGTGACTGATCATTCTTCACTAGAGCTCAACCCAATTGGATAGGATAAAGAAATCAAGAATAAAGAATCCAGCTATTGATTCTAATCAGTAAAATCAATCAGTGGGCCTAAGGAGAAGGGCATCCAAGGCATTGTGTCCTTTTCTGACTCAGTAATTACTGGTCGGTTTTTTTTTTAACAATGGATCGAGAGCTGCATTTAAGGACTTTATGGATGTCATTTTGTTCTCAGCAGGAGCTCAAAGATCTAACTGAGCAATTGAATCACAATACCCTGAACCCTGGGTCTACTTTTCCTGCCAGTCTGCAGTAATTTAGGATCCCTTTGCTCCTTGTTTCTTCAGACTCACCATCTAAATAGAATGACATACAAATTGTATTGCCTCTTCTAAAGATGTGAAAGCATTCTCTTTTTTCTCCATTCACTGTGGTACTTACAAGCTAGGAGGGAATTGATTGGGCCAGAATTGTTGAAAATGTATTTTCCAGTGGTTACGATCAAACTTGTATCCAATGGCTGTTGGTTTGCTTTGTGGAGTTATGATGTTACCATGTGTTCATGTGTGCTCTGCACAACAGATCCTTCACTGCCAGTGAAATAATACAGCATCTTGACGATGACATAGTGCTGCTGATGTGTCAAGGAGTGCATTACTCACATAGCAGCTGAACTGAGGTAACTAGTGCGAAAAATGAAAAAGACCACAATTTCAGCATGAGTCTCCCATCGTAAGCACAGTTCTAACATGACACCCTTTCCTGTGAGTATTGTGCATGAATGGATTTTCTTTTTAGCGGGAGCTTTAGTTTGTATGTGAGGTTGAAAAGAGTGGCCACAAGAGACATCAAGAGACTGACAAAATAATATGTTCTAAGCCGGGTTTGAATTACATACATCGGAAAAGAGAAAAGAGAGGCAGGGGGCTGAATTGGTGATGAAAAGACAGGATTCTGACGCACACATCTACTATATTATCTTCAATTTACAGATGGTAAATCCCATACCTGTCATGTGTGGAAAATAAGTTCAATGGTCATCTTTTTACCTTCATTCTCCAGGTTACTGCTGCCAGTTTGCTGTCATCAAGAGCACCACTGAAAATTTTATTCACTCTATACACTATATGCTGAGCAACAGCACTGTGCACAGCCAACTAATGAGCATAGTGGATAATTTAGGAGTAGGAGTAGTGTAAGATATTTCCCTGGTGGAGAGCAAGAACAAACCTTAAAGAGACTGTATATTTTCACAGTCATGGGTCAATTGTCCAGAAACAAATGATACAATGATAAATTGCTCAGTATCTGCTGGATGTGTAAATAACTATTTGCCAACAAGTCAACCATATCAACTTAAAGTTGATATACTATGTTATGTTGAACGATTGTTTCTGCTGCCTCAAAGTGTCCCCAAAAAAAAAAAACAGGTTCATTTGTGAATGTAGAATCCATAGAAGGAGACAAAAGACTTCAGAAGCGTTACTGTTACATGTGGATAAATACCAAATTGAACAAACCAGGTGGGAAGGTAGGTCTGTTTATAGAGTTTATCCAACATGTGTCTTTCTCACTAATTATATTGTAAAGAATGACCAGCGCAGAAAAGAGGAAGTCTTAGCCTAGAGCCCCGAAGAAGCTAAATGATCAGGCAGCAGTCTTTTGGTTCTGATATTAAAATCAAACAAACACCATCACAAATTGGTAAATGGATGGATTTTTATTCATAAACCACCTCTCACTTATGACATTCACCCAGCCCTGCAAGGTGCCAAATATATATATATATATATATATATATATATATATATATATATATATATATATATATATATATATATATATATACCACACATTACATACCACATTACATACCACATTACATTCATTGTAGTGTGTAGAAGATTGTACAGATGGATGACAGTTGTATTCATCAGATCAGATCATTGTCTGCTAAAATTATTATTATTAGTATTATTTGAACATGGGAGATTGGAGGTCAACTCTATGGGACCCAGTGTGGCATAAAATACAAATATCTGAAATAAGACTATTTAATGGACTACCAGCCACTAGACTAATCAGTAAAATCAGTTAGTGACACATTTATTTTAATCTTCAGACTCTGATCTTGACGAAATGTACAATTTAAAAAGATATAATTGGAAAGGATTAAAGGTTTGAAAAGAACAGCACACTCGTTGGTTGTAATTTTGGCTGTATTAAGTCATACTGTATCAGCTGAAACACTGATGATGATGTTCACATATTAGCACAGCAGAATAAACATAACAGCCATCAAATTAACTGGCACAGTTCCATGTCAGCCTTCTTAAAACAGCTGCCAAAAATGAAAAATAGGTCTTCATAGCTCTACAAGAAAATCACAATTCAATTAAAGAACTTATATAACTCATGGTGACACACAGGTCAAATTGTTTATTTGAAGCTTGCTTAACTGCTTTGCCTGCTTTTTGAGGTTAAAAGCTGAACATGTTCGGAAAGTATTACCTCACCAGTTATTAGTTAAGTTTACATGAATGTGGGGAGATGATGTGAAGTATTTTGGGGTGATAATAATATTTTAAGTTTACTCAGTGTAAGTAGTGTGAAACAGAGAAGCAAAACAGAAAGCAAGACACGAGCGCCTAGAAATTATGTAATTGTCAGAAACAGAGGCAGACCATCTGTACAACACAAAACTATGTCGTTTTCACATGATGACTCTTTAAAAAGCTGAGTCTAATTGCTAGTGTATAAATATTCCACAACATCAGTCTTTTTTCCACAAGATGAAAAAGGACATTAGGGCTTTCTATTTCCCCCTACACTTTTAAAGCCATCATTAATTGATAAACTGTCATCATTTTGTCAAGGCTTCACCGTTAATATTTTATCTCGGAAGGGGGAAAAAAAAGAAGCAAAAGGCAGAAACTTGTGAATCCTGATGAAATGAGCCAGAATAAAAAAGGTCCTGTGTTGTTGATGATTCAGACGGAAACTAAAAATAAATCCAAATGTCAGTGATAAATTTTGGCTGGAATAGACAGTGAATTTAAATACTTCCTGAATTGGCCTCTACAATAATTAGTCTGGAGAGATTATATGAATATCCTCTTTCACCTGATGGAAGGTGAGCATTACTTTGGCCAGGTATTTGTCTGGGTTAATTTCACTGTGCTTTGGGTGAATATATATATTTCAATCAATTTCCAAAAAATAGAGATAAAAAAATAAATGAAATCATGCAATATGTTTGTTATCAGTATTACAACAAATAATCTCTTCATCACTCTGCACACGTCTGCGGCTCACAATCATTATCACCCCCTGAATACACTAATACTGAGTTATCTACTCAGGAGGAGCTCAGGCGTTCTGTCAGACAGTAATCTTGCTTGTATCAGGTAGTCAAGTTGAAATACCATTTAACAGCTGCTTGCTGTCATTGCACTGTCAAGTCAAATAGGTTTTACTTTTGTGTAGCTCAATATCACAAACTACAAATTTGCCTTGAGGGGCTTGACAATCTGTACACCATATGACAGCCTCTAACCTTACACCCAAGGAAAAACATGGGAAAAAATGGATGAAATGTCACAAACATACAAGAAAACTCAAACACTGTATTCACACAGACTGGAGAAAGGACATAAACACACGGGGGAAAAGAGATACATGGAGGATGAAGATCCACCAGTGGAGAGAGAAGTCTAAGGACAGTCTGCAGCCAACTTACTTCTTTTTAACTCTAGGGATGTGGTGGAGAGGATGGAAGGTTTAAGGGGATATAATAGGTATGATATAATCTTGTAAGTCATCAGAAGTACCTGAAAATCTGATCTGACATGGATATGGAGCCAAATGGAGCAAAGCTAAAGCTGGTGTAAATATGGCCAAATTCTGTCCATCTAACAACATCTAAGAGAAAGTTAGAGATGTTCTACCTGTTGGAAGAGACACCCTATTGGAAAAGACGGAACAGGAACACAAACCATTCATTTGAAGATCCTAATCTGTGCCAAGTTTTTATTTACTTTAATTAGCTTGTATGACGTCAGATGGAGCAGGTGGGATTTCCTGAGTGTTAACTGTATTGTGTAAAATGCATTTGTTTTATTTCTTTCCTGTGCACTTCAAATTATATTCTTATTAATAAACATAAAGTAGCTTACAGACAGTCAAAGTAATTGAGTTACTTAAGATCCATTAAATTGCCCTTTCATCATCGTGGACCACTGCTATTTTTAGAGACACACGCCATCAACACAAGCACACTTGGAAAACACTGATCGATTGGTACTGAGAAAAAGTGATTATAACAGACAAGATTAGTTGAGATGGCAGTGTGTGTAATCCTGTATGTGGAGGTTGAGGAGTTCGACTGTGCGCACAATAGCGGCAAAAAATGGTTTGATGCTGTTTAATCTCAACATGTTCACTTCATTTAAGAAAGAACGCGCTGTTTTTGGGCACACGTGTAGACATGTTTGTTCACAGCATGCACTGCTCGCTCACTCATTAATTGATACAGGGCTCTCATTCCTGATCATACAAAGTAATCTGGTTAAACCCACAGATGTGGTGTTGATGCTGTTGAGCTGCCAATTTGAATTCCATTAATTCCATTGTGCGCTGGATGGCAATGCTGTCTGCCTGTTCTGGTTTATAAGTTTATCCATTATGCTGCTAAATGCTACATGCATTCACCCACCAGTCACTAAATTTGTCTGTGGCTTGGTGCTTGGTGCTGGACAGGTATTACCTGTAGTTGTATCAGAGCCTTTTCTTTGAAAACATTCAAAACAAAAAAATTGCAGGCCAAGAAACCAAAACAATGAGATTTTCCACGCTGTGGCCAATTTCTGGTCTTCTCCTCCTGTTTCTAAATGTCACATGTTAAAAAGAGAAACAAACATTTGTTTGCAAGAAAATATAAGTATATAAATAGAAAATATAGAAAATATAACAGCTCTGCTGCAATTTACACAAACAGATCTTTTCAAAATAAAAGAATCAATCAAAAACCCAGCGAGTCCTACACATTATTAGCCACAGCGTGGTTGCTTAACTCCCTGAAAATAATTACTGCTGGGTGTGATCTCTGACAGACAGCCATTAGTGACTCGCAACATGAAGAGAGCATACAGAACCAAGACAGATGGCAACTATGGGAAGACGGCACGAGATGAGGCAAACTGGTAGTCCAGTGAGGCAAAATGCTGCCACCGCACACTGTGTTCATTTCTCATCACCAAAGACAGGCATGTAATGAGTGGGACTCTGACAGTGTAGCATGTAATCTCCACATTGCAGGCTCAAGGCCAGACTCATCTATCCCATATTTAATCAGTAATGTAGTTTGACTTGCTGGCTTGATGGAATTCTTTAGTTAATGTCATTGATTGATTATGGGATCCTGAAATTGAATCTTATTATAGAGAGAACACTGGGTGAAGTATGAGAAGTGAGTCAGAGGTAAAACATTGTGATCGGAGTCTGCTTTGTTTCTTATGTTGGTAGTGTTTATTCTTGAACGGTTAAAAGAAGAAATGAGCACGGTGGTGCAGTGGCTTCCACTGCTGCCTCACAGCGTGACACTTTTGGGTTTGTGGGTTCCCCTTGTGCTCCATCTTGCAGGTTAATTGGTGACATTGTACATAGGTGTGAAAGACTGTGTCAGTCCTGTGATGGTGACCTGTCCAAGGTGGCTCTCACTGACTCACACTATAAGAAAATGGATGTTGTATGCACAACATCACTCACAGGTTTCTGAAGAGCAGTTTGGAAGCTCAGATCTCTGACCACCACCATGTTAGTGAACCTGATTGTATCTCAGTACAGATGTCATGAATTAATAAATTAGCTATAGATGTTGGGGAGAAATTGCTAAAGTCAAAGGTCAGTAGTGAGGTCAGGAGGGAAGAAAGTGTTCAGGAGCCTCTGATGTCTTATGCTGTATTATTTTTTGATGCTTGGCCAAGGAGAATTAGAGACACTCTCAAAGTACATCAGAAGTGCCTGAGTCTGTCTCACATTCTGCCCAACTCATGCTGGTGGTTAGACTTTAAACCCTAAGATAACACCAGAAATACTATACACCCAGAATAAAGAGAATGTCTTTACCCATGCAGGCATTATTGTCAACATATTCTAGTCTGGAGACAGAGATCTCTGTTTACGCAGATTGGAACGTCAACAGCGAGCTATCTATTATATCTAGGAAGGCAGCGATAGGTCTCTTTGACCCTGGCCACCACAGTGTTGAGACAGACTGTCACCTACTGTTCCCAATCAAAGCCAAACAATTAGTACTGCCGAGGACCTCGGGGCCTACACGTGACCTTGTGTAACCTAAGGATAGAAAATTCCATAACAATAGAGACCAACATTTTTTTTGTATCAGGCTGTAAACGTGTTTATTTCTGCTGAGAAGGTGACGTGCTGGACTAACATGGGGGCTTATGGAGATAACTAGACGGAGGAGCACTAATGCATTGGCTTCATTTCATAATAGTGGAGGTTACTTCTTGCTCTTACCCTGTGTCAGCAGGGATCAGCTCCAGCCACTTGTGACCTGTCAAAGAGGTCATGGGAAAATAAAGGAAATAGAAACTTCTAAGAATTAAATATACTAAAGAACTAACCTGAAACTTCTGTTAATATGATAATAGGTCACAGTATTTCATCCTGTGGCTGATTCCACCATATTGATCTCTTTTCTTGTCAGCAGACACAAAAGGAACTGCTGTCATCTGTCAGGGCTAGTGGAAAATGATTAAATGATTAAATCAAATAAATCGATAGACGAAGATCAAACAGGATTTATCAGAGGACGTCAGACGCACGATAACATTAGAAGAACACTACATGTAGTGGAACAAGCAAGAACAGACAAAAAAAGCACTGTATTAGTAAGTATCGACGCAGAGAAGGCATTCGACTCTGTCAATTGGAAATTTCTATATAAAGTATTAGAGAGATTTGGATTTAGTAGTAAATCAATACAGTGCATAAAGACCCTCTATCAACAACCAACTGCAAGAATTAAAATAAATGGGAGTCTGACAGACAAAATTAAACTACAGAGATCAACAAGGCAGGGATGCTGCCTATCACCCACTCTATTTGCACTTTTTATAGAGCCCCTTGCGCAGGCCATTAGACAGGACCAAGAGATCAAAGGAGTGGTGGTGAATGGCATAGAACAAAAAATAGGGCTTTTTGCCGATGACGTCATAACCTACCTCAAATACCCGGATCAATCATTACCTGCACTGATGAAACGTCTGGAAACATTCGGACGCATATCAGGATATAAAGTAAATGTTACAAAGACGCAGATATTAGCACTTAACTACAGTCCACCAAAACAGATCCAAGAATTATTTAGCTGTAATTGGAAACTTAAGAGAATTGAATATTTGGGGGTCACAATCACAAAAGGACTAACTAAACTGTATAAATCAAATTACGGCAAGATAAATCAAGAAATACAAAAAGATATCGAAAGGTGGTCCACACAAACACTGGATTTTAGCTCACGAATTCAAATAATCAGGATGAACGTTCTGCCAAGGCTTTTGTACCTGTTCCAATCCCTACCAGTAGAGGTCCCACAGTTTCAATTCACGAGCTGGAATAGAATGATTTCAAGGTTTGTTTGGGGTGGCAAAAGACCTAGAATAAGACTGGAGACTCTCCAGCTGCCAAAAGAAGAAGGTGGGATGGGACTCCCAAATTTGAAAGCATACTATCATGCAGCTCAGTTGAGGTATGTTGTTGGATGGTGCAAACCAGATTATACTGCGAAGTGGAAAGAGATGGAAACACAGCTTGGTGAATGCCCAGTACAGAGTATCATAGGAGATGAAGACACATACAAGGAGATTAAAAACCAAGTAAACCCAATTACGAGGTACACACTGGAATTATGGTTTAACATAATAAAAAAATATAAGATTCAGAAGGATGCTAATTCATTAAAGTGGGTAGCATATGACAGCAAATTCAAACCAGCTAGATACGATAAAGGATTTAACCGGTGGACAAACAAGGGAATCACAGCATGGTGTGTGCTAGTGAAGAATGGGCAGCTGGAGAGTTTCCAAAATATAAGAGAAAAATATGAACTCGATAAACATGAATTCTATAGGTACCTACAACTTAGAGATTATTTTATCAAAGAGATCAGGATGGACCCCTCCGGAGAAGTGAATGGTGTGATCCAACTCATAATCAATACATACAAAGAATCCAAAGTTAGAATTGTATCCGCCTTATATAAAAAATTGATATCAAATAAACACTCAACTAAATACATAAAAGAAAAATGGGAATCAGAATTTCAGATAAAAATCACGGATGAAGAGTGGCTAAATATGTGGAAAATACACCACACATCCACTAGTTCGCGGATCTGGAGGGAGTTCTCCTGGAAAAACCTGATCCGTTTTTTTATTTCACCCAATATTAAGAGTAAACAGTTGAACAAAAATTTACCTTGTTGGAGAGACTGTGGAGAAATGAATGTGGACCACTCACATATTTTCTGGAAGTGTGATAAAATCAGAGGGTTCTGGATAATGTTACATGAGGTATTGTTGAAAATACTTGGTTATAACATTCCAGTGTCTTGTACAGTACTGTATTTGTGTAACCTATGTGAAAAAAACATAAGAATAAAGGACAGATACCTGATTAAAATATTACTAACAGCAGCTAAGAAAGCTATCACAAAGAAATGGGGAAGGGAAGACATCCCTACACAGGACCAATGGACCTGCCTGGTAGAAGAAATCTACACAATGGAAAAAATGACACACCGCCTAAGGCTACAGGAAGCTCAGTTTGAGGAGAAATGGAAGAGATGGACAATATTTGTAACTGAACAGCGACAAAAACAAAAAACTGGATTAAGTTAAAAAATGGAATATGGACAGATCCCTTTGACAGTGACTCCCATATGTTTATGTTTCGTTTTTGTGTCTACCTCCTTTGAGGGTTGTTGCTAAAAATTTTCAATAAAAATTAAAGTGGAAAAAAAAAAATCAAATAAATCGAGAAGTGAGTCAGCAAAAAACAACATGCGCCAAAGACAAGGAAGAATAAGATGTCATTTTTTATCTTCTTTGCCCAAAGTTATGTCTCAGGAACATGAAATATCATCCACATCCTCTTGTCAGGTCCGTCTGCTTTTATGCCATGTCCTGTCTCTGACAGAGAAAACTCTACAGGTGGCACCAACATTAAAGCAGCAGCAGACTTTGGTGGAGAACTCCACAACAAGGTGACAATCACAGTCATCTTTCCATAACATGGCCTTATGAAGTTGATATGGCTAACAAGTGGCTGGTTCCCACAGAGGTTTGGCTAAAATTAGCTGTCTGTTGTGCTTGGAAACAGGATGTGCAGTCAGCAGATCTTTTTTCTCTTTGCTCCGCCTGAGCCAGCAGTCCCAGAATGGCACATGCAACATGCTCCAGTAGTTCTGAGGGCCAGCAGATCATTGCCACTTTGTCCCCCATTGTCATGGTTACAAGACCTGGATAGCATCACATAAACATGCATATTATGTACACAGAAATAATTTCCTAAATCCTACAATGATGACTTTATGGTGATGCTTGATTGGGCATGTGGAATTCACACTTTCATTCTGCTCCCTCACACACACACTCCTGATTTGTTTTGGCAGAGTATTGCAGAGCATGGGACACTCATTTCAAGATGAAATCATTATCGTGTGCAGTGTTTTGGAAATGATTGCATGCCAAATGACCTTCTTTACTTTGCCAAGACCCAATAAATATCTAAGTAAAAATGTAAATGTAAACAGGTAACATCACAGCTCTCAGGTGGAATGAGTATGTTGCTCGGGGTTTGTATAAATTGAAGGTGCAGGGTGCTCGAGAGCTGCTGCAGTTTGGTTTCACCGTCTCCATGTATTGGGTTCATTCTTCATTTTAAGGTGTACATTTCTCAAGTGCATATAGCACTACTGCAAAATGAGCAATCTCTGTCCTTGAATTCATAATGGCTTGGTCTGTCTGCATTTCATTTTTTGCAAATATTGAGTGTTATTATACACCAACATACTGTGTGACTGGAAAAAATGTAAACAGCTACAGATTTGACAGTTGACGTTTGTCCGCCTGCACATGTTTGCTAGTTTTGTGGCTCCAAACAAAGATGGGTGACAAAGCTGGTGTTCATTTGGAGTCTGTAAGAAAGATGTGCTACTTCTTTTCTTTGGTTTTTTTGTTTTTTTTTTAGCACAAACACAGGTATACTTAGTTACATCTGTGACAGCAACCTAGGTAAGGAAACACAAACATGTCTGTCCAAAAGTGCTATAATGTAACAAACAGTATATACGCTTTTTAAACTAGACAGAGAAAATCTCGGTTAGGAAAGTGAATGCAAAATACTCTCCCTTTTCTTTCATCAGCAGGTGCTCTGCCCTTGACCAAGGTTTAGTTCAGTTAAAGTCGGGACTTTGATGCAGACCACAGATATACCACAGATATACCAGCACATATGCTGTTTTCAATTTACTTTTTTACTTTTTCTTCCCCTAGTCTAGTCCTAGTCTTTCTTATTACTGTGGAGTGTGGCGTAAAAGGAAGTGATTGGACGCTGTGGACGCCAGTGCAAGAAGCATGCAGAAGGCAACGCAAGCACTTTAGTTGAGTGAAATCATTGAAAAAGATGTGGCAACATCTGAACATCATCTTATTTTGATGTCTTCCAGTCAAGATTTTGACAGCACTGAGACTGCTCTTGCCAAGGTCTTCAATGGCATCCATTTTTAACACTGGCAGGGACAGATTTTCAGTCTTGTATTGTTGGATCTTGAGGCTGCATTTTGACTTAGTTAACCACAACATACTACGAGACTGAGTGGAAAACTGGGTGGGACTGGTTTGAATTCTAAAATGTAGAGACTACTTTGTGTCTATAGGTAATTACACATTTGAGAAAAATGACTTGTGGAGTTCCCCCAAGTTGCCATTGCAGATGGCATAGGTGACATTTTGCAGCTTGGTGGATAGATCAAAAGAAATTTGGTAGCAGCACATTTTCTGTAAAGCATATTTGCAGTTGCAAAAAAGAATATAAACAGAATCTTAGTAAACGGGGTGGCAAATGCATACATACACATTCACACTGTGGAACATGCACATGATTGTGAGTACACATACTGTAGCTAAACACAGTTACATCTCCTCCAGGTGTGTTGCAGTCTTCACAATAATTCTGCCTTTCTTCAATACAACAACCAAGGAGTCCAACATCTCTCACAGTAAGTACTAGTTGGACAAAGAAAGTAAGGAGCTGATGAAATGAAGTGTCAATTTCACCCCAAATATGCAATATAAAATTTCTTAAAAAGACACATTACATTACCTTTAATATACATGCATCTATTAAAACTGACTGATCTCAGTAATTAACTGAAAAGCAACAACATATACAACACTCCTGTGAAGTTGCTTCTTGCTCTTCTTGATGACTGCCCATTCAGGGTAGATTTATAAAACACTGCACATGAAAGCTCCTTTTATCACATGACACTCCACAGGGAATATTTCTACAACCTACATGCCGGGTTCATGTTGCTGTATGACTGAAACACAAACACAGTAATCCCGATAATTCATCTGTGACAGGGTTAGGAGCCTGACTAATAAAGCCTCAATCTATAGCAAAGAGAAGAGATGTTACAGGAACCTGGATTTGTCCTTTAATGAGAAGACATGATGTTCTCTAAATCATGGTGAAAGTTCAAATGCTATTTTATATCTGAACCAGCATTTGAGTCATGCATACAAGATAGTGTGTGACTCTGACTCCCTCTCTCTTACACTCCAGATTGACTTTGCAGCTTCCCGTCTTCTCTCTAGCTACTTCGTATGGCCCTCAAGACAGGGAGGATCGTGCTCTGTACTCTCCGTGCCTCACATGCTGCCACTCAGCCCTGTTACCTTTGTCTTGATTACCTGAAGCACAAGTGGCATCAAAGTAGAGGACCTCTTCTTGACTTGGAGAGTGAGCCAAGAGGCAACCTTACACTCTGAATTTGGTCTTATGGCTTCAGTTAAGTAATTCAGTCCTGAGAGCAATACCAATGGGCTGCATATTTTTGTATATAAATCTTGCTATCATATTGATAGTGACCTTTTACTGAGCTTCTGGTCAGGATCTTCAGAATGAGCGCATCTAAAGGTGGGCAGTGAGACAACACTGAACAGGTAATAGAGCTAGGGCTAACCTGACTGTGCCAAATGGTTTATTACACATCCAGGAGTCGAAAATTGAGCACTGGAAAAAGGTAGGCACTTGGAATGAAAAATCCTTGTAAGGTAATTGGGTGAACCATCTGTCTATCACCATTTCTGATGAACTTCAATCAGATCAGTCTGTAGAAGAGCCAAAACATCTTTTCCATCAAGAGCCCAGCAAGTTCCTTCAGTGTGGTTAGGGTTAGGACTCGTGCCATAGCTGCCAAGTTTTCTCATAGGAGCAGATTAGTACAGTATGAACCACAAGAGTCTGGACACATGTGCATAGTTGGAAGCCTTGCCAGGTGGATTTTCACGTGATTTTGTGAGTCCAGCTGATTTGCAAGATGATAGTAAACTATTGCTTTTTACAATGTCAGCAAACAGCCTCATCTCTGCCATCTATAGTATAGCACTTTTACTCTTCTGCCATACTTCTCAGATACTCCATTGTTGTGAATATTTGATCAGCATAGCTTTGCTCAATAGTAACTTCCATTATGTATTGATTAACTTTAATTAGCTTAGCTTTTCTAAATCAAGCAGAGCAAAAGGCCAAAACATGTCATTCTGTGTGGGACCAGAAGGTGAACTACATGTTTTATAGGGTCAACTTTGGCAACCCATTGACAAAAGCAAATGTACCATTAAACCATTATAAAGATGTGTCCTGAATAATTAATCTAAGGACATCAGAGCAACCCAACAGCAGCTCTGACAGTCAAACTAATAAATGTTATCGCATCAATATAATGAGTCTTCTCCGTCCGAAGAAAGAGCAGCCACTGTACAGAAAGAGAGAAAAAAAGAAAATCTGTTGTTTGCTGGCAGATGGTTGTCAGATTACACAACAAAATATGTGTAATATCCGTGCTGCAAAGCATTTGAATTTGAGAACATGACAATGGGATGACTTTCAGGAATGAAGACATGTTGGACTAATCATGCTGCATACGGGTGACACCTAGCCATGGCGCTTCACAGCTAATGAGGCACTGCAGTTATCCAACAGCAATGCTGCTTCAGAGCAGAGGCAAACATTTCAAAAGGACAGATTTTGCCTGAGAAGCATTCACAGCACCTCTAATTAAGGAACATATATACAGCTCATGGAGAAAGGCAGCCAAATGTCCTGTATAAAAAGTGTGTTGTAGTCAAATTATTTCTTACGAAGGAACATTGAAAAGGACTAAGCAGGGCAGGTTGGACATGATTCAGAAGGAATTACTAGCTGCAGAAGAGGCTTATAAAACCTCTTTGCTCCAAACAGATTATAATAACTTAAGTTAAAATATGAATGGAGTTTCATTTTAGGGGGAACAAATGGCAAGACACTTCTCAGACCAGCGGGGAGAACAAGCAAAACGAGCCATCTATAAAATTAAGCTGGTCTGATGCTAACTGACTTAAAGGATATCAACAAACGATTTAGTGACTTCTACTCTGAAATTTACACGTCTAAATCAACAGCTACACATACATTGACCAGTTTTTTGATTTGCTTCAGCTCCCATAGTTGGATGAAGTTTTGAGGGAAAATTTCAGGGAAAGTTTGCATTACAGGAAGCCATCAAAGCATTTCCTACTAGAAAGGCGGCTGGACGAGACGGGTTTGGGCCAGAGTTTTACAAAGCCTTCCATGATCTCCTTGCTCCTATTTTGCTGCAAATGATTCAAGATACATTTAAAAACAAGAGGCTCCCATCCTCTCTTAGTAAAGAAAACATTTGTGTTTTATTAAAAAAAGATAACAACAGAAGAAACAGAACAAACAAAAAGAAACAGACCTTGGCAGTTACAGGTCCATTGCTCTCCTAAACTACAACTTGAAAATAAATCAAAAGTATTCCGCTTGGGCAGGCATATAGCTAGTGGGTCAAAATATTATACATTGGTCCAAAATCCTTCATTCTCACAAATGGGGATAAATCCAGTCTGTTTTCCTTGCAATGTGGCATTCGCCAGGGGGACCCATTGTCTCCCCTTGTGTTTGAGATCGCACTGGAGACATTGGCACTTGGCATTAGGGGTCATCCAGACATAAGAGGCATCAAGTTGGGTGACATTGAGACCCGAGTGACCCTTTACACAGACAATCTCCTTGTTTGTTTGGCCGACACAGCAGTCTCTATCCCCATCGTACTGGATTACATAAATTCCTTTTTGAAAGTTAATTGGCATACGTTTATGCCCTTAGTGGGTCAATTTTCTGAGGGCTTCCTGTGTAAGTTGCCTTTCAGAGTAGTGAAGGACTATTTCTCTTATCTGGGACTAAACCAACCACTGACCAAGAACCCAGAGCATCTTTTCAGACTAAACTTCATAGAAGCATTAGAGAAACTCAGTGTGAATATCAAGTCCTGGAGGACACTGCCCTTACTGATGATTAGATGGGTTAATGTTATTAAAATGGTGAGCCTACCTGGGTTTCTTTATCTTTTCCAAAACCTGCCTGTGTATTTAAATGCATCATTTTTTTAAAGAATCTTGATTATATTATATTGCCCTTTGTGTGGTTCTGCAAATCACACAGGATATCCAAGGTTCACCTACACAAAGCTCTTACCTACTGGAAAAGCGGAGGCAGATTGATTGATAGGAGCCCTTTGTCGTTACAACTAGAAGCCACTGCGGTCAAAAAATTCTTCACTTCTGTTTTCTGGTTCTGCCCTCGCAGAGAAGTCAATTAAATGAAATTTTCCCCTAAAGCATTCTCTGCAAATATTGATTCAGATAAAGGTGGCCTGCCAGACTCTCAGTGTTTCCATTCATGCTCCAATATGTCAAATCAGCAGAGTTCTGGGAAGAGGCAATGTCCGGGGTTCATTCTTGTTCTATTAACTCACGCTACAAGCTAATTCAATGTAAGGTGATCCATAGATTACGCTACTCAAAAACAAAAGTAAACCGCATCTTTCCATCGATGTCTCCTATAAGTTCAGCTGAGGGATCACTAGCGCATCTATTCTGGTTCTACCCATCTCTGCATAGTTTTTGGACTGCAATCTTTTGCTAGCCTATTCCAAAGACATTCAGCCTAAACTATAAATAAAGTATTTTAAAAAAGCTGTGTTGTATGTCTGTCTAGTCAGCTACAATACATAAAAAGGAAAGCATTACAATGTTTGGTATTTTTTTAATGTATTTGCTTAAAATGCACATATTTACTTGCTATACATGTTGATTATCAGCCCAGCGTCACTTTGGTCCAGACTGAGATTAGAATGTTTGCAAAGACATTTGTCACAAACATTAATGGAGGAATGGAAGGAAATGGGGGAAACCTTCTCCATCTTCCAGTGCACTCTTTTTTTCCCCTCCTAGCCTTACAGTCATACCCTCAGTTCTCACTGCCCCAGTTTGTATTAAAATGCATGCCCAGTCGGGGTTTTCTCACAATTCTCCATGGCTTTGCAAAGAGGGATGTTGGGGTGAAGGGGGGAACTGATCTGCTCTCCAGCACCTGGAGTCTAAAGCCCCAGGGGAGGAGGGCACAAGTGCAGCTCCATGCCCAAGGGCCAGTGGTCCATTCGCAGTGTGTCAACCACAATCCATCAGTGTGTTTCTCCACAGCCATGACTGACATGCTGCTGGTTAATCAGTGAGACTGACCCTGTCATTCTGCACTGCTTTGGGGCCAAATCGCCATGTGGATGCAGTGAGATCCTTGCTGTCTCTGCATCTGTTCAACCCAATAGTAGAAATTATTGGTCAAATTATGAAATGTTAGATGATGTCATGTTATGAGGAGATTATCTGCAGGTCCCATGGAAGAAACAGCACAGGAAAGGGTTCTGGCATTTGTTTGCCACAGCAAACAAAAAAAAAGGAAAAACTCTGCAGTCAGTCCCCTGATGTACTTCGTTAATTCATACACATTTGTTGTTGCTGCCTGTGAAGCCTGATTCCAGTTGGGACTAACACATTAGCAGACCTGGGCAAACTCTTCCACAATGGGCCGGTGTGGCTGCAGGTTTTTGTTCCAACCAACCAAGAGCACACAGTTTGACCAATCAACTGTCTGAAGACTGAGATCAGTTGATTAAATGAGTCAAGACTGGTGTGCTGCTGCTGCTTGGTTGGAAAGAAAGCCTACAGCTACACCGGCCCTTTGTGGAACAGTTTGCCCAGTTCTGCATATTAGCTATTACTTTTCCAGATCCATGGCTCCAAATCATGGATGGGAGGTTTTAGGCAATTTCAAATTAATTTAGCCTGACTAGGTAACTAGACTTTCACTGTGCTCTCTACTGTAAAAAGTGTAAGATAAAAACATAAATGCAATACTAATTTAAATCATAAAAAGGATTCCTTCCATGTTGAATAGAGTCATGTAATGCGCTCTATAATCAACTTCACAATTCCTCAGAAACGCATGCATTCATCCATGTTTGATCATTTTATTGGTTGCCTTTTTTAATTGATTTGAAGAAATCATTAAGACATTCAATGTCCTGGCCCAAGGGAAGTTTTCTGAATTCCTTAAAGGAAAGCAATAATGTTGTTTACATGTCTCCAGCTTCATGCTGTTATATAGATCCAAGGTTTGGGAGGTGAAAACACTACTGCTCAAATCTGGAGACCTGGCACATCTTATTGTGTTCAACGTTATCGTTTTTAGTCAGGATGAAGGGTTGAGTTGCAACGTGTGCTGCAGCCAAGTGTTTTTCATGGCTTCATGAATCGGTGTTAAATACTAATTTTTTATTATCATACAGTCTAGCGTGCACCCTGCAAGTCAGCATCTGTAAAGCACTACAGAGTGACGCTTCTGTTTGCATGAATGGAAAAGATACGCAAGCCACACATAATGTCTAACACAGACATTAGGATTCACAGGCTTACACCAGCAATCAACAGATCAGATGAAAAAAAGGGAGGGAACATCACAGCAGACCTCCACAGCCAGTGGGGAACAGTTAACAAAATGAGGAATAAACCTCGGCACTGAGCACAGAAACAATCAGCTCCTAGTAAATTAAATTCTTTACGTGATCAAGTAGCTTTTTTAGGCCGGGAGAATCTCTTCAGCTCAGCCCTCTCAGTCGGCATCATAATTTCCTAAACACACCAACAGGGATAAGACAGTGCACCGGTAGAAACACGTGGTAAGCCATCTGAAGGTCGCTGATGAAGGCAATCAGGAAAAGGAGGATTTTGTTGAAGGTGACTGCACGGGACAAAAGCCTCGAGGCGAACATATTAGAGCATCTGTGCAAATGAAACGGTTCACTTAATGTTCAGGTCTGCAGGGAGAATGAAGATAAGCTTCTCTCATGTGAATTAGCAAGACATATTGTAAACCTCCCACCCATTATGTGACTGTACTCCAACTGCTGAAGATTAAGAAATTCATCAAGTGGTGGATGCAATATTTGAGGAAATCTACGTTGTGTTCATCTCTAGCACCTCCTGTCCCATTTTGAGTTCTAATATCTAGCTGCCATGAGTGTTTACTGTTTTTATCCACAGATCATGTGCTGGCAGCGAGCTGTCTTCCTGTGTGCAGAGGGCAGGAAGGATGTTTCTTATATACGAGCTCTCCTGACACTAATGCCTTGCTTCGAGGACCAATGTGTGTTTGCCGCCTCTGATATACCTCCATGAGTCCCTCAGTAACATACAAAGCGTGACTGAAAGGTGAAATTGAAGCACAGTAAAGAGAAGTCCGTGCCTTGTCTGGGCTATGGTGCTACAGATTAGACCCTGAAACGTCTAAATCAGTATGTGATGGCTGAGAAAAGCAAGTGAGGAAGGGGAAGACAGGAAAGGCAGATGTGTATGGCTTTTATAAGCGTGCCCCATGCTTTTATCCAATACACTCCTCTTCTGCTGCTGTATAGGCTTGCACCCCGACACACAATGACTCCATAACAGTGCAATATACATTTGACACAGCAGTTAGTAGCTTGACTGCAGAAAATTGTCTCAACTCACGGTCTCTGTGTTCTCTTGACTTGGTGTTCTTTGGTGTGGATGTAGAAACTGTCCTTCACAGCCTTTAAGGTCAAAGCTATAATATGGAACATTTCTGAATTTGGTAGATTTTGTTGAATTGTGTGCATACTTTATCTCAAATGTTTCCAAAAACATAAACTAATCCAGGTCATAAATATGCCTCTATTGGTTGTAACTTTGCTATTGCATTTGAATTTTGCCATTTGGCTGATTTTTGGCCCTTTAGTGGCTGAATCCATGTTTATCAGATAGCACTTGGCTAAAACTTGTGGCCGCTGGAAACAAGGTTGACGAACATTAGCTGAGGTGATGTTCAGAGCAGGTTCATTAGCATTCACTTTCATGTTGTAATTTGATACATATACATACACTGTTAATATAAAAATATCAGTTAGTGCAGCTTTAAGGAAAAATTGTCTTAAAAAGGTGAAAACAACTCTTATCAATACCAGCAGTTGGGGCTGAAATGAGGAAGACCTAGAGGCTTGACAGAGGGAATCCATGGGGATGAGAGCTGGTTGACAGGCTTGGTGGATGGCGAGACAGATGATCCTGAGACAGGGAAAACTGGACTCATGGACAGGCAGCTAACTAGAGTGATAACAAAAAAGGAGCTTTTGAGCAGGACGCATATCATATGAAGAAACTTCGATCCGGCAAGGACAGGCTGTTTGTGCAGAGCTCTTGTAGGAAGAGGTGACCGCTCGATGGCAGACAGGTGTGATGACTGCAGATGATTGACAGGTGTGTAGAGAGCGGATCCGGAGTGAGGAAGTCAGACCACACCCAACCAAACACAGACACAGGCCAGTGTCAGTCAGCCAGAGGTCATATGGCTTGATCCCTCTGTAGCAACCAATAATGTAATAACTGTGTAATAACTAGTCTGATTAGACTTTTTCAGCAACACGGAGCAGACACATGTAGGTCACATGACCACTGTTCTCTTCCTGAATTCTAGCAAGTGATCTAACTACCATATACACTTCACAGTGATGAATTAAATAATATTCCTCCAGACATGAAATTATGAATTTACATATCTATGAACATAAACAATATTCTAAATAAAAAAAATTGTAAATAATTCTCAAATTCTCAAACCATAATGAAGGAGAGTGAGTGCTGCATAGTTTCTTCTCTTCACACTGTGCAGTGACTCCTCTGAATGGAAGCATCTGGTCACTTCAACATTCACTTATTTTCCCCATGACTTGACAGCTGTCTGTAGGTTTTTCTAAGGCTATACAGTAGGTTAGTACAGCCACTGCATTCATACAATATAACACCGATTTTTTTCTTGCCTCATGCACAATTTAATAAGGCAGAAGCATGATATAATAATCTCAAAACTGCTACATGTAGTGGCACAGAGTGAATTTACAGTGAAAGGAACTTCTGTATTATTTATGAGTACATTTTACAGACATGGTCACTGTGCTATATTGTTCACTTTTTTCTCCTCCAGCTCCCCAACGCGAAAATACACTTTCTGCCTGAAGGCTTCCAGAGAGGACTGTAGTGTGGTACGAATACAGAGTGAGCGTGACAATACAACAGGGCAAGATCTTCAGAATGGGATGTTGTTAGTTACTAATTGAGTTTTGCATATGTTTGCACATATGCTGACAGTATAACCTTAGTGACAATGAAGGCTGTGACAGTATTGAAAATAAAGAGGAAGCGATAGAACGCAGGCCTTGAAAATACCAAAGAAGTGCATCAGAGCCATTAGCCATTAGCTCATTCTTAGAGGCAGCACATTATACACTCAGCTTCATCCAGTCTTTATGGAAAGGACAACGAAGCTCTTTCTACAGGAGGACCAGCCATTGACTAATTTGTCATCCACGTCCTCAAACCACGACATATCATGTAAATGTGAACGTCTGGGTCATTTCTAAAAAAGGGGCCTTGAGGACAACAACATGATTTTTCATTAGTGACGTAGCTTCTCCTCTACTAAATGGACACATACTTTTGTTCAGACATTCCTGACTACCAAACAATGTGTTCTAATGTCTTTGGTGACCACTGAATCACCAGGAGGATTTTTATTTTTCCAATATTTGATCGGTTTCTAATTTTTAAGCAGTTAATCATCATTGACACAAAATAAGGTACTGTTAATCCGCCATTTTTTTTTTTGCTTAAAATCTTAGCAATCATTTTCTGTTGATAGAATCATTGATTAATTCATTCAAATCTATATTAGGCAGTATATTCATGACACTAAGTGGCAGTTTGGACAAGTGTAAGGGAGATTGAACACAAACTGGTGGGGTGTGGTCCACCGATTGATCCACTGTGAAACTTGACTCAACAATGCACAGCCTAAGTTTTTAATCTTAGAGGTGATTGGGTGTGCCCAGGCCTGCAAACCCAGCATCACACCAGTACCTGCAGCACAGCAGAGAAATTGAGTTTGATAGGTTGTTATGGGGAATATAAATGAGATGCAAGATGTATTCGTATTTTGTTACGGTGTAGTGTGGAAATGGCAGACCCTGCTGAACACAGTACTGGTGCTACGGACAGCAAAAGGAACGAGGAATGAAGGGCAGAAGTAATAAAAGAGAACATATTAAAGACCAGTGAAACAATGACAGCATCAGTAAGAGACAGGAGTGATGTCCGGAAATAAATAATAAAAGAGAGAAGGGGGAAAAAACTGTGAGAGCAGCAAAGTAAGCAACTGTAAGAGAAAGAAAGAATTCTGTTGTTGCTCTTTATGATCTGACCTTTGCTATTTCATGCAAACCTTCCTTCAAATCTACAGCCAACAGAGAAAGTCAAAGAGTCAGTGGTGGAAGTCCAGTCCTTCTACTTTAATAAAAAGGAGCCCTGTCAGCACTACTACACACGCTTCCTCATCTTTAATGTGTTGGAGCATTCTTTGTATTTTTCACTTTTCCTCACAAAATGCTGTGTTCATATTTGATTTGGACTCTAATGGCAAAATGGGCAAAGAATGCAAAGAACAAATTATTGTTCATTTCTGCTCCATACGTAGAGGCTGCATGACATTACATGTCAATTGCAAATCCGCTTCCCTTGGTGCTCTCCAGGTAGGTGTGAATATAGAATCTCTCTCTGTCTTCACTGCTTATCTAGCAATTTGGAGTTCCACCTCAGCATTTCTACTGATTCAAGGCTTATAGATGAATAGAGATTTTCAGGCGGCCTGCCTTTTTCCATCCGCCGACTTCAATATTATTGTGTTGCCGTAGTTCCATTATTAGTTTACTGGCTATCTACAGTGGGAAGCCTGAAGTCTTGATTAAGCACAAATGTAATACATAATCCATCTGCAGACTGTGCAAATAATCTAGACAGGTATTACATCCTGTCTGCCAGTAATGACATTTTCTTTCTGTCTGTGTCACTTTGCTGTGAATTTACCATGTGTGGAACCTTTCTGGAGCGTGGAATAATGACACTCTCCACTCTCTTCCTTTTTGTATGTAAAACTCACGGCCACACTCTGCACTGCAATGGCTGGTCATGTCATCTCGTAGACTGAAAGTAGCAGAGCTCCTTCAGTGACATCAGCGCACAGACAGTGCGCGGCATCTCTCAACACATTCAATTACAAAATCACTAAAAGCATGTGTGTTCAGAGATCCAGCTACTTTCCTCGCTCTTCTGATATGATTATACCGCCTAATTGCATTTTTTAGCATGAATAATATGATTATGATTAAGAGCCCAAATCTTGTCATATTAGAAAACTATAGGGGGAATATGGTAATAAAATGCTACCTGATTACTGGTGTTTTTTCTCTCCTGGTTCAAAGTGCTGAGGCAAACAATCAATTTAACTGCCCTGTTTTTGATTTGGTTACAGCTTTCAGTCCTTCTGATGGAAAGGGGGCCACATTTTAATAGGTTTTAATCAAAATGCTTATGGATGCTGACTATTTGAGAGACCAGTCAGAAATAAATGATGTTTTCTGGTTAAATTAAAAATTGATGCTATCAATGCTCATCTAACGCTCAGTTTGATTGCTGTATTGTTCAGTGATGGAATCACAATGAGATAGTAATAACTAGGCCGTTATTTGAGATTTGTATTTTTGTTTGAATGTGGGAAAAATGACTGAACTGTAAAGATGTTTCATTTTCAAACTAATGCTCTTTAAGTGCAAATTAAGTGTTTCCAGCACCGGGTGCTCCTAAATTCAGTTTTAGGATCTAACTAGCAGTGGCTGCACAAGTAAATGGTAAATGAACTTTACTTATATAGCGCCTTTCTAATCTTCCAACCACTTAAAGTGCTTTACAGGACATATCGCATTCACCCATTCACACACATTCACACACTGATGGCATTGGCCTCCATGCAAGGTGCCAAGTGCTCAACAGTTTGAGGAGCTAACCATTCATATCCATTCAAACACCGATGGCACAGCCTTCACAAGCAATTTTCCTATTTGGTGTTCAATATCTTGCCCAAGAACACTTCGGCATGCAGAGTGAAAGGGACCAAAGGATTTAATGATAGAACTGAAACCACAATATAAAATTTCAAGTCACGCCACAATCTAAGGAGGCTTTCAAATACTGGCTTTAATTAAATTAAGTAATTCAACCAAAGATTATGAAATAGTTTGTTGTGGGGAGATTGTTTTTGTCCTTGGCTGTGGCCCTTTGGTTAGCGGTAGCTCACTTGGAGCCTATGGTATGCTTTGTAAACTGTGTATGGGCTTTAAATGTCATAGCATGACTTTTAATTTTGCAGATATTAAGTTAATTACCTTGGCTTTTGTATTTTCCTCAGCATTGATTGCAAAGAAATTGCTTATTTCTCTCTTGGACCACCACATATTATATTCAATTTGTCTGATATCAATCGTAAACACACAGTAGTTATTTCCCTTGTAAAGCAACGGATTTAATTAATATTAATGGATGGAAGATTCATATAGCCTAAGACTTGGCTGCAATGTGAACTCTCAAGAACAAAAAGCATCCATCTTCAAAGCCAAATGGAAAAACAATGAGTGACTTTTTTGATGTCTCTAGTATGAAAAACAACAAATCCCCAAACTCTACCAAGGAAAAGTGCCTGTCAGACGAAGCATCACCATAAATCAGCGCTTCGCCTGGGCATCCATGGTTAGTAAGCAGACCGGTCAGGCCTTGAATAAAGAATCAGGGGTTTCATGGAAACTTCACAGGGCTACATCCATCAACCTTGCTTGTCAGAATGGCTGTTTGTCACAGTCATGAAGCGCAACAACATCCAATGTCCACATACCTTACATGAACTGGATGGCAATAAGAGGTGCATCTCATTTCCCACCTTGCTCTCCTGCAGTAGATGGTGGGGCAAGAAGCTATCATCATGTGGGGTGAAATAAGGTGACAGCCACTGCCTTTCTCTCATGTATTTTTAGAAAACTTTGAAAGAGTATTAATAGAAGGTAATAGATTTTTTTAGTCACATGAGTAATTTGGCTAGAGAGAGATTGCACTGTCTGTCCAACCACTTTGGTTCAAACTGAAATATTTCAACAACTATTGGATGGATCACGATGACATTTTAAGCAGACATTAATAATTCTTAGAGGATCAATCCTACAGACTTTGGTGATCCACTGACCCTCCATAAAACACCACCAGCAAATCATGATGTTAAATTATGGCCATGACCAATAAAACCAATGACATTCACCCCCACCAGCCACAGCTGTGCTGGAGGACATGATGTCCATGATTTCCAAAACCTTTCAATTTTCTGACCTCAGGCTCAAAGAATACCTGTCATTACTTTTGCATGGTGGAGTCTTCATTTGCATTTGTAGATTTGTAGAAACAACTAGGTTTACTGACAGCGAAAGTGTTCCTGAGCCTTATATCCTTCATAAATCATCTCAGTATTTAATACAGTGCTGCCTGAGGAATCTGAATCTTTTCATGATATAGATAAAATTCCTTTAAATGATGCTTTGAGGAATGTTCTTGTTTATCCTCAGTTTTTCACCCTAGCCCCATCTTTGCTTAGCACGTGAACGACTGTGCCTTTCAAGGATGCCTCTTTCATACCCAGTCATGATAAAACGGTAAGGCTGATCAGTCTGACATTAAATATATTGTGCTTGTGCTGCATTCAAATGAATATAGGATTTGCATTACGGTTTAATTCATTTGTGCTTGTTTTATGCTAAAAGGCTAAACTCAGCTGAGCATGGTGAACATTGCGTCTATAACTGCCTAGCGTCAGCATGTTGGTATTTAGCTAAAAGCAAAGACTGGGAACAGATGGAAAGCCTGGCTCAGCAGCCTTAAAGCTCACTAATTAACTTGTTTCTTTTTACTTGTTTTTCATCGGTAGAAAAACTTCAAAAATGGCAAGCTATGGTTTTATGGAGGCGCATGCATTAAACTTTTGTAGGATTAAACAACCAAGATATAATGATATGTTAATTAGTGAGTTTTAAAAGTGCTGTTAGGAGCATTCTGTTTCCGCTGAACAGAGTCAGGCTGTTTCCCCGTTTCCAGTCATTATGCTAAACGGCTGTGGTGATACACTGCCGATGCACCGCTCTGTATCCCCAGCAGTATTCAAACACTAACAGATTTCCATGAAACAGATGTTTGACTGATAATCGACTTCCGCATGGGGTGCATGGGGCTTGTGTATCCTCGTTGAAACTTCCTCTGGGAGGCTTCCTTTCTTCCCGCTCATCTGTGCAGTGTTCAGAGAACTTAGTTAGGGATGGCAAGCCTAATTGATTTACTGGTCATGCCCTGAGGATGGGGAGATCACAAGTGTGCACTCATGTAATGTAATGTGTGTTATAAGTGCTAAGCTATTAAAATGGGAGGCAAGATGGTGGAAATGTAGAGAGATGTCGAGCTGTGTTGACATGAGGTTCTGTGATAACACATAAAATGAGAGGTCTTTGAGTTTTCATATGACTTCATGTGGCCCCAATTGTCCTGTATCAGATTGGCCAAAAAATATCAGAATGAATGTGGACACTACAGGCTGATTGATTGACTCAACAGGAAAGAGCGTAATCCAGCCAGGGGCAAGGACATATATATAGATATAGAAGACAAACAGAAATCTGAATCCGAATCCGAATGGAACTGTCTTTGAATCTTTAGGCTAAACTGAAAAAGAAAGGGGAACTCTTTAAAGACCAGGGCATCACGCTGAGTTCAATCTGGCTTCTAAATGCAGTTACACATTCAAGAGCCTTCACTCAAAACTGTCCCTCCTTCTTAAACATTATTACCATTACTGCATCTGGTTCATTAGCCTCCCTCCTCATGCTATGCAGAATGACAGCAGTGATGGTGCTTACTGATGATGGGGTTTGTCCCAAAGATGAAAACATGAGGTTCCCCTGGGCCTCTGCCTTCTTTTCTCCTGTCTCTGCTGCATCCAGTGTGTGATAAGTCTGCTGCACAGCAAAGATCTCTCTCTGGCCTACTTACATAAATACAGTGCACGCAAAGGTTAAAACGGCAGGCTGCAGAAGAACCTCTGGCTGTAGTTTTCCTTCCCTTTGGTCTAAACAGACACAGTGATAACACAAGCCGTCTTTAGGACATAACTCTCCAGGCTGAGATCTTAACTTAAGTGAGTAAGTTGAACTCTGGGATAACGGAAACTAAGAGACATCTGTTGGTCGCCCAGAGGGCTGACAAACCAATTTGTTCCTGGGTGAAAAGACAAACAAGCTGCCGAGAGAGACAGTTAGCAGCAGTTATTTAGAAGTTAGAAGTCAGAAAAAGGGAAACAAGAAAAGCCTCCAGCAGTTTGCTCTGAAAGCCATCAGCAGACGTGAGCAGAGACGATGTTATTCAAAAAATGTTCATCAATAATCAGCAAATGGTTTTAAAGGGTACAGGTCTCTGCATAGGTAGCTCAGTAATCTCATCATCATCATAATTTGCGGCAACATTGTAGGTAAGAAAACGGACATACCAGTGCCTCTAAAGCTCACTGATTAAATGTTATAACACGTCAAACAAAATCCATGGCATAAAAACGAGAAGGTACCAATTCATCTTGAAAGAATTAAGTTATTTCCCAAAATGTTGATGCCATTCTAAAATTAGACTGTGACCTCCATACCAAGCAGCAACCTCCGTGCTGCAGTTCCTCTTAATTACAAGAAATAGGGCAGCATTCAAACCTCAGGCCACACAGTTCTTGCAGTAAGAACATTTATTTCTTCAGGGGTGTGTTTACCATGTAGGGATTTAGTAATTAACATAGTGAAAGCACCAACAAATATTATTAAATATTAAGGATTAAGTTTGAACTGTCTGATAAAGGCATTCTCTGAACTTAAATTTGCAAACAGAAATACATTTGATTTGAGTTGAGCGCATCTGCTGTGTACAATGTAAACGATATTAAAAACATCATGTATTTTATCAGTATTCTCATAAAGTCGGAGCTTGAGGTTGATTTGTACTGATAACTGATAAATGCAGTATTTATGTAACAATTAAGTTAGGGAGTCCATAAAGAATGCAGTTGAAGGCTGATGGCGTGAGAGTGGTTTTGTGCTGAACATCACGTTCCTTTGAGTCAGTGAGGAGTGCTTGATCTGTGGAGGAAAGCCAGAGAAAGCAATAATTATATCTGAGGGTTCTATTAAAATCCAGCTTAGTCGGGTTGTTAATCTGAATGATTCAGATGGACGTTTATTTTCTTGTTTGCAAAGACAGGAAGATGTGTGGGTGTCTCCTAGATCCCATAAAAATCCATTTATGTGTTTACAGTAGGCAGAAATGCAAGTGAGGTTAAACGAGGTAACGAGGAGGATACACAGTACCTGATCCCGTGACCTTTTGATTTGGGTTCGCTGAACTGTCCCCTCTCCTCAGGGCATGGATGACCTGGCCAGAGGTGTGCCTGACCCTCAGTAGATCTGCATCACATGGTCACACACACAGGCTGTATTACTGTAACCGCTAATTATGCCCACAGGAATAAATTACATGTTGAAGAGTTTTAATTGCTTTAAATTAGGTTGACAGCAAGTAATAAAATATGATGGAAAGACGTTATTGTTTCCAAAACCTACTGTCTAGGACACTGGCCATATTGTGCGTGTTCTGGTGAAAGCTACTGTGCCACTGATTGAGGACGACACAGCCGATACCACACAAACTCAACAGCATAGCAGTCTTCAGGGGTTTCTCCAAGTCCAGCTGCGCTGCACTGTAGACGGGAGTAGAGAGATTATGAGAGACAGAAGGAGCGGACCAGAAAAAAAGCTAAAATGCTGCCAAATACCAAAACATCAATCATCACTAATTTGAGTGAATCCAGTTTAAGACATTAAAGGTAAAGGCAAAGCTATTTTGTTTACCTCTTGTGCACGTCAGCGTCACTTGCATGGTTCTGAACCAGGTCAAAGAGCAGAGCCATGCGACACTCTGAGAAGAGCAAACATCATCATCATCACTATCTGGGAAGAGAACAAATGAAGCTCTGCTACAAAAGAAAAAAGAAACGAAGTTCTCACTAAGAATGTCCCATTCTTTCTGAATGCACACTGCTTGCTCCTGTGCCTCTTTGACATTTTCATATCCTGTACATTTCCAAATGAAGAATAACCCACGGCATCATTCATCACGTCTTGTCCTAAATAACAAGCTCTCGTGTCCACCTGAACATGAAGTGATACAGTGTGCGAGGTGTAAAAGAAAGTGCAGGATGCTGTTGAAGTTGTGGTAAAAAACAAAAAAAACAAGTGCTCTCAACAATAATGTTGATTCTATACTTGCATTAGCAACAATACAGAACCAAAGTCCTGCTCAACACCACCTCAAGGCTTTGTTCAAACCTTTGCTCTATAATGTATTTTACTTCAGCTTCTTTCAAGATAATTTCCCAGGAGGTCCAGTTCTAGGAAAAGAGTTGTGGCTAGTGTAAGATAATAATATCTTATGTTATAATGTGAAATATGTAATCATCTAAAACGCAGATGTGAAAAGTGAGGTGGTAAAAAAAGACTGATGAGAATTGTACAAGTGTCTGCACAAGTGTGACTATTATTTAACACACTATGGTGTACCCTGTGATGCTGCACATTATTATTAAAGGTCATAGTTTCAGTATAGAATTTTCTCTGTGTTAGAAAGAACTGCATATCAGCTGCATTGTGTTTGAGGATGTATGAGGATACAAACCTAAATGACTGTATTTATCGTGACTAACACTGGGAGTCTTTGGGCTATTCTGCTACTTCTGATTTAATTAACTTTCAAACATTTCCTGAAATCCCTTTCAGGGAGCAGAATGAGGTGCTACACTTCTTACCCAGAACAGTTTGTATCTACATGAACTGAAATGACATGACATTTTGGCCATTTCAGTCTTTTTGAGAACAGATGAAGGTCAGTGTACTTTACACAAGGAGAAGAAACAAACAAGTCAAACACTGTTACTTTGCCTACGTATCATTACATAGAGAAGGATTTTACTGTACACACACTTGGACCTGCAGGTGAAAACTGCTGCTTGTGTCTGACACCAGGTGTGTGTGTTAGCGAGGTCATCTACCATCTTCTATACCGCAGCAAGGACAGGCAGTGCCTTGCAGCTATTCTAGCTGACTTGTGATACAGTGACAACCATGTCTGTGTCTGAAGCAAGACACCGCCTTCCCACCACCCCCACCACGCCTTCCGCTTTGCTTGGCAGCAGCCTGGGGCCAGAATAGCGGTCCACTCTGATGTGAGCCTCAGTCATTCAGTCATTATCACGGAAGCATTACAGTCATCAAGTTCTGTCCCTCAAAGAGCAATGTTAAGACGTAATATTATTACACTAACAAGATAAAGATGCAGTGATAAAGTAGCACAGTTACCAGATAAGAAACGAGTGCAGATGGTGCAGCATGTAGCGCATGACACCTTTTTTTCTGAGAAACACAAATCTGCCATCGCCTAATCATATCCTGATGGCCAATTAGGCAGAAACGATCTGGTGTTTTTGTGAAGTATCAGCTGGAATTCAGACCATGGTGTCAGTCACACTATAGTTAGCAGCACTAACGCTGGGCTAGCGGGTGGCACATATGTCTGGCCTGGGGCGATGCATAAGGCCAACCTGACACTCTGTCAGTCAAACTGGATGAAGTCCACCCATCCACAGACACCGTGAAGATGAAGCCATACTTTTTTGTGAAATATCAATAAGTACATTTTTTTTTGAAAATGTACACTACATTGATTAGAGGTATTCATGTACATAAAGATCTGTGCTATTTGACCATGTAAAGGTGCAGGCTGGAGGTTAAAAAACATTTTTAACAAATTCACATTGACCTTAAAAACTTGATTTGTGTCAACTCCATCAGACACACTAAGTTCATACTACACTTTTTACATTAAGTATATAATTATATAATTATAATAACCCAACAAGAATCTTAAGCTCTGATGTATGCTGTTATAGTGTCTAGTTACTCTGATATGCAATTGCATTTTCAAACTTGACCTTTTATTTTGCCACTAAAAAAAATCCTTAAGTGAGACCTGATGATCCTTTATTACTTAAACAACAAAAACTCAAGAAAGAATTTGTTTTACCCCCCCAAAAATGACAAAAACATACATCTGATGGTGCTGATGAAGATCTGACGGTGTTGACTCTTAAAGGTGCAGTGTGTGTTCCTACAACAGATGTTGAAAACATCTACACACTGGCTTGTGCAGACAAAATCAATGTCCAGTGGGAGATAAGACCCAGCCATTACAACATTCCTAAGAGTATAACACAACATGTTCAGGATTTCTTCCTGAACACTTCATGTGTGACCACTGATATAATTGTGATAACTGATAAGAAGTAGCAGAGAATCATACTGACAGACTCAATGATCAGCTTCCACACTGATTTCCTCTAGGAACCCCACTGCAAAGCCAAGCTTCTCTTCACTGTGTGCTCTGAAGTCCTTCTATTATGTCACAGCATCTAGCATCTGGACAAATCTGCCACAGGTAACGCTGTACTGGAATGTATTACACTAATGACAGTGGAAAGGCAGGGTTTGCACACTGTCCGAGTCACAGAGACAGGATGCCGTGGCATTCTGAACACATAACCTATGGATCAAGACAAGAGAGTTGATAGTGAATCAATGTAGCGTCTAATCTGTCCAACATGAGGAAGAGGACCTGAAACCAGGCAGAGCAGAGAGCTGTTGCTTGCTGACAGACTGCTGCTGAGGCTGGAGATCGTTGTGGAGTAAATACCTGGAGTCGTGTTGGAGTTCAGAGCTTATTTCTGAAACTTTTGGGATTAAACAGTGGATTTATCTTCACTCAACCTGTCTGCTGAAGCGGAGGGGCAGATATCTACTGTCTGGCCATCCGTGAGCACCCAGGGCTTGATACTAAGATACTATTTCATAATTATACAGAATCCAGACAAAACAAAGTTGCTTGGAGAAAAGTAAGTTTTACTTGATTTAGCTTTAAATTAGCTTAGCCCTCATTGATCCAAACTCAGTTCAGAAAACTGTCTGCTTGTTGTCTCGCAGACAGACCCAGCAGTGTGGATTTAAACTTTTTACAAATAGCCATCCACATGTAGTTACTTTGGCCTCTTTTCCACCTGTTTATTGTAATACAAAAACTGAATTTCCGTTAGTAAAACTCTAGTTACTTACAAATAAAGACATGATTCAGCGGCCGTATTGCAGCCATTAAGAGTATATGTGAGGAGGTGAAATGCTGACTGGAATTACATATCGCTCTTTTAAATACTGAGGCAGGGAAAATGTTTGTAATAATTGGGAGGCCTGTTGTAGCCATTTTTTTTTCTTTTAAGACTATCAGACTCTAGTTTTATCAAAGAGGCTCTTTTAAACAGTAGTTTATGAGTTTTACGTTTCTCAAATCATGAATAAACTGAAAAATATCAGAAAATACTCAAGTCTCCAGACGTGTTTCCTCTATGGCATAGAGCATGAAAGACTGACTTACAAGCACGCTGTCAAACTCATTGACCCTCCTACTGGCAGGCATATATATATATATATATGTGTGTGTGTGTGTGTGTGTGTGTGTATGTGTATATATATATATATGCCCACTCAGGTAATGAAAGATTGATGTGTTTGAAGAGATTAAGCTTACTGCTCCATTTATTGCTTACATAATCTGCAAACAGCTCTGCTCCATTTATCAATCATTCATTCATTACAGTATATAGCCACCTATTTTTTCTTCAGAATGTATTTAAAATAGAAATACGAAACATTTAAATTACTTTGGGAATGTTTTTATGGACACCCAAACCTGTGTATCAAGTTTCTGCTTCTGTTGACATCTGACATTTTAAAAACAACATGCATTCATTCAAATAAAAATGCTCTCTTCCACAGATGGAAAATAGAGTGCATACAGTACCAGACAGATTCATTGGTGCTAGCTTAGCAGGTGGAATGTTTGCCATGAAGGGCTCCATCCCCAGGTAAATGAAGGTGCTGCATCTGCTCAGCAGCAGCTGCTGCATCTGGAACAGGCTGGATGCATATTTAGGGAGGGGTTAGCAGTGTAGAAACGATCAGGTGTTGATCAGTTGCAATGTAAAAAACAGCTGGTTCTCAGTATGATCAGTACAAAGACCAAACAAGACAGACTTAGAGCTTCTAACCTGGGTGTTTGCTTGCTGCCCATGAAGCCTTCCCACAGTTTGGCAGAATGCTGGCTGTGGGTTTCCAGAATCTCATTCATCCTTATGCTCAGACTGGTCCTGTCTGTACCACATAGACAACAATGCAGAAATGATATGAAACCTTCCACTTGCTGAAGTTGTGAGGTGCAATGTGCCATTTTAGAAAATAGTACAATGTAAAAGAGAGAAGGGTTTAAAGGAGAAAGATAATCTAAAGAGAACTTCAAAAATACTGCCAACACTCTTACACCACTGATACTGAACCTACATTAAAGCTGCTACTAGATATTACTAGATATCGGATTTACTTACCAAGATTGCCTTCATTGTGAGGGTCAACAATATCTATGGAGGTATGTTAAGAATACTGATCTATGTATTATCTTATAGTCCAAGAACACAAAACATCCAGCATACAGAAAGGGTTCAGTATTTATCAAAGAAAAAGATACATTTGAAGTTGTGTATGTCCACTGGGAAGGTGTTAGAGGGTAACACACGATTCACAGGCGCCTGGGTAAATTAATGAATGTTGTTACAGGTTAAAACAAGGATGGTTACAAACATAAAGTGTCCATACTCACACATGCACATATTGTTTCGAGCAAATATACATAGAGAGAAAATGAGAGTGGATTTTAAGACAGAGGAGACAGAGCTAAAGAAGGAAGGGGCTGGTGGAAAAAATAGAAGTGGTGCATGACAGAAGATAAACGCTCAGAAGCTAGAAATAGCATCTTTCTGAAAACACATTATGTAATTGATTGAAAAACCACACTTAAAAGGGAGGCGAGAGGAACTTAAATTATTGCCATTGCTGACAGCAGGTAAAAGTAATATTGCTGTCTGTATCTGGCAGGCCCAGATTGATTTACTGAACTCACCACTTTGATGGCTTGACTTTGATCTCCCTTACCCTTGGTTCCTCTGCCACCTTTGGTCTCCTTTTTGTTGTCACTTTCAACTGCCACAGACAGCAAGCAGAATTAATACATACACTTGTCTGCAGGGTAGATTACACAGCATTTGGACGAAGGGAAAAAAAAATCTTAATATCTGCAAAGTCAATGACATTTAATGGTGACCGACTGGAGAAGTGTTCCAAAAGTTTCCCATGGCTGTAACATCCATTATCCTCTGCAAATGATGATTATCAAACATTGATGATCAGTTAAATTTCCAGATTGTTTTGATTCAAACCCTCATTTCTTTTCAAGCAAACAAATAAATAAATGGATTTAGTTGAAACCCATCAGATATTGACCATGTCTAACGATTTAGCCCACTCAGGGGAGCAGTCAGTGCTTGTGAGATTCTGATATGTGACACGATTGCGAACAAGTGCGAATGAAAGAGAAGTAGGATATGTTCTTTTTTTTTCTTTTAGAAATAGGTTACGTTATCTTAAAAAAAAAGTCACTGGTGGGTGATTCATTTGTTCAATGTCAGACGTCAAGTCAGGTGATTATGTCACTACGTAGGTATGGGGCACAGAACGAGGGAAGACATGGCGATGGCAACAACTTTGGAATAAATGGACAGACAAACACACAACAGCATGTAAATATTGCAAGAGACTGCTAACATATAGCAGCAACACGAGCAACATGCAGCAGCATATTAGCCACCACCACACTGAGAAGCAAAGTAACATTATGCCACCTTGTGAGCGAAAATTTGCAATCTCCTCTCCCCCATACATGTCCAACACATATCCACACCAAGACTTCCTCTGTAGTCCGATTAGCACCTTGATGTGCTACAATTGGCAAGAAAGACACATTCCTCTATAAACAGATATTTTATGCAGTTATCTGCATTCATGTGCAGATAATTAACTAAACCAGTGCTTCCAGTGCCAACATCTTGGTCGCCCAACTACAGATTCTGCATTCATATTCAGAAATCTGTTTATAGAAATTTGTTGGATCATCAGTCCAACACTTGATCCAAAGTGAAACATCCACTTTTCTGACATGAAAACAAAACTTCTGATTGAATTAATACATTTCTGTTGAAATGAATTAAACAGAGGAAGAATCAGTGATTTTTCCTCATCCTCTGATCTCTCCCCTCCTCTTGCGCCATGCTTGACTTCGAGCTGTACATACGGAAAAGCAAAAACCTTTTCATAAACTGCTTTTTGCCTAAAAAACATCAACTTTAACATTAACATGTTCTGTTTTCTGTTTGAAGATTCATTCAATTTATGGTTCTTCTGAAGCTGCCTGTGAATCCTTGAGTTGTCTGACATATTGAACCACCGTACTGCTGCATGCTTGGAATTGTTTTTGGCCGTGGTCAAGATTAGGAACTTTAAAATCACCTATAAAACAGAGGTGTCAAGTAACGAAGTACAAATACTTTGTTACCTTACTTAAGTAGAAATTTTGGGTATGTATACTTCACTGAAGTAATTATTTTTCAGCCAACTTTTTACTTCTACTCCTTACATTTTCATTTCATTATCTGTACTCTTACATTTTTAAAACAGCCTCGTTACTCGATTTCTGTCATTCAGACTTCACAGAAGCGGCTTAGGAGATTAATGTAGATCTGAAGAGAACAAAAAAGCGTTGGCTGATTTTTATTGGCAGATTGTCACACTTTCAATGGGATTGTTTAATGACCCACACAGGGCGGATTTAAACATGTAGTGTATGTAGTGTAAAAGTGCTTAAAGTGGTCAGAAGACTAGAAAGGTGCTATATAAGTACAGTTCATTTACAATTTACTTCATGGGGATGAATGCATCAGTGATTAAATGGCAGCAATATTTTCTCCCCACAACTAAATAAGCATAATAGTTGGGGCACCGACTGTTGAAGATATATATGGCCATGTATTTCTAGACTGTGAAAATGTACCTTATATCACTCAACAACTCTCAGAGAGACAGGCGCAAATTGAAGATATTCATACAAAGGCAAACATTACCCAACTGAAGGCAGTCTCTTTTTATAGTTTGTGCTAATTTGTCCTGTGTGTACTTCATGCAAACTCCACAGAATAACAAATAGCCCTTTCAAAAGTGGTTTTGGGCCCTATATCTTCTTGACACAACAGTAAACTGTAGATGTCAAAATTATGATAATGATGGTCAAGAAAAAAAAAGACTTTCCAGTCTTTCCAGTCTCATCATCACCTATGCATTTGATCCAGGCTCTGAAAGACTGTTCTAGGAAATACATGTTTTTGTAGTTTCCTGTCTGTGGCATATGAAAGTGTCAGGTGACACACACAGACATACATGCGCACACATAGCCACGCACACACACACTATAATAGTAACCTTTGAACGTTCATTCAAGTTATGCAAATGATTCAACCTTTAAAAAGGTAAAAATGTCTGCAGTATCAGATTTCGATTCAGTGCTCTGTCTACCCCATTTTCTTTTCTTTACAAAATATTAATGTGCAGAAATCCTCCGAAGATTGAAGCAACACATCCAAAAGACAACTGTTTTTTTTTCTCTCTTTTTTTATGCTCATAGTTGTACTTCAAAAGAAAACCCAGAGACTGGAGAAGAACAAAATGTGGTGGCTAATATCAATTAAAATGAGACTCATCTGTTTCTGTTTTTATTGCTTGTTGGCTGAAAAGTGCTCTTTACTTCTTATTACTCGCTCAACAAACAAAAGAGTGAAGTACAGCTTTGCAAATGTCGTGGCTAATTTATGTGTGACCAAAAACAACAAAACAATTAAACCTATAGGCAGAGTCAAATGGCCACAGTTAATGGACATCCAAAGTGCTCCGTGGTGTTCACGGATGTTCGCATGAACTTCTGCATGCCAGCAGGATGTGAAATGACCTTTCTCTCCTGAACAAATTCCATTTCTATGGATGGTTGCTTGCAGGCTAATGTGTAAACCTTTGTTTACTAAAATATGATGAGGAATTAAGTGAGGCAAACATCCACCGTCACTGAAAACAAGCCCCACGATGAAGAATTTTATAGTTAACATCAAAACAGCTGTTGTTTCCTACAGTATCTATGACTTGGGGGTGAAGTAAAAACTTTAGATTTTAGTTCTGGCCCATTTGTAGAACGTGTAAATAATCATATCTTGTTGTTTCTTTACTTTACCTATAACTGTCTGTCTCACTTTATCATACAAAAACCCACATGTGAATCACATAATGATAAACAAAATTAAAGTGAGTGTGCCAGTGATAAAACCCTAACAACAGCACACAAGGAGAAATGACTAATCATACATCTTGATTAATTATTCTCTGAGACATTAAAATGCATTAGTACTATAACAATTTGAAGAGGGTTTGTGTTTTACTAGGGCTGAGCAGGAATTCTCCTGATGGTTTTAAGCCTGTGTGAAATAATGTGTCCGCCTGCCAGGCAAGTCATTTGCACTTCCAGATTTATATAACAGGTTTCCAATAATACCTGTGTAAATACCTGTGTTACATAAAGAGCTGCATTAGGCATGTCTTTTATTAGCACTAATGATTAGATCTCACACGATGTATGAGTTGTATTTTGATGTTCATAAACATGTATATGGGGACGCATGTGTGTCTCTGTGTTGTCGCTTTGAAATGCCAATTTAACAATTTAACAAGACAGGTGAAAAATTGTTAATTGTGTTTCCTCAAGCAGTCGTGGGTTAACAACCTCACACTTTTTCTGTAGTTAGTTGATATTCAGTTTTCCTGAGCAAACACATGTCACCGACTTCTCTTCTCTCTCTACAGGTGCATGTTCATTGGAATAGTTAACTCTCGGGGCAGAGATTTGCAAATTTGTCTGCATGTGTGCCTCTGTTACCTTTCTCTGGTTCCTGTCTGTTCAGACGACTGTGGAGGAGCTGGAGGGAGAAGTCTCGTGACACAGAACTGATGCCTTCTTCATTCAGGATGGACAGGGCTTCTAGCGGCAACTCCAGCAACTTCTGGTCTGCCAGCAGCATGACATACTCCCCTTGTTCTGCTGGTGCTTTCACAAATGCACAAAACAAACATTTTCTCACATACTGTATATTTTCTGTCAGAATACACAGATAGGAATCATAGCAGATACTGGAACGGTGGTTCGTATGATACAATGTAAAGATAAACCACAAGGCCCCTAGGGTGTCACAGACACATGCAAGCTCATACCCAACATGCTCTACCTTTACCTGAGCTCCCTTTTTCATCTTTATCTTTGGTTTTGGTCATCTCAGGGACTGGCAGTAATGCATCCTGTGGCCTGAGGGAGGCAAGGACAGGTGAGGATCAGTATGACTAGTCTATCTTATGTCTGGCAGGGAAGTAAGATTGAACCAGATATTTTAAGATGTGACAAATGTAAAAAAATACATGCACCATTTGCTTTGGGTAAGCTCTGTGCAGCAGTGCAGCCAGAGGAATAACTTAACAAGCAAACTACTTTGACTTTGTTTTGAACACACACTTGAAAAGACTTTTGTCACACAGGACATTTGCACCGGTCACAGCAGTGAAATCTTCACTTCAAAGTAGTAAAGCTTCGGTCCTAAGGCCAAAGAACCTAATGAAGTTTGTCAAGCCTTTCTAGTGGTCAATTTTTTCAAATCTGATGACACCTACAGGACTTCACCTCAAGCAAGAGAAGTCAAACTGCGTGAGGAGTGGGTTCAGATAGTCCTCCATATCTTGTACTATTTCTTTGAAGCGAGGTGCTAACATTTCTTCTGCAGAGGTTTTCTGTAAAGGAGAACAGGAAAAGAGAGAAGGGAGTTTCAGTGGCTGTGATGTAGTATTTATTGTTTCAGACCCATGATTACTTTCATCCACACATCTATCGCAGCAATGCAATGTTTGGATGTAAAAGTCAGCTATCCCAGTCTCCACAGCAAGCCACAGAGGCATGAGGTAATTATATAATTGCAGTAGAATGGGCTTATTTGTGGGGCTTAAGGTGTTGAATGTTAATATAGTGAAATAAGCGTAGAGGTCTCAACAAGACATACATGGTCAAAAACTTGATGCTCCTCAAAGACCTCCAGCCTCCCCTCAGCCTTGTGCAAACCAGCTTGCTTGTAGAGGGCATAACCGGTCTCCTGGCCAAAGGCTCGGGTGAGCTCCCTCAGTGCCAGCAGAGCCTGTGGGCACACTGAAATCTTGGCCACCTTAGAGCACGCCAGGGTACCTGCAACAACAGAATTGACACACAATCAAACATGCATACTCACAGACACACACAGGCTTTGTAATTGGTCCCTGTGAGAACCCTTCTTCTCTTTTGACAGATGCCCCTCTTTCTTCTCCAGTCTCATCTTGTTTTTTTCCTCCTCACTGTCTTCTCTCTTTTATGAAATTGTCCTCATTCTCAGGCAATGAGTCCCCCCCCCACACAATTCCTTCAACTTCTTATGCCAGAGTGGTTCCAGAAAAGGTCATGTGAGTAGGTAATACAGTATGCTAATACCCTGTGATGACTTATAAAAGCTGGTGTTCCATGTCAGGCCAGTAGCGCAGAGGTCAAAGGGAAATTCAGATTTCTGTTCTCCACTTTTCCTCTCTGCTTGTCTTCATTAAAGCTGAACTTGTCATCTGCCTTGCAGATAAATGTTACCTGTGAATACTAAATTCATTTGGCTTAATTTAAATGCTGACAACAACGCTACATTGTATTTGTAATGTGGAGCATATTTCCCAGGGCTTTGGAACATATTAGTCTCATCATTTCAAGCTAGTCCCACATCTCTCATACAAAGTCAGATCTTTATATTCTGAACACTGTTTTAAAATGTAAATGCACTTAACCTGTAACTTGTGCCGTCTTTCCCTTTTGATTTGTTTTGGTCATCTCATAGAAGGCTCCATAAAGTTCTGACCTAAAACAAACCAAACAAACACACAGAAGTTACTTATTTATTGTACACACTGCTTCAGATGTTTATTTAAAATATCTTAAATTTTAAGTAACATGGATATATTCCATCTCCACCCTTAAGTGCACATATAGTACAGCAGTTTGAACTGTTGCCCTCTAGTGGTAGGTGTTCAACACAGCAGGCCCATTCTGCTCCAGATATGACTGCAGCCTAAATCTAATGTGACTTCTGTGACCTGCAGTCATTTACTCGTGTACCATGCTAATCTCAGAGGCAGATAAGGACAGAATTTACAGCATGCAAAGAAAGGGGAAGAGTGAGAGAAAACAGAAGAGGACAAAATACAAATTACCCATCTTCAGAGTGCTGAAGTAACATGATCTTCAGGTTGGGTGGAAGCTCTGTGAGGATGTTTAGGTGGCTGGGATTAATGGTCAGGCTGCTGAAAGCCTGCAAACAAGAAGGTCATTTCAAGATTGCACATTTATCTTGAAATGACTTTAAAAGGGTTCTGAACATGAGGTGAAGATTTGTGATTAGCGAGAAGGTGCTGCTGAATCCCACTGAGATTTTTCTCAAAAGATCTTGGGACTCCACACACTATCATAGTATATATAGCATTACATATGATTATATAAGCCCATCTCCAACACTCTGCAGACGCTCACTACCAACTACTGCACATGTTGTGGAATAAAAAGGAGAAGCGTGTTTGCCGCTCCAGTGCTACTTTTGGAAATCCTTCTGTGCATTCAGAGCAAAGGCCATAACAGCACCAGTATCACATCCCCAATCAAGGGACTTTATCGGGCTGAGCATGACAGGGTTCATAAATCATAAATGGGGGAATGGGGGGTAAGGTTGGTGACCCCGTACCTTGGAGAAGCTACTGAGGGAGTCCACAGCTCCCTTCAGCATGCTGCTGGGTCTCTCCTCCTGAGAGATGAGCAGTTTCCTGTGTAGGCTGAGCAGAGCGGCCAGCTGGGACACACTGGTGTCAGCAGAGGCACAGCTTAAAACCTCAGCCATTGTAGCAACGGCGCAGGAGCTCTGGGAATAAAACAGAAGATGGATGAAGGAGCTGTTGACTATGGCAAGAATTATAGTAGGTGATGATATCCTGAAGAATCCCATTAAGTAAGTGAAGATGATGTGTGGGTACAGAAGCTGGGACTGTGTTGCTGCTACTGACCTACTGACCTACTGCATGATACTCTGCATGCAATGTACTATTATGTAGAGCTTTCTACAGTGCACGTGGGCACAACAATGATGAGACTGAACGTGAAACCTGATGATTATCACGTCATTTACAAACACTGCAAACTCTAGTAACAATGCATGATACCTGAAACAGGGCGAGATATTGACCTGCCACTGCAGGGTCAGACTGGCCATGACACTCCAGCATGTTGATAGAGGCATCAGCCAGAATAGAGAAGGACAGCTTGTGTTGGAGACACAGGCTGATGGCTTCAGCCAGAGTCTGACTGGCCTGTGCCAGCAGCTGCTGGGCTCTACGCTTCCTCTGCAGCTAAACAGACATCACACACAAAATACAGCAGATTAACATCCCTGTATACTAAAAATAACCAATCAACCCATAAATGGATAGTACAGTTAATGTTTTTTGCATATATAAATTCCAACACTATCAACACACTGCAGTACACCTCTAACGTTCATTGTTTTCATAAACCACCGATACAATGCAAACATTTGATCCAGCGTCTTTCTACTCAAACTTTATGTTATTTATGTGTTACTTATTAGAAATTATTTTGTAAGATATTATCCACATGCACATTAAAAGCAGTTCTTACAATATTACCAATGCTTGAAACTTTCACCACACTGTCAGGAGATTCTTCCCTCACTTGTCTGATCCACAGTCCTGTCTTTCTGCAAAAATGCATTCCAAAGTTCAATTGAATCTAACAAGAGGCTTACTACTGGCTTTTTAGTGCTTTAATGTACTGGGGGTGACGGATATTATCACAAAGAGGGGATTTTGAAATAAAAAATGACTCTAACTTAATAACCGGAGGATATCTTCTTAATTTGGCATACTCAGACTACTGAAGCCTCATATTAGCTTCAGTTGAACATAAGAATGCTTTTGTACACAGCGAGGATTGTTCCTCTTCTCTTATTGCAGCCATTGTATTACTCTTGAAATGTGCACATGGACACATTGTTTTAAGACAGGCTAGAAGAATGTGAACCTATCCTGTAGGTTACTCCAGAAATACTTATAGTTACAGTTTCTGTAAATATAAATGTCTTTTCATTACATCTCATGTCAGTGTCATGAGATCAGGCTAGGCGAGTTCGCTGTGTCTGGAAACAATACATTTAAGTCTCCAAATGGCAAAATTGCAATAAATTAACTGATTAAAGCTGCCTGCGAAGGCATTTATCTCCTTTGTACAATCCAAATGGCATCTAGATATTAGAAGTAATACATCATTATACAGTGTTTAATCTCAGACCCAGAGAAAAGTCAACCTTACAACATTATCAGTGCTCAATATTCCAAAAATGTTGCCACATTAATAATACAATGACCCCTTTTTATTCTGCATCAAGTTTGATGTGGACAGTAGATCTCTCTACACTGACTTTTAATATGAGAACTATGCAGAACGCCCAGAGGTTTATATCCAGGGCATTTGAGATACACCATGAACCTCAGAATAAAGACTTTCCATTAGAGATGAGTCAGAGATGACGGGGTCACTTGTCAGGAGGTATGTACCTGCAGCTCAGCACTTTTTGTGGAGGTCACGGTAGGTTCTCTTCCACTGGATTCTCGGCCTTTCTCTGAATCCTCTTCATCCACCACGGAAACGGCTTTAGGGTCAGACCAGGCCCCCTTCTGCACAGAGTTAGTTCAAGATCACAGAACAATGATCATGCTTAGTATAAAATCCCCTCATGATCACAAACCATGAAAAGTAAGCTTTTCTGCCATAAACTATACAAGAACACATCCATCTCTCTAATCCCTGTAAGCTTTTCACCCTGTGTAACAACCTTTTCCAGGTTATTTGTATTAGAAAAGTATACAGTTACAAGCGCTAATATTGTAGAACAATGGACGATCTTAAGGGAGTGAACACTGAATTTGTCATAAAGAAAGAAGCCTAATAAATACACGTGATTAATGATCACCAATTAAAAGAAATACATCATACACACAGGAAATAATTAGGTCAAAATGATCTAAAGTGCTCAACTGGTACAAATGTATTGTGGCCACTCTTTTAGTTTATTGTAGAGTCTATCACTTGTCATATGCTATATTATTGTTATACACTGAATAGAATGTGGGATATTCATAAAATATGTCACTTAGTAATGAAGGCTGGGAACCACTCATTGATGATCAGTGTGACATAAGCAACTTCAGTTCCTTTGAAGCTTTTAGACCACTGTTCAGGGAGCATTTATATCGGACTATTCTTTTGATTTTTCTAGTTCCAGTCTTGAATACAGTGCCCGTAAGAACCCTCTATGTAACAGACATATACATGAGCATGGTGTGTACATTTATTTGTCTACCTGTTTGTGTCTGTCCCACAGAGCACACAGATAAATGGGGTCCTCCTGCACAGCCAGCAGTCTAAAGTACTTCCCCATCAGACTGAGGCAGCGAGCTCTGGTCTCCATGTTGTCCAGGGAGTGCAAACTGACTGCAGCCAACTGGCCCAGAGCCACATCCCCTAAGGTAATGCCCACATTCACCCACTCCTAGACAACACGCAAGGAAGTTAAGGACAAACAAGGAGATGGATCACAAGCAATATACTTATTAAATATTGTATTATATACAACATATCTTTTTTTATTCTGAAAATCTGTTATAAGGAAGGAGGGGGTAGGAGATAACATGAAGGACTGTAGTTTTAAATTAATAACAAGTACTGAGTTATGAAGAGAGAGAAAGGGTAAAGCAGAATGAGAGAATAAATGCTAATATATGTGGAAAATAGCAATAATAAGATTTATATCAGCCCTAGTATTCATAAAAAACTGTGTAAGGGCTTATGGATGACTACACTTATCGTTCTTAGAGTTTCAAGCCTTTCTCAGCCTCCGAGTATAAACTATTAATAATAAATGAGCAATTTAAAGTTCTGGGTGATGGAATCTCTAACATCTTATTCAGCTATAGAAACACATGTTGACTGGTAATAAGCACATTCAGAATGGAGGAAATTCTTGTGTTCAGTTCAGTGCTGTGTAGCTATCACTGAAGTTTCAATGTAGTTTATTTATATTATTTATATTTATTTATATGTTTCTGAAACTCAGATCTCGTTTTGTGTTGAGATGTTATATTAAATGCTAGTTAAGTTCTCTGTTTTCTTGATGAGCATTAGGTAGAAGTATTCTAACGTAACGTTTCAAACACCAGTAGTAAGAAATCCTGCAAAAATATTCTACATGAAGGAAAACAGTCTGAACAGGTTAAATCCAGAGAAATTGTGGCCAATAAAGCAATTTCAATTTGAAGATAGAGTGGGGGTACTGCATGTTAGCGGCCTCAAGTGGCAACAATACACTACTAACCTGCACACTCCTCTGACCTACATTAAATACTACATCAACAGACTGTACCAACATAGATCTTTCAGTTGTTGATGTTTCAAGTAATATGTTAAATTGTTAAATCTGTGTCACCCCCGTTGTGTTGTTCAGACTGATCAGGTGTATGTTTAGATGTTTTGCATTTATGGAGCGCTCTTAAAATACAGCTCATCCATCTGTGTCGGCCTAAACTGATTGTGATCAGTGTAGTGAAGAAATATGTCACAATGCAATGTCCTTAGAGTGTTGCTTTAAGTGTGCCAAGATTTCAACCCAGATTCAAAAAAATGTGGGACACTGTGCAAAACTTAATTTTGCCCAGAGGACATGATTTAAAAAATCTGACAGACAACAGGACACTTTGTGTCAGTCCATCTCTGATAAGCTTGGGCTCAGAGACGACTGTGGTGTTTCTGGATGTTACTGATTTTTATTAATTTGCAGTAATGAAATGTGTCTTTGGTTGGTTGGTGTGCTGAGAAATGTTCCTAAACTGCTATTTGCCCAGGCAGTTTTTCACAAAGTAGTGACCCTCACCCCATCCTTGCTTGTGAACAACTGAACATTTCAATAATGTCGCTTTCATGATACCATCCACGTGTACCACCTGTTTAATGTGACGTGGTCCAAACATTTTTGAGCATTTCAGAACTTCTTTTGTTGCCCTGTCACATCCTTCTTGGAACACAATCCGCTATTGTCACTACATCACTACATTTTGATCTTTTGGAGTTTATAAATCTAAATGGATTCAACATTTCACATTTAATTTGAGGTGCTTGTGAGGTCTATCTCACCTCTTCTATAGAGTTGGGTTCAGGTGTGCAGCGTGTAAACTCCTCCAGTGCTATCTCAGCAGAGGTCTTCTTCTCCCGGGCAAGAGCTTGGTGTTTCTTCTCAGCACAGTGCTCCTGCAACACGGTCAGACAAAATTCTGCCAGGGCCAGTCGCAGGCACAGCAGCCTCCACACGGCTGCCAGTGACAGTCCGTGACTCTGACAAGGATAAAACCATCAGTGTAAAAAACACCAAAAAATGCACTCAAGAATATAAGCACCAGTGGGTGAGTAGTTCAAGTCCAGCATGGACCAAAATATGGAAGGTGGACTGGTAGGTGAAGGGGTGCCAGTTCACCTCCTGGGCAATGCCGAGTTGCCCTTGAGCAAGGCACCGAACCCACAACTGCTCGCAGAGTGCTCTCCTCAGGGGTGCTGCCCATCACTCTACCATCTCTCTCCACATTGCATGTCTATAAGCCCTCGTATGTGTGTTCAGGGTTAAAATGCATAAAACTGAGTGAAAAAACAATTTCCCCGTTGAGGGATTAATGAAGTATCTCATCTCTTCAAACCTGATATCAGAAACACATTTACATTATAGCAATAACAAGTCTGGCTGCTGTAAAAATGGTTATTGGAAACAATTATTCTCAATTGATAGAGGTCAAGAGTGGGCTGTAACAAGGTCACAGAAAAACTTGGTCCATGGTCTTCATCGAACAGTGGAGACTGAAAACAGAGATTCACAGATTTAAACAAGAAGAACAGAATATAAAACAAAAGCTAACCCAGCATGTAAGGATGAATAAATGTTCAGTGATTCCAGCTGTTGTTTCTTGTTTCCACTGCAGGCTGGATGTCAAAACTTTACCGATGCAGCAGCACCATCTGCTGAAAGCATGCTGCCACAATCCAGCCTCCAATGTCTGAGTGAAAGATCCAACCACGAGACTCAATAGAACAAGAATCTGTAGCATAACTTACACAAAATGTAAATCAGATCTGCAGTTCTGCCAGTCTATCTCTTGCACTGAAGCCCTCAGATCTGTATAAGACACTGGTACCTGGACCAGCTGGTATATTGTCTGGATAAAATATGATACAAACAGCATGATACTGTTAACAAAGTAAAAATAATGAAGGTTTTGTATGTTATTACACTGTAGACAGCAATACACTCACAAATACCACCTGAGACATCACACAATCCAACACTAGACAGTGCGACAACAGGCCCTTAATAACCTCACATAGCCGTTACATTATGATCGTCAATTACACTGTTTTGGGATAAAGGATGCAGATAGCACAAGCAAAGTCTTCTGTGTCACTTTTCACAGGAGAGCCCTTTCATCTCTCAACACTGAACAACATGCTCAAAGACCTCTCTAAATAAGATCAAACATTTTGCCATCTGCACGTCAGAATTCAGCTTCTGAGCTGGAGTATAACAGCCAAGCAAATGCACTTACAGAGTCATTCAAAGCATTTTATTTTTAGAAATACGGTGGTATTGTATTTCTGTTCATTTTCAGTCACATTCTCTGTCTCTCCTCAATGACTGTGACTGGTTAAACATGCTATAATAGAAGACAGAATATTTCTCTGGACATTTGAAAGATTTCATTTGCCTTCCAAGGATCCTTAGAGGGCATTATCACAATGACAGATGGATTTTCAAGGAGCATGAATGCACTTTTTTTTACCTCCTCCTGTGAGGGTAGCAGCTTTTGAATATTCTGCACCACAAGTTCCTGCTCTGTAACAGCTAGCTGCATTTGGGAGAGGCCGTCAAGCAGGAAACGCCGTTTGTCCTCTGTATAAGTTGAATGGTGGGCTAGGATTCTGTAAAGAAATATCATTAAGGGTGGACAAAGACATATAAAACAAAGTACGGTTGTGTCAGTGAGATAAACATCACAGTATGTGAGAGCACATCATGTCTCATGCAAGAACAAGTACCTAACTTCATATAGCCTAAATCATTCTTTCTTTATGTATATTACAATACAGTGCTGGTCTGATGTTAAATGATTTGAAATGATACATTGGTTATGCTTGATGATGACCAAATATCACAAGCTTGCACCTTCTTATGAAGCATGAAACAAACTCATTTTTAACCAGGTTTGTCCAGTTAGTAACACTAAGGTCTAAGGTGTAATAGTAGTAGTATGATATAGTTCTTAAGTTTATGTGCTCAGTGTCAAGATTCAACTGTTAAAACCATCCAAAAGTGTGTGAAAGTAGACATTTGTATTTGTATGCATGGTACAGTAAAAATAATATTTTACTAACATTCAGGTCTGGAGTAACTCCTGACTAACCTCAGACCGTGTGCATTCTCCACGTGTGCCTCTGATGCATGTTCTCCATAACTGAGTTTAGTAAATCCATTGGCACATTCTCCCAGTGATTCACAGGCAGCCTTTAGCCTGTGGACAGCCTCGGTGCTGAGTATCTCCCCTGGTTTACCACCACCAAGGGAACGTATACATTCAATGACTCCCCTGGAACACAACAGATATTCCATGCGATCACGATTACAATGTATGTATATATATGTTGAAGTTACTTATCTGGGTGTGTCTTGTTAAACATTTAACATGTGACATTTAAGAATGGTTCAACTGTCTCATGCTAAATATTTTTAGTATCACACACACCCACACACACACACACACACACCGTATAACAATGTTCTACACTAAGGACATGAGAACCATCAAGCTCAAGAAACTTGGTGACCTTAAACAACTGATTAAGACAAAGAGACAACAGAGTCATCACCACCTGCCAGTGGACCAAAATTAAAAGGATCCTACAACTGGGGTGCCCCATCTATTCTTTCATTGCAATGTCTCACAAAGTTCCTCTGCAGACCCCTGCATTCATATAACAGAAACTAAACAAGAAGCGCCTAAAGACAGCAGCATTCCTCAAAAAACTTCCATCTGACCACAGAAGAACACTGTGGAAGAGAATGGGAAAACAAGCTAAATTTGTTTTTCAACAGATTTGACTCTACCCATCAGTGTATAGACTGTGGAAAACCTCATGTGTGGTTCCACTACCAAAAACTGCACACCCCAAGGAATCTAGTCAGACCGCAAACCCCTGGTGAGCACAAATCTGGACCCTACCAACCAGGCATTAGGATGGATGATGCAGCTCTACCTTGTACACCAATCCCTCTCACACCTGGAAACCTTTGGAAGTAGTATGAAGATCATGCTTTTTGACTTTTCAATGCTTTCAACACAATGCAACCATTGCTGCTAAGGTGGAAGCTAGAAGGGGCTGGACTGGATGATCAACTACCTCACCAACAGACCAGAGTGTGTGAGGCTTCATGACTGTGTGTCTGATCTGGTGATTTGCAGCAAGGGGGCACCACAGGGTACTCTCCTCCTTTTATCTTCACCCTGTACACATCAAATTTCAGACACAACACCGACAGCAACAGCCATGGCCCGCACCCACGTGAGGTCAGTGTGACTTGTACCCAACCATAATCTGCATCCTCTAAAAGTAATGTGAATTAACTTTGGCCTGAAACATCCAGTGGCTGCAGTTCAGCGTGTGTGCAGACCATATGGTACAGAGCATGAGATGTGATGCTTCATAACCTCCAATGAGGCCACAGACATATGGTCAAATTGAAGGTTATGAGCCAGAGCTGTACCCTGGAAATATGGATTATGATATGTTTCATTTCATCATATAAAATCTGGGACAGCCAGCAGAGCAGGTACTGGACTGTGGGTTAGGAACCGGATACTATTTCAACAGAGAGCAGAGAAATGGCTCAGCACTGGATATTTACGTCACCAGAGGTCTGTGCAAATGGAAGTGTTCTACGCTGAGGAGACCAGAGCCATCAAGCTCAAGTTAAAAATCTGATGATGATAAAAAGAAAACAGTGTCATCAGCACCTGCTAGTGGACCTAATAAAACACTGCGAACACTCTAAAGAATACAAAGAATACCTGCTTCACCTGGAACAGAAGAACATCCATCAACATCCTCCTCCTCTCTCTCCCTAAACCGCCTTTTCTCTCTCCACCTCTCCCTCTCTAAATTCAACCAGTAGCAGGTAGCTGGTAGCATATAGATGGTTTATAGAAGGCAAATATACATTACATTACTGTACGTAGTGTACTCACTGTGAGAAGCTTCCTCTTTGGAAATGATGCTAAATAGATAGGTTAAATAAATAAGGTCATAGTGACTGAGAATGTCAGTGCAGGACGTGATCAGACTGTCAGCAAGAACAGACCATTGACACATAGAAGGGATATTATCGTAGAGTTGCAGTGCATAAACCACTGATTACAAAGATGAAGACACATTTGGGAGATCACTGGTGCAAAAACCAGTGTTACTGGAGATGTGGATTAAAGTGTTACACATTTAGCAAGTTTAACCAAAAATGTTTGGGGTTACCTCATCTCTAACGAGGTAATCAAAAATGTGAGTTCTGGAACTCGGTTCACCCGTTGCTCCATAACCAGCTTCAAAGCCTCGCAGCCTTGTTTCAAAATCTGATCAGCCTGTGAAAAAAAAAATCACTTAAAAGATGGGAGAAGCAGTCGCTAAAAAGAGAAGGTCATTTTACTTAGAGGGTGTTGAGGAGGTAGTTATTCAATACCTTGGTGTGGGCATCATGATCCCTCTGACCTAGTACAGCTCTGACCTTGGTGAGGATGAGCTGGTACCAAAACTCCTCATCCCCACCTAGGACGTGGGCCTTATCCAGCAGGATCAGAGTCTGGGCATAGTTCTGCTCATCACAAGCGAGAATGGCCAGACTAAGCAAACTTCTTGCCATTGCTTTCTGGTCCCCAATTTCCTGAACAGAGAGAATTTTAAAAAGGGAGTCATAATGAAGTAGAACAAAGCAATAAATGTTTCTTTTTTTTTTTTTTGGCCTTTTCATGCCTTTTAATGATAGTACAGCTGAAGATAGACAGGAAGCAGGGGGCAGAGAGAGGGGGAGAGACAACCGGAGCCAGCTGCAGCGAGGACTGTAGCCTCTACACATGGGGCGGCTGCTTAACCCACTACACCACCGACCGCCCCAGCAATAAATGTTTCTAAAATTTTAGTGGGAATACATTATCAGCAGGAAAAGAGCATCGGCATTAAAGTGATTCAGTTTGGTATGCCAACAGATTAAACAATATTATGATTTCATTGGATTCTACTTTACTGTCAGACACCAGTTTTCTCAACTTACCTTACCCACCAAGTGGGCCTCTGCCAGGAGCTGCCGGGCAGGTTGAAAGAGCCCCAAGCTGAGGCAAACCTCAGCTTTGTCCAGCCATGCATCCTGAGCACACACATCCATACGCTGTTGCCATGACGCAGCCTTTTCATCCACCTTGACTTTCTGAAACATCAGATATACAGTAAGACACTTTAGCTATACGTGATGATTGACAACTTGGATGCATGTCTCAGTGTCCAGACACACTGAGAAAGTCACACACATAGGTACATGCACACACACACACCACCGTGTGGAAGAAATGGCAGCAACAGAAAAAAAAAAAAAAAAAACAACTCCCTTATGTGCCCTGATAGGATAGTGTTCAATGACTTACTAGTCATCCTCCAAGAAGTAGTAAAACTAGAGTACATTAAAAGTTATTGATTTTAACTGCCACTTTTTAAATTTGAAATCCCGTGTGGAAGTGGAACATTTGATCCAAAATTTTAAACACAGATGTATTTATTTTGCGAGAAGCAGGCTGACCTGATTGTACGCTTCGTGAAGGCCTCTCTTCTCCTGTGACAAAGCAATCGCTTTGCGGCACCTGCAGTCATGAACATCATATCATGAGGCATAATGTACAAACAGAATTTTTATATTATTATTTTTAGTTGACATACCACATCTGTTCTTGCTCTGGAATTTTACTCAGATTCAGGAGATCTTTATATGATGAATGTGTCTCCAAGCCCAGCTGACAACAAGTCCTCACAATTCTAATTAGGTGAGAAAAGAACAAAAAGAAACATGCTAATTCCTCAAAATGGACAGAATATTGAGAGGGTTAATAGCTTGGTGTCTGGCTAGGTCAAACTTTAAGTTTAAATTTGACAATGACACACCTGTCAGCAAGCTTCAGATACTGGATATTTGTACGGAAACAGAGCTCATTTTCCTCTTCGGTTCAGTAGAAAGCAGATAATTGGAGCTGTCTTTTGTCACCTCTGGATTATGGTGACGTTGTCTCTAGACATGCTTCTTCTGCCATCCCTAGATTCAGTTTATCACTCTGTCCTAATATTGATTCCATTATTCTACTCATCACAAAATCTTGCATGAAGGTTGGTTGGACATTTCTAACAGTAAGATGACTCACAGGCATTGCTTTCTGTTGATGTATAAAGCCCTAAATGAAAACTTACTATCATATCGTTTAACTCATTCAATTAACTGGATAACACTCAAAGTCCACTGTTCAAATACCACATTTGGGAAGACTGCTTTTGGCTTTTGTGCTGCACACACTTTTTACACACTTCTATCTATAGGTCAATTTAAAACTATCATTTTTTTTTTAGATTTAAACAAAGGTTGAAAAAGTTAAAAGTTGATGCTCAGCAGCTCCCCAGTTGTCTGTGCTTCTCTGAGTTCTGACTGTCTAAATAAAGCAAGATCGTTCAAGCAGAGGCAATGAATGAGATTTGGCAAAGCCCCTCTTGAGTAGGCTCTACACAGCATTTCTCTCATATGCAGTAAATCAGTGAACAGTTCCCTTTTAATTTATTATTAGGTAGTATTTACCTAAGCCGGTAGAGGTCTGAGAGGCTTCTCATATCCAAAAGGTCATGAGCAATGGTCTCGGCTAGATGCAATATGGGCAGGGTCAGGTGTTTGAGCGAGAGTGACTGAAGCTCTTTTTCCAGCAAGTTGAGATAAAACAGGCTCTGAGTCTAGAGCCAAACACACAGAGGGAAAAAATAAAGAAATAAAAGTCAGATTTACAGGGGGACACCATCAATACCATCCAGTGTTTCATAAATACGTTCAAGCAGCATCAGCAGACACAACTGTGTGCTCAATTTCCTAATTAATTAGGTCAAATTTGATCACATATTTCCTTTTATAGCAGTCGATCCATTCATTAATTATAACACATATTTAATTCAGAGTACTGCGGTTTCAAACTCTTCCCACATCTTAATTTGACCTGCATGGATCAATAAATGCACTGCTGTTTGATCACCAAAACCAGCAGTGTCTCTGGCAGCTGAGCCTTTGATCCTATACAGCCAGTGGACACAATCTCTGCTATGTTGAAAACAAGACTGAAATCAGAGACAAGACCAGAGACAGAAGATGGTTCTAACACTGAGAAAAATGTGAGGGAGACATATGTGGTCTTACCTGCTTTATAATGCTGTGTGTATTGATACAGTGGGGGTTAGTGTTGGTTCTGAAGATTTGCCTGGCCTGGTCAGGACAGACATAGCAAGCCCAGTCCTTTGGCGTGGAAGGAAGTGATGGATCCAAAACAACGGGTTTAGGTCTCTCTTCTGGGGGAGGCTGGTCAAGCAGACACAGAATTGATGTTTTGTTGTTATTACTAGTGTGTAGTAACAGATTCAAATCAAGCACAGTTTTGTAAATACTTGTGTTGTGTGTTGTGTCATGTAGTATCAGGTACCGTGTGAGAATCTCAGTGATATAATAAAAAAAGATACAATTTCAGAGCATTGTTTCTTTTAATCATGCAGACAGATGTGAACAACAGCTGACAGTTATTCACAGACAACTCAAGTAACTGCACTATTTGCAGAAGTAATGACCTCATATTGTGTGTTATACACGCACTAGAAACTATAAAACCAATAAAATAATTTGAGCTATGGAACTTACTTCTTTCACTTTTTTCCCTTTGCCCTCGTCTTTGCGTTCTTTGGTTCCAGCGGAGGCAGGAGGCTGAGGTGCCTGACTCTTTGCCATCTCACTAGATATTTCATTACCCACTGTCATGGACACCTGGAGTGACAAAACAAAACACACAGATTTATGTTTCATACTCAAACAAAAATAACAGCCCTATGAAGTGATAGGACAATGTTGTAGTAAAGGTGCACTCACCTGCCATATTTGAAGTACAAATGTGTAGGCTTTGAGCAGGTTAAGCTGGTGCTCAGGTGAATTCCTGTCTGCCATGACAGCGAGCAGAGTGTGTCCTCGTATGAGGCTGTCAAGGCACCGCACCTCCTTCAGATAAGACCAACTTTGTGTGAATAAAAATGTGTGGACTCCAACCAGGGACTCGCATTTCACTGAGCTCAAAGCCTTTTTCTTTAAATCATCCTCTAGAGAAAAGATATGATAACACATATAACATTTACTGTGACAAAGTGTTTACAAGACAGATTTGTACAATCATCTGTAAGTATAAATGAACAGCATCACTGGCATTACTTTTTACAATTACAAGTAAATCCAATAATAGAGACACAAATCTCTGTAATTAGTTTCTAATTGTTCTTTTATTTGTGTTCAGTTCATCTTTCTGGGGATATTTAATGAGGCTCATAGCAGGAGACTAAAAAGAGTCACAGTACTGCTGCACTTTTCTCAGGATAGCCACATGGGTTCTTTGTGTGGTCAGTTCCTTTCCTCTGAACAATATTTGCTTTGTTTAATGTTTACACAGGATAACAATTCAAATGAAAGTACAGACAGTGAATTCAACTGCTGACACAACTATCAAAGAGTTCTAGCATGGCCCTGGGGATGAGTCAGACAGATGTTATTACCCTTAGACTGACACAGTGTTAAACTTCAGGGAGTCCCTAAAATAAAAGTACAAATGCACATGTTTTCATTAGCAAACACACCCACAAACTGAATCTATACAGCAAAGGAGCCCTGAGATATATGTTTTCAAGCCCACATACACAACTCAAGGGGAATTTTTGATATATGTCAACTTCTCCTTCTCCTCATAACAATACTAACTAAGATGTAACACCCTTGTGTCGTTATACAATGTATGAGAAGAGTCAATGAGTTATACCTGCTTTGTCTGCATATTCAGTTTCAGTGTGTAGAAGGATGTCTACAGCCTGCTGAACCTGCTGCCGGGCATCAGCTTTGGGGAAGTTGTTAGTGTATAGCCACTCTCCAAACTCTAGCAGAAGGCCGACTTCTTGCCACCAAGTCTCTTCACTCTATTCATAAATGGCATCACAAACACAAAGTGAAGCACAAGGATCTCTTTCATTTTCCTTTTGTTTGGTAACAGCGTGAGGCCTGGAGCTCAGGATGAAGTGACACCTTTGGATAATGTATCAAATACAGTTTATCTAGCCCTAATTGAGAGGCTCTCCTGCTGTGTGCCACACCATATTAAGGAACGCATGAAAAACACAGTTGTAATGACATACTGGCTCCACTTGATGGTGGTAGAGACTTTGCTGGATATATTGCCTTTGCTCAGTACAGAAAGACTATCCAGGAAGGGAAATGTTGAAATTTATGACTACATGATCCAACATGAATCTGCGGATGTATCAGGTTTGAGTAATGATGTAAAAATTGTGCCAGAACAGAGAAATTACCAACAGAGAGGTGATGGATTTCTGGTAGTAGGTGAGCTGTTGGGTTATATTGCCAGCATGCAGCGCTGCCCGGCGCCACATAAACGAACAGCACTGCTCTCCTTGGTCTTGTAATTCCTGCATGTCCATCAGTACACTTTCCCCCAGTCGTGCTTTTACCAGTATTCGATGTTTCAGCAGAGGTCTGGTAAAACACAGAGAACAATAAGATGTCTTCTTGTCTTTCTGTCTACTTCCCTTTCCACCTTTCATATCTCTCCTCAGTCCCCACTGTGTTATGGTCTTGTACTCACAGTCGGTGTCTGGTGCGAGGCATGTCTCTAATAGCATGGTCCAGGAGCTGCAGAGCACTTTTCCAGTCCTCTATGTCAGTTTGGATGTGGTGTAACAAACTGTAAATGGCTGCTCTCAGGGTTAGGCACTCTTCATCTACGCAAAGAGAATATACACAGCATAACAGCATCAACAGCATATCTAGATGACTGATCTGTAATGTAGTATAAGTCTGTGATTCATAAAACATTATGATCAATTATCAATGAAGAAATTCAGCTTTCCAAAGAGGCCATCCAAATGAAAATGACAATAGGTCCAAAGCTTAACTATTTAGCCTGGAATGAATAACCCTTTCAGTACCATCCGTTATATTAGTACAGAGGTACAGAGGAAACCAATCAGATTTAAGACAGGAAGAAAAATCAAACATGAAGCTATTCTTCAAAGGGTACAGCCTTCAAAAATCAAAAAAGAAATTTCACAGATGAATCAGATCAGGGTCCTTTTACTACTCACTTGTTGCTTCGTGTTTAGAGCTCCCATGAGGCAGAGCTGTCAAGGTCAGCAGGTCTTTCACTTTGAACGGTTTCTGAAATAGAAAGAAAATTAATATTTAATATTATCACTTTTTGTAGCTTGATCCTTGAGATACAAGGGTGATAGGAGAGTGTTGCTGCTAGATGGTTGGACATAGTTAAAGCTCAGTGACTTTGCCCTGTATATGTCCCTGTCCCGGTATCTATATATCAAGAGCCTGCAACATTTCATTACATTAGAAAGTCACTTTAGATGTTCACACTTGGGCATCCCACAGCTGTATGGTATTGATTATGCTTTATTTTCCTAGCATATTATGGTCTGCAGCATGACTGAAGAACAGTTTCATTCTATCATTCCGAACATAAGCTGCCTTTAATTATTGATTTAAAGTTTGCAGTTGAACGGCTGTTTATCCCCCTGGCTTGCTGTCCTGTTGCTAAGGAGTTGTTTTCTCACACTCTGCGCACGCACAAGTTCTCCCCTGTAGCACCCTGAAAGTAAATGTTTCATCAGTGTTATCAATTAAATATACCAGAACATGTTTAAGAACTGTGCCTCTTATGTTGCTCCGTTTTATAGTAAACAAACTGAAGTTGTTAAATGAAAATAAAAAAAACATGAAAGGTCATGAAATTTCTGACCGTCATTGTTTTGCTCGCTTGCTGTTTATTTTGTTGCTGGTACTTTTTCTGGCTGAACTTTTGACTTGTCAGCAGCTGGCATGGCTAGAAACTGAAAGTTTTGGAAAGGACCTTGATGCTGGCCCTGGGAAGGGACTGGAACATTTCCCATAACAGGCAGACAGACTGTGTTTTTGTGTTTCCCTTGTTGCTGTGTTGTTTCATTACTTCAGTTTACAATAGGAGTTGAGTTCAACCCCTAGTAATGCTTAGTCTTTGAACACGATAGAAATGCAAAAAGGTAGTTGTGCTGAATAACAGATTCAGTGAACGGCAAATGAGAGGAATCTCCACACTCAATTAAAGATTACAGAAACTGAACAGACATTTCTATAAGCTTTGTGAAACTTTCAAATGTATCTGGAGGGTCTTTTCGTGTGTGTGTATTGTTTGTCAGGATGTCATCAGTTTTGTGCCTATATAGACAGAGTTCATTTTCATCTCCATGTGCCTGATGAAGACCTGGGAGGGACCAAACATCACAGACACATCTTCAAAGGATTCATTTAGCTTTTGTTCACATCAAAATTCAATTATATTGAATTAAAATTTATGGATATCCTACTAGGTAGGTATTAAAAAAATCAACTCTGGTTCCTGCTTGCATGTGCCACACATAAAAAAATCATTCAATTAAAATGATTTAAATAAATTGAGCAAATTCATATGGATTAAAGTGAATCTGTGAATGAGGCTAAAGAGGGGTCCATACATTTGCATGTTTAGTGCTGGTATGAGTCAGAGCAGCCAGGATCTTCTCCAGAGGCTCTCGGAGCTGCCATCTTTCCTCAGGAGTCTGTGTCAGGGGTAGACAAGTGTTCCAGTAATGCCTGACAGCTGAGACACACAACGCTGGATTCTCAGCCTTCTCTGCATGGCTATGGACAGCAAGTACATATAAGGGAAGAAAATATAAATGAAGACAGACAAAATTAAGCAAATATTTTTCAGTTTAAAAAAAATCTTTCTTTATTCTCTCATTTTATGTTAATAGTTTTTGCTGTCCAAGACATTAGTCAACACATTAAGCAACCTGTACCTGACACTGGACAGAAGCAGCTTCATAGCCTCTCTGTAGCTGTGAAGGTCTCCATTGGACTCATGGACTAAACTCAGACCCCTTAGACAAGTAGCACTGCTCAGCATTTCATTCACAGCATGCCGTTCATAGCTAAGGAGAGAAGAAAACGTTGTCAGTCAAAGTCAAAGAATCCATAAGTCAATCAACCTGATTCAAGTTTTATATTATATTTTTTGTGCAAAAATTCAAAGCAATGTTTGCTCATTAATATCACCTACAATACTCTTGGCTATGCAGAAGATGTCACCTGCCTTAGAGCTATGAAAGCAAAAATCTCAAAAAGCTTTCTATACCAAAACATCCACCTTCTAATCAAGTGAGGTTTCTCCTTCACATTTATAAGAAAAAGACACATCTGTCAGAGCATATCTAAAATTCTCTCATCATTTTCTCAAATTGCAATCAGGCAAACTACACTTACAAAGCATAGGACATGGTGTTGAGGCTCTTTGCTGCTGCTTCTTCCAGCTGCAGAGCACTTTTGGTGCAGCACAACACCAAGCTGTGGTCCTTCGCATAGTGGCAGAAGGCAGCCAGCTGGCACCACACCTGCATCTCCACCACAGTGTCAGTCCAACTGCACTCAGACGCCATGTTCACCAGCTTTAGGTAAAGAGAGAGTGGAGGGGAGGTGGTGAGGGAAAAGGAAAGGAGGAGAGAAGGAGGGTGTAGGAAAAGAGGGGAGGAGGGAGTCAGAGAAAAGATGAGAGAAGGGAGGGTGAGAATTGAGAGGAAGCAAGCAGGGAGGGAATGAAAACAAGGGCGGGGAAAATGTAGACAAGAGGGGAATTAAGTAATGCAAGCAGGGAATGGGAGAAAATCGGGAGGAGGGAGGGAGTGACAAAAGGTGATGGAAAAGAAAGGAGAAGAAAAGGAAGGGACAGAAATGAAGAGATGATTTGGAAAGACGGGAGGCGATGAGCAGTAGGGTAGGAAGAAAAGGAGCAAAGGAATTGGGAATGGACAGACAGAAAATGAAAGGTTGCGTGGAAGAAGGATTAAGCAGAAGAGGAAAAAGGGGGTAGGGAGTGAGGGGAAGAGTGTAGTACAGGAAGGAATGAATGAATATGGGAGGAAAGACAGGAGAGTGAAGAAAATATGGACAAAGTGGAAAAAAAAAGCCTTTAATGTCAGAGAGTATGATTCCGCAAGAAAACATGCTCAGTGCACCTCATGTCAAAGAAATCCCAGATAACCATATTCAGACTAAAGCAAAGAGATCAAGGCTGCTACAGTGATTTAAAGACATTGACACATGACGAGATGCACACGAGGTCTGAAGGCTCATGGGTCATATCGGCATCTGTTGTTGCCATCTGGGCAACAGCTACTGTAGGAAAACACAAACAGAAGTACATACTGTGGAGAGACTGGGAACGGAAAACTCCATATGCCTCGGGTCCCTATTGCACTGGAGCATCTCTACTCCAACCAGCACACGCGTCATCGCCAACACTTCCTCGTTCTCACACTGCAAACAGGGAGGAGAACAACGCATGCTGAGCGTTTGAGTGGAGTCCTCTGCTGAATATACACCAATCCCTTAAGTTTAATTATAGAAAAGGCGTATACATGTATTACTATTTGCTTATACATTATACATGGCACTGTAGTATGATTATCATATTGTATGTGTCCCAAATACCACTGAGATGATCTCTTTGATAATGTATGACTTCCTATTGTGTGTAAAATGAGTTGATGAATGATTTATTGAGATTAGAGACAAACCCACATTTATATTAACACTGCATTTCTTAATTCAGAGCAAGAAACAAACCTCGTTTAGCCGCGACGCAAAACACATCAGGCTAAAGGGACTAATGTAGAGCAGGAAATTCTTGGCTGACAAATGGTTGTAGGATTATGGTGACTAATCAAACAGTCCTTCTGAATGACAAATTGCTTAAGTGCTTTGCCCACATATATGACATAATATGACATCCGGAGGTTACCACAGAGCAGCGGATACAATGCTCTAATATGGATATGGCAGAAGGAAGACTTACTGTACTACATCCAAAAGATTAATAAAAATGTCAGGCATCATAAGCCTACAATATCATAAGCATGTTATAAGGGAATACCATAATATAGGATACATAATGAATGTGACATAGCTGTGTTATGACAATGAGCTATAAAGTTTTCTCAGCGAATATTCATCCTCCTTCACATTTCATATATTTTGTAGTGCAATTTCCAAGCACCCTTTAATCTTAGCTATAGTATACACAGACGATCCCAGCCCCTCCCAAGTGAAATAAAAAATAACTGCATATGAATGTATAAAAATATTATCCTTGTGACATTACAGAATCTCCAACATTAAAGGTTTTGTTGTTTACTGCTTAGATAAAACTATACTGTTTACTTAAAACTAGTGCTATTTTGTTTCCCTTATTTTAATGCTTGAAAACTTCAAATTCAGTGCTGCACTGATCTCTCAAGAGAAACTTATTTCTGTAGCGTCAGTTTATTCAATGTGGACATAAACATGCGGAGGTACAAAACTTTGTTGTAGGAAAAATGAAAGCAGAATTGAAAAAGCAGCTGTGATGTGTGTGAAAGGAAGGTGTGAAAATCTTTGTAACAGTGTCATAATCGACAATTTGAGGTTTCACAGTTCTGTAGGAGAGCTTGAAAGCCAATGGCCCTTCTATCTCAGGCAATATAAGATGTTTTTAGTGTTTTGCTATCTAAGGTCATGGGCTTACCACCCGTAGACAGGATGAGGTTGAGGATTTGTCACACAAACTGTTTTATGATGTCTGGTCAGGGAGAATATTACAGTGTTTGTGGTGTGGCCTGATGTAAACATAACCTGAGATACACAATCTAAAGTGTTTTATTGACTGCAGACGTAAACTAATAGTTTGATGTGTGTAGAGAAGTATGCAGTATTTATTTTTTCACACACTCGTATGGAACTTTATTGACTGCATGGAGAGGTTTGAAAATGGGAACACAGTGTCCATATCACTTCTCTCATAAAGGGCTTTACAGTAGGGAAAAGCTGGAAGCAAAAGGTGGTGCAGTACTGTGAGTGCTGGAAGGCAAAGTCTCAAGTCAGTCAATTAGTGTTCACGCTGCTAATATAAAGCATCCTAGTTAGCATAATCTGACATTTCAGACTTATTCTACATTAGAGTACTTTTTCTAAAATGCACATGTTGATCCAAGCATGATGACATAAAAAGCTGGACAGCATGACATGTTTCCTAGCAACGTATTTTCACATACAAGTCTTTTCTGGCTAAGATATTTCTTAAGTTTGAACAGTGCAAGTAAATCACTTGTCACAAACTTAGTAATGGATATATGAATTGCTGGTCCACAATGCAATGTCTTATGAACAGTGCTTTAAAATGTTAATTTATTCTCTAAACGTCGATTAGGAACCTGAAATAAAGTGCCACAGACAGTTTTGGGCTGACACAGAGAAAGGTACCTCATCTTTCATCTCCATCTTTGAGCCAATCTGCTGTTGCAAAAGCCTCTTGATCTGCACCCACGTGGACACCAACTGTTTTCTTGCCACGATGGGGACCGTTTCCCCTGGGATGTTACAGTTGGATATGCGCAGGGCGTAGTCACACAGCTAGGAGGAAGTATAGAAAAAAACAGTGAGCTTGCATTCTATGCACTCCGAAATGCTCAATAGAACATGACATTATCAGGATTATGCATAACCCTTAAATGGTATAAGATACGTTAATATGAATCGAAGTGTCGGTCAAATGTCATATATCATGATACATAACACGCCCTTTGCTCCCCTGTCAACTATACACATGATAGACATAGACAAAGGACTGTTGGAGAGGACTACTGCAAGACTGCTCAAGTCAGACACTGTATCTGACCCTGCTGTACTGTAGACTATAAAAAATGTATTGGAAAGGATCTTTTTTTTTTTTTTTATCTTTTCTTCAAAAAGGAAACAGACCCGGTGAAATTTAGTTAATAATTCACTGATAAAAGGCCTTTCATCTGGAGTTACAGCTGATATTCATGGAGGATCCTTTGTATAGAAAAGGAGAAAGGAAACAGAATTTAATTGGCGAGTGCAGCAAAGGGAACAGAGAAATCAGACACAAAGAAAACCAGTCATGGAAGCTACATACAAGTGTGTACGCATATGTGTGTGTGTGTGTGCATGCATGGTTGGATGAGTAATGGGTGTCAAAGAATGAACGAGGACAAAATATATCCCAAGTGTGCTTCAGTTTTTTACTTGTGATGCTCTAGAATCTGTCATGATATATCAAAGAGACATCAGTGCTTCCTGAAAGGTGTGTTTCTTAACTATAGGCACAAACATATATTGTATGAAACCTAAACATTGCCTCATACTGAGTGGCTTTTTCTTGGTGTTCTTTTCTGTTCGGACATAATAATACTGTACAGAAGGGCTGAATTAAACAGCAGCATCTGCATGACATTGACATGTTTCACAATTCATGATTCATACAATTAAAGATAACATTTGAAAGGCCATCAGCTTTGATGGTTGGTAAAGTTTGAAAAGTGAAATGTTGAGTTTGAAAGTTCACATTTTTAAAGTAATGACAGTGTGAAAAATATTTCATACATCATATCTGTTGAAAAGATTAAACATTTCTGAGGTTTACTGAATCTGTGAATCAGTAAAGTAATCTCATTCAGAGATTATACACACACTCCTTCCAGAGTCTCAAAGCAATCTTTTCAGAGATTCTAATCTGTTCTTAATCTGTGAATGCTGATATTTCAGATATTGTTTTCACTGTGCAATCAGAAACTCATAAAACCAAAAACAAAACAAAAAAAGCATGTCAAAACACCTTAATCAAGTCTGGGAGGGTGAATCATGTTTCCTTCAACCAAATGTTTGGATCATTTCATAATGTACATGTGGTTCTGAGCCGAGTTGTCATATTATATCCAAACTTTAAGGAGAGTATTATTACGTATTATAAGTATTTAAGTATTCTACTTATAACCTAATCCTTTGTCAGGATTGATTATTTCTTTTTTGTGTACTTTAGACTCTAGCTGTGTTTATAGGTTTTTTCAAACTAGGGCGTTATTATATAAAGAGAAAAAAACAAATTCACAGTGATGTGTGCAGCTTTTATGCAAATTTGCTGAGACATAGCAAGTTTCTAAAAATGGATAGTGTCAGAGTGAATTTTATGCCAAATTATAGTGAGATCGACCTTACCTAACAGAAGGGTTTGTTTAAAAGGGCATTTTAATGGACAAAAACAAGTTTAACCTTTACAGTAGAAAACTGCAAGTCACCATTCTTCATATATACTTCTATTTTGATATTTAAGTATTAAATACATTAATTAAACCACACAGATGCCTATTACCCCTAACCCGCTGCCACATACTAACAGACCTCGAGTGCCTTGTGGTGGACATCCTGCTTTCCATCCTCCTTCATCCCCTTCTCAGCTCTGTTTTTGCCCTTGTCTCCTGATGGTGCTGGCTCAATGCTGTCTGGTCCACACAGAGGCTGGATCAGTCCTCGGGCCACAGCATCGCACATTAGCACAAGCAGAGCACGATTCCTAAGAAAGACAACACAAAGTATGCACCAAAATGACATCTGGAAAAACAAGAAATGAAAGTTGGGCTTGAAGGACAAACATCTTTGTTTTCAATGTTTTGTTTGTGTTAGAGTTAGTTATAATTGGATGGCAAAATGTTTATCTCCTTGGCCATATCACTGAATCCCAATATTCACATGATTACTGCTGTGCTCAAGGGCAGTTTGGATTGATTTCATGAACATTCACTGCTTCTTAGACAGAAAGACCACAGCTTAAACTGCTTCTTTCTCTGTGAGTTCAGTTGCACACATTATAAATAGACATTTTTCTAACATCAACCTTGACCAAGCCTAAAATGGTTTTCTGAGGACAAGTGGACATATTGCTGTTTTCAGCTGAAAATGTAATCATGTTCAAGTTTCACTAGAATCAAAAGACTATGTTTTGCATACTGTAGCAGTCCAAAGGGGGGTTAAGTAAATCAAATGAAACACTCTCCGAACCTACTGGGTAATTTAAAAAATGTCCAGTCATCAGTTTAAAAACAGCTATGTTTCATGTTTCTTGAAAGGTTGACATTTTGTGAGTTTGAATCAAACACCTGTGTAAATTCTTGTTCAGACCTGTTTACGAAAACACTGAGGAATGACAGACTTCACATCAACAGCAACTGCACAAAATTAATATTTTATTCACAGGTGGTGGAGCAGCTTGGCTGTTTTTTGCACTAGACTGAAATAAACTTTGCAAGAACTGCAGGCCAAATACCCTGACTATGTGTCTGTTGAACTAATGGGTATAGACCTGTAATAAAGTTGATACTCATTTTGAGACTTGGCCTACCCAATGTACTCTGTCTTTCGGATTATCCCCACGAGATACTGGAAGCTAGGAAGCAGGCGTATGTACTCCCCAGCTGCCAATAAGTGGCTACTGTAGTTCCACAGGTAAATGGCTGCATTTGTTACCACCCACAGCTCCCTGATCTCTGCTCCAAGCTCCGCTGCCCGCAAGAAGTTGGAGGTGGCGTAGGAAGATAGAGCCTGGATCCAATCTCTGGGCAAGAGAGGTACAGAAACACAGTAGAAAGAAAGAAAGAAAGAAAGAAAGAAAGAAAGAAAGAAAGAAAGAAAGAAAGAAGGGAGAAATCTTGTTTGTGTGTAAGAAATAAAGAAAGTGTACCACATGGTGTTCTCTCTAGTGAACAATTAAATTAAAGGTGGAAGGGTCAGTGAGCAAGAGCTGTCTTAACTTATAATCCATATGTTTTTCTACATGAGTAGTTCCATTTGCTGAACAGAAGTAGCATGCCATGCTTTTCTGGTGGGTTTTTCTGCATGATGCACAAGGGAGACTGGAACTCACCTTGGCAATGTCAAATAAGTTAGATCTAATAAGGCATTCGGCAGCAATTTATTTAAGCACCTGGATGCACAGCGATAGCTCTCAGCCCTCATAATGTTATAAGGCGCTAGAGGCAAATTTCAGACAAAGTGTGATAGTGCAGTTGTGCCACTGCTCAATGCAATATGCCAGGTCTTGTCAAGTCAATAAAGAAAATAGGCTGTTAAGACTTGAAGAAGAGTGTAACTCCATGTAGGGAGAGATATGAAGCATTCTATCAAGTCCATTTTTGAGTCCAATAATAAACAGCACAATACAGGTAATGTCTGATCCTGGACGTTTGTAGAGTACATCTACAACATCTCTGCCTGTAAAAAAGATCATTAAAGATGTATGGACTTCTGTCTAGACCACTTCACTGGTGTGGAAATGGTTTCAGGTCTCTCCCTTTTAGTAAATAGGTTTATAGTTGAGAGACAAAGCTTGGGGTGTTTACATTTTTGCTGTAGATAAAAATAATAATTACAAATATAGCATAAAATTGTGTGTGAAGTGTGTTTGACCATGGCCATGTATGATGTAAGACTCAGATGTAGACGCGCATGCGCACTCACATACTGCTGAGTGAACTCTCTGGTCGTTAGCTCATTAGCAGTTTCTTTTCCGAACTGTTCTGGTATTGCTAAAATTGAACAAAATAACACGAAACACAACTACTTGCTAATTGGGACATTTTGCATCAAACATAAAGACATTACATGTGCAGTTTCGAAGGCTGGGCGCAGAGGAGACCACCAGGCTCTCTCCGAGGGGAGGGGAGCAGCATGGACAGTTCAGAAACAATTAAAGTAATTTTTAAACAGTCATAGTTTTCAAGACTGCATATTGTTAGCGGATCTATTTTCTGACCAGAGGGCGAGACCCAGTGTCAGCTGGGATAGGCTCCAGCCTTGCCTAGTGAGGACAAGCGGTTACAGATAGTGTATGTATGTATTGTGAAAACTAAACATGTATTAATTATGTGATGTGCAAATAGTAAAGAAAACAGTGCATAGACAAGATATTCTAGTTTTATGACGCTGGCGTGCGTGTGTGCTGTGCATGCTGTGTTTCCACCTGTAAACAATCCAATGTGGATCCTCTTCAGACACATGCTCCTTTCTCCCCATTGCAGGGACAGCAGGGCTGTTAAGCTGCTGCCCCTCTGTTAGCAGCTTTTGAATGGTGGCCTGAACAAGACACAATACATTCACTTTCTAAAGATAATACTGTTTTCTGTTTTGACAACTTCATAATGAAAGGAGAAGAGAGGACCTCTCACTATAGTGTGACAGCTTCACAACATAGTAGCAAGACAGATAAAGCTCAGCTGTAGCAGATCAAAGAAATGAAAGAAAGAAATGACTGATCTTTTCACTATGTCGCGGACAACTCAAGTAAGACACGAGGAACATGTCTTCATCATCAGACCATGGCATAGATATTAATGAATTATGACAATAATTCTCAGAAATGAATACCCACGTGTCATGGAACAAAGAGAGAGATACATGTGAGCAGAGCAGACAGAGTGAGAGTCGGTTTTGGCAATTTCATGTAGATGTTGTGGACAAATATCTTTTTCTTCAAAGTGCTGTCAAATTAACATCTCTATGGACTTCATAAAAGACTTTGAGGCTCAGGCTTGAAAGGAAGTTCTATTACACATTAAGGGAAGCACAATAGTCTCTGACTCAAGCCAGTCAACATCCACCTCACAGGCTTGTTAAAAATCCCATGATGCATGTTTACTGCTGCAAACTGTCTTTGTTTCTAGTAGTAGTGGTCAGGAGGGAAGAAAGTGTTCAGGAGCCTCTGATGTCTTATGCTGTATTATTTATCGACACTTGGCCAAGGAGAATTAGAGACATTCTCCAAGTACATCAGAAGTGCCTGAGTGGGTGTCACATTCTGCCCAACCCATGCTGGTGGATAGACAACGCCACAAATACTATACACCCAGAATTAGGTAGAAGAGAATGCTTTTACCAAGGATGGTGTCTTCGTCAACATGATTAAGTCTGGAGACACAGATGTCTGTTTACGCAGATTGGAATGTCAATGGCAAGCTATCTATTATGTCTAAGCATGCAGCACCAGAGTTCTTCGACCCTGGCCACAACACTGTAGGGTAGGGTGGCACCTACTGTTGCCAGTCAAAGACAAACTACTAATACTGCTGAGGACCTCAAGGTCCACACATGACTTTGTGTAACCTTGTGTAATGTGTCTGTATGTATAAAAGTATAAAATAAAAGTATATATATATGTCACTCAGAACACTACAGGAATAGAAAATTCCATTACACTTATGATTGGTGGACGCCGCCATGACAATGCAGGATTCAAATTGCCTTCACAGGAAACGGAACAGAAAAATCTTACAGCTATTGCTTCACATAAAAAAAACAAACATGGGATGACTTTTATTGCGGAGGAAAAGCCATGTAAAAGCAATATATTTGTATATTTGCTGTGAGTGCTGACCACAATTGTTCTTCAAAATGTGTGACTTTACAGACCATTCATACTATAGAGGTAATGTGAAATCCGTTTTTGTGGAATACTTCTGTTAGAATATAAGAAAAGTGTGTATATGTATATTATGAGCCACATACCTCAGCACTGATGAAGCAGATTTCTGCTAAAAGCCGCAGCAGGTCCCTTACACAGGTTTGACTTCCATTGCAGCTGTGAAGACATTCTGCACAACTTTCTTCCTCTGAGCATCTACATTCTGGATCAAATTAACAAAATCTGTGATGTGAATTTTCTCAATGACCTTCTATTTAACATTATTACAACTACTACTACTATTAGTACTTCCTGTCCCCCTGTGTTTTTCATTAGCAATCTTTATTAATATAATACTTAATTAAAACTTAAAAATGTAAAAATTTGATTCATTATCATTATGAATCCGATTTACACATGAACTAATAAGTAAGCATGCGTTTTCTCATTAAATCCTGCTAGTCTTGCAATACCCTCTCCCTCAGGAATACTTATTATTATTTCTGTTAGTTTACCATCAGTCTCAAGATCATTCATCATCTTACTGTCAGTCTTGGAAATCATCCATCTCCCATCATCGTAAAGCAAACAGAATCGACAAGCTGCTCGGCAGACATCCCAAACTTCCCATTTCCTGGCTGCCTTCACCAGTCTTGCCCACAACTTTACCCTGTAACAGACAAGAAATAAAGAAAGACATTATTCAGTTTTTTAAAAAGGAGGTGGGCATAGTAAGGGCACGCTTATATGTGTATATGTAAAGTTTGCAGTTTGAAGTTCTGTTGGTCGTGCTCTCTCCTGCTCATTAAGTCTGCCATTTCTGAAGTGCACACTTTTTTACTGTAGTGATGATGGTAGATAGGGGGAACACAACTATATGCTTTGAAAAAGGAGATGTAATAGAAGGTTCCAAGCTCCTACAGTCACACAACAACTTTAACTGCAGAGAGGAGCGATATATCACAGATTACCATTAGTATCTAATGTTCAGTAACACGAAGGAGGTAGAGCAATAAATTCTACAAGGCATAAAAGCCTAATTATATAGCCAAAATTCTAACTGGGTTTCTGGGAAGTCTGACAGCTAAAAATAATTACCAAAAACATTACACTGTTAAGAAGAGCTTTGATTAAATACTTTTAATTTCATACATATTAAGTAGTATGTATATAGTTGTGTTATGTAAGTGTACAAACACACACCTCTCTGTGTGGTCTGTGTCATCTCCTTGTCTGGCCAGGTATCCATCCATCTTCCATTCAGATGTAGGGAGAGTCTTAGCAGAGAGCTGAGCCTCTGGTCCAGATCCAAGACTGCCTATGGGAACAAATTGTTGGGGTACTGAATAAAAGTCAAACTTTATTAATGCTGCTGGAAAAGCTTCTGCGTTTTAACTAAATAATGAATCAATACATTTTCCTGCAAGTATGAATAACAGACAAGTCTACTCCCTCTGTTACACAACTCCTTATGCCTAAATGATTGGTGATAATTCAAAGAACATGGAATAAACATGCACTCATATGCATAATGACAGTTATTCTTTTGAGGCAGTTACATAATGATTACTACTATGCCATTTCCATACAAGAAACAGAAACTACTACAACTATGGGACTACAAGAGCAAATGGTCCATTTCCAGGGATGTTACTGACTGCAGTGTAATCAGATTACATGTCTATAAATTTTATGCACACCAATCTGCAGCAAAAGAGCTATTTATGCCTTTGTTTTATGGGCTGAATTATAAAGAGAGGCTGCAACTTCAACTGGAGTGTCTCAAAGAAACAAAATGATGGACTGTGCTAGTGTGTTTACCTTGAGGGTCCAAACACACTAACATGCAATCTCAAACACACACTTCTCATTGATGAACATCTGAGGAACAATGCATTCTGCAATGCACTATACTGTGCATTGCAGTGTTGTTATCTAGGGATGCTGTATGTCTATGGATAAAAACAAGAGGTGTCTATATGGACCAAAGCTTTTAACATGTCTCAGTGCAAGCCCTTTGACGAGCTGTCAAAGACGTGTTCTTCCCAGGGTCATTAGGGCTGCTTAATGTTCAATTGATGCTGCGGACCAAGGAGACTGAGATCAAAGGCTCTCCCTGAGCCCAAGCCCTTCTGCTCCACAATCCACTGCACACAGTCAGTGGGGCTTCACTGTGAGCCACACACTGATTCTCTGAAAAATCTGACAAAACCTAGTGACAAAGTTTAAGGCTGTCAATGAAGAGTTCACTTGAAGATCGAGGGACAAATTTAAATGAAAGAGCACACATCAATCTTGCTCTTTGACGCTCATTCAATTTGCACTCACAATCTGTGTAATCAGTCCTAGCTTTATTGAGACAGCCAGTCATTACACAATCAGCACAAAGAACTGCCTTCCAGGTGAGAGTTAAGGAGAGCTCAGTCAGCTCACTGGGATTTGAATGAGCTCTTTATGCTCAGAAAACAGAAGTAAGTAGTCATGTTGCATTGAAATACTATAATAAAAAATATTTACCTATGTCACAGTTCAACAGCTATGATAAGTGTTATTATTATACAATTCTTTATGTATCTCCTGATCTGACAGCCCATGTAAAATTATTAATGAATAAAATAAATAAACTTCAAAGACAGTAAACCCATAGAAATCTGAGGTATCAAAAGCACCACGAGAGAGAGAGAGAGATAAGTGAGGGAACCAGCAGGTTCAACAGCTCATAACAGAGCATTTTTCTCACTCCTCCCTTGTATATTTATACTGGAGAGCGGTATCTAGAGTATCTCCTTACAGTCCAGTAAACTGTCTGCTTTATAGACCTATAAGCAAAAAGCTTAACAAATATGGAATCATGTCTTAAACCTCTGCATCCCTAGTCAGATGTATGTTAAAGAAATGTTACTGTGTCCTAGAAAAATTAAAAGCAAGGAACAGAAATGTATACTTTTGGAGGTGTTGTCTGCATCCAGGACCATCTGGAAATCATCAGGGGCCAAGAGACGACCGACAGTGACCAGGGTGGGACGAATGTCTGTCTTGTCTTGAGGCTGCAAGTCCCTGACCTGAGAAAGAGAGAGATGGGTTGGTTGTCAGACTGGAATTTATTCATTTATGCTGTCTTCTGTGACTTAAATGTCCAGAGTGAAGGATTTAATGGTATCAAGGGGCAAAGATACAGATTGCAAATGACTGAATACACCAGCTACCACTCCAATACCTCCAAACTCAACCATTCCAAGTGTGTAGGAGAAATACAATGGCTGCAAAAAATGCAAAACCCCATACAGAAAGCCAGCGTTTGGTTTGTTTAATATAGTAACATGATGACACAACATGGTTTCTCCATAGAAGAGCACACAATCCCTCTGCAGATAAAATGGGTTCATTATAGAGTTATGCCAAATAATTCTTATTTTCAGGTGATTATACACTAATGAAAATGTACTAGACTACATTACGGTTCTCCATTCCATACTGTAAATATAGTACCCGAAATCTTACACACTGGACATTACAAGCAACACCATTTCAGAACACACTGAATTTTCATCCTGTGGCAAACAAATTACAATTACTCTAGTCTCATTAAACCTGCACACCGCATGTGAATTAATTGACTTAACTTTACACGCCAAAATCATGCAAAACCTAAGGTGCAAGTTATAGATGGTATGATGCTCTTCTTCAGTCTAACTATGTATGACTGCTGTTTTAGCATAAAAAATATTGCCTTATTCAGCTTTAAAGAATTGTTACATTTTACTTGTTATGTTAGACTGTCTGACACAAATGGGATGAAAACCTGCTGCATAAGCATATCGGCTTTATCCTCGGTCCGTGAGGGTGTTTGGTAAAGGGTCCCTCTGAGCTGCAGGAGGCGGAGAGCTGACGACAGGCGTTCTCGTTGTGTCCCGTTATCCAGCAGCACAGCTTTCTTGAGGTGAGTCAAAGCAGCCTCAAGGTGCCCCTCCTCCTCTTCAATCACTGCAAGCTCCGAGTGGACTTGACAACGCATCTCCAGCAACATACTGTGGGGGAAAAAAACAAAACATTTCTTACATAAACTAATTTATAAAGGAACAACAAACTGTAGGTGTGATACTACAAAAATTTCTAAGAAAGAGAAGAATTCTGATGGGGAGCGCTGATCGATAATTATGCACTACCATTAAAACCAAAGAGCCATAAGAGCATGCTGGAATGTTTAATTAGACCACAACCTGTTTGTCTGTCAATTTACCTAAGATACGAGCCAAACACGATGTTCACATTAAAAACAAACTGAAAAGCCCTAAGACATACACACAAAAACCATGTATCATGATGGATTTGGAAACCTTTGCATGTCTTCCAGCACTTTGGCCACGCTGAGCAGAGGTGTCTTTACACGTTTCCTGAGGTTGTGCTGCAAGAGAGGTAGACAGGCGCTCCACTGGGTAGCACACACTGCCTGCATGGCCTGAGGGTCCCCCTCCCTCACTGCAGTCTGCAGCCACTGATCCAGCTTGCCTATCTCCTTCAGCCGGGCCTGTGGGATAACAACTACAGATTGAGAATCTCTCCTGTAGCAATGGCAGCACAACACTTCTATCACTTGGCAAGTATACTTGGATTGAATTTGATTGAATATGTGGTGCCAATTTTTTTAAATGTGACAGTTTTCACACCAAAATATTATCTGTTACAAAATGAGATTACAGAATCCCACTTTGCTCTGGATTGTTTTTCTTGTCAGACAGGAAACATATCCTGAAAATAAACTGGGGTGATTATATCACAATTAAAATTCTCCACTGAAACTCTTACTGATTTACGCTGTTGTAGATAGGTTAGCACTTCCTTAAAGCAAGTTCAAGTGAAGGGCAGATTTATGGATATACTGTCTTTAAAGCAGAAAAAAATGATTATAAATAATATCATAGAACAGTTAATCAAGCCTCTGCCAATGGGTCCAGTGCCTTCATTATAACATGCAGCAGAAGAACAAGGCTGATAATTCAGGCATATGATCGAGCACCTCCACGCTGGCTTTGGAATAGGCATTCATCTTCGTTTCTGTCTTCAGCAGGTTGATTTCACAGCTGACACATTCCATTATAATATGTTGGCCAATACTCTAAAAAAGACAAACACACATATAATTTCAAGCATTAAGCAATGTATGGGAGAGAGGATGACAGTTCATCTCACATTCTATGCCAAAAGCTCTTGCACATGAGATGTTGCTAATTATGTTCTCATTCCACTAAAATCACAAAGGGCTGTATGTACTGCAAGAGTGAAAAAAACACATCTTTCTATGGAATAAATTTGACATTGCTGAAAGCAATCAAAAATGCAGCATCCTCTTTAGCTGTTGGGCATGAGCTCAGCTAATTAATCTCATCTATTGTCAAGTGCCTACTTAAGAGGGGGATGTCAAATGCCATGAATAAATTTGCATGTTCTTAGAACATGTACAGTTACACCATGAAGCCACGCTACTGCCTGAGATATCAAGAGAATATCGGACACTCACAGCCTCTCCCGCTGACTTTAGCTCTTTCAAACATTTGGCAGCTACTTTGTGATGCTTCACTTGCAAGGCCAGCTGAGCCAACTCCAGGAGGAAAGCAACTCTGCAAATACCAGATAAAACAGAATTTATACAGTTCACACTTCAGAACAATAATCTGTGCTATATACTGCCCTTGTAATATTCATATGTGATGATTATATGGCAGTGGGAGGGAAGAGGAGAGGGAGCAACAAAGGTTAGTGAAGGAGGTTTGTTTAGGACACTTTGGGTCACAGACCTGTCAGCTGGTTGGATGGGTGCTAGGCTCTCATCAGTGCTGGAGTTCACAGGTGTAGAGGATACTTTGGTACAATCCACCAGTAGATGGAAAATCTGCTCAAGCGCCTCTTTTGTTAACTCATCCTTACTAGTTTCCTCCAACCTGCTACAAACATGAAAACCTGTCTGTTTACATTAATACATACATCCAACATTATGCATGAATCATTCATTCACTCTAATATACTCACACCAACTGTGCATAAACCCTAGGCAAAATAACCTATATAATGCAGACGATGGCTGGGTCTGACTGAGTCACGCTGTCAATGTTTGTAGCTGATCTGAAGAACCATAAGGCGCTCTGACATGGTGAGTACACGCCTGAGGAAAGGTGGTGGGGGCTGGCACTGGGTTTGTACCATGCCACATCAGAAGCAATGGTACTATACTATTCATGTACGCAGGCAGCCAGATAAACCTGCCCACTATGGGACGCCAAAGGCTAAGCTGAGAGCCAGTAGGTCAGCGTTTGAAGAGCTTCCAAGTTAGCCGACAGCATTAAAGCCTCCAGATCAAAAACGCATCAATATCCATCTGTCAGTACTGCAGCTTAAGAAAACATGGCACTGATTAAAAAAAAATACACTTCTCAGGTTACAACAACAGAATAGTAAAATCCATGAACTTTTTATAACAATTTCTAAAGTCATAACTGATAAAGGCTATGACTGAAGTTGCTTCTATTATTAGCAGGAACCAACCTAAAAAAGCAGACAAGCAATCAATCAAAAAAGAAGGTGCTTTCAGCCACAATGTTACCACCACTATTGTTAAAAAGCACACACTATCAAAGCAGATCAAAGGCTTCTTTCCTTTGACAATGACGGTTACAGTACAACTTCTCAGCGGCAGGCAGATAGGCAGAAGAGGCTTTCATCGTGACAGTACAAAAACAATGCTTTTTGTAAAACAAATCCCCCGTCAATATCACAGCAGAAAAAAAAATATTTTAAACATAACATAACGTAAAACATCAACTTTCCTTACTTTTTAAATTCCTGTATTTTATAGACAACTGAGAGGGTAGCACTCTGTCTGCTCTTTTCAATGAGGACATCGGCTTCCATCAGCTTATGATGTACCTGGAAGAAAAAAGCAAAATAAAGGTAGGAGTTTGTCTGTATTTATCATTGCAAAAACTTTTACCAAAAGCTCCAATTAGACTCCTGCATGGGTCTTACTTCCTGTCTTACCTATCTTTCAAAGACTGAACAAGGACAAAGATACATATCTACCTATTATAGAAGCAATTCTTAGATTCTTTATGTCTCTATCTGTGCTCTGTCCTATCTCAGACTTTGCATCTTATCTTTAGAAATCCCAACTAGAACTGTTAACTTGATTCTTTAATTGGCACTCTTCCTGTCTGTTTGTATCTGTGTTTAGAAACACGTGCTTAGTACACGAGACTGCCTGTATCCTTGACAACAGCCACCTCACTTTACTTTTAACTGGCTGGTAAGCTTGCTATAATGGACAAGAAAAAATATTCAGTTTTAGTGTCGATGAGTCGTGTCTGTGGAGGAGAGGACACCCTGCACCGCCCTAATTTGGATTACCTTGAGAAATTCCTCAGTTAGGACAGTTCTGCAAAAGCTACATTTACATTACCTTAGATAATATGGGATTTTTAACTAAATGCAGTTAGGAAACATGTTTCTGGAATACCAAAAGTCTTAAACTAAGATAAGATGATTTCAGACTGGACAGGAAGTTAGGGTCAGTTACTGACAATTTTCCTATGTTTTAGCCTAAAAAACATCTTTAACACTCATTGTGTTTAAAATTAAATTGTCATAAAGGTTAAAACAAGGCTGCTTTTCCTTATTTTTCCTCATTTTAGCTGTTTACCAGTAATGTAAAGAGTCTTGGATAAAGATGTGCGACATGTGTCTTGATAAATCCTTCTGCAACTTTGGCAAAACTTGCAGCATCCTCCATTTCCCCAGAATCCACAAGACATTTCATCAGGTGCCTGAGTGGAAACCAAAAGCAAATGACACCAGCAATATTTCATATTTCAGTATAAAAGAAGATTGTTTTTAGAGGGGTTATTTCCACAACTATGGGCATTAGTCATCATGTGCATTCACAGCTGTATAGTACACAGCAAGTTCCCAGTTTATTACTGTAATGTAAACTCCCATGCAGTTCAATTCAATCAATTATAGCTTGTACCTTATGAAACTTTTAATGTTCCATTTCAGCTGACACTGTAATGCATCATACTAAACAGTGTTTTGTTTGCCCCTATAGTGGTCAGTGTGAGCAAAAACCACACACTAGATAATAAGACTGGCACTGTGCATTTTGAATGGAAACCATGTATATTGGCCGCCCTATCTGATATATCATATGGATGATGCTTAGCTATATACTGTTCCCAGTGCTATTAATACCCTGGCCATCTCTGACAATATACTATACAGTACATGGATGGTGCATTATACCCACTGAACAAAGAACAAAGAACAAAGAACTACCATTTGGGCCAGAGGTGTCATGGGAAAATGTGATAAAACAGCTTAAATTAGAACCAAGAACATATTTTCCAGACCTGAACAAAGAAAGTGAACTGGTGCTTAATTGGCTCTACATGTCATCACCATGAATCCAGCATGAGACTAGACAGAACCAGGAATGTACTTGATTGATGAAAGACAAGTAAGGGAGCATTTTGGGGTCACTTGCATCATGAGTTCAGCCCTCCAGCTGTGGTCTTGGTCTGCCACCTCTTCCAGACCTTGGACCACCTGCCTGATGGAGTGAACCAGGTGGCAGCACCGCCCCGGCTGCAGAAGAGGACGCACTGTCTGGAAGTACAGCACTGAGGCATTGAACACCAAGAAGGAGTATCTGTAAGATACAATCCACATGCAAATGAAGTAAACGGAGAGTGCTGAATTATTTAGATGATGCACATGCAAGCCATTTCATCTCTTAGTACCAATCAATTTAGACTGAGTGCAAACTCTGTATGGAAAAGTCCTGTGAATCGCAAATGTTTGTGGATTAACCATCGTCCAATAAGCCTCAAGAGAACACCCTGTATAAGCTTTTCTATATAAAATCAGTGAAATTTATGAATTCAAGGCGATGTTTGGGGGCAAACTGTGTGAACAGACTGTTTGAGTGCTGCTAATTTATTCACCAGAGAGTGTGTTGTGCATTAGTCTGGGCTGGCTGTATTAGATATGTATTCCCTTTGGTGTTAATTGGGATTGCTCATTCAGCCCTTTTATTGACAGGTTATGAGTTCATTAGCAGAGAGATTCGGTGCTTATTGCTCGCAAAGGCTAAGCTGCTATCTCCAAACAAGGAACCTATCTTTCACAATTTCTGTTACATCTATATTTATCATCCTTTTCACCCTGCTCACCCTCAGATACTTCCAGTCGGCTGTTACATCAGAAGAACACATGCTGAATATCATGTGAGTAAGGGGTCAGAGTGGAGCATGAAGAATCATGTTAGATTTCAACATTGTTCTTTGGAAGTCAAACCTTGATGTCCCAAAATATTTCTGTGCAGCAGATTGAACCCTCATAACTTATCATTGCTAAATAAAACATCCCCTGTTTCATCATGTGCTGTTGCAGCTGCACCTTAACACTACAGTGGCAATTTCCAAACAATATCAGAGATGATAAATTGTATGTGGCATAAATTGGTCAATTTTCCTGAGATCAAAGCAAACTTCTGAGAGGTTGCATACCTTGGATCTGGTTTTGAAACTTCAATTGCTTTCAAAAAATACTGCACAGCCTCCTTAAAGTTCTCCTAGAATATAAAACATGCAAAAGGGGATGTGATATCTTGTCACGTTACACAAACAGACAAAGATCAGACACAGCTATTCTATAAAAGGCCACAGTTTGACAAGATATGATTTGAACTATAAACTGTAAAGACAGAGGGCAACATGCCTTGAAGAATATATATAGTGCATGTTTACTTAAGTAACTACAGTATACAGAATCTCTACAGTAGCTGGCACATACACACAAATACACACAGCAGCCTTGAGGAAATGTATCCAATTTACTGTCCTCACCACACTCCCAGTGACTGGAGGAGACTTCAGCTGGCCCTGGCAGAGGTAAGCTCGAGACAAAAATTCATCAGGCGTCTGATTCCCTTCAAAGTACAGCTTTAGACACTCTGTGCTTATCTCCAAACAACCCAGCTGAAAACACAGAAAAAGCACAAAGGCCAAACAAAATAAATATTTAAACCTCATCCACAGCATTTTTTCCACATTTGGTGCATTATTTAAATTATTCAGAAACAGCTTAATGCATGTGTGGTGCATGACAGAAATCTTGATTGCACATTGTTGCCCTTGAGAATGTCAGTTCTCCTGTTATTTATTACATAAATTCACACAGGGTTGTTTTCATTTAAGGATGGGAGAACTGTCAGTGGAAATAATCCTGGGACAGAAATTACTGCAAGCTTTTAATTGTCGTATGATTAACTATTTTATTTTTTTCTCCTGCTGGAAGATCATAAACTTTACAGTAACGAACACTGGATCTCCGTGTTAGAAAATGTCATAATGCAAACTGGAATATTCATGCTTCTCAAGAAAACTGAAGAATATTCTCGTGTAGCTCTGCTGAGCATGAGGTCTAATTCCGTAGTCACTTAAGCCTGAGACTTCAAGGCAAGCTGCACTCTTCACTGAGGAAACTTGCTGCATGATATGAAAAAATACAGAACAAATCACATTATGGAATATCACTGTGTTTCATTATTCAAATATGTTTCCCGTGCCCTAGGACAATTCAGCCTGCATTAGTGAATATTCATCGCTACCCCCTACTGGGAGAGCAGTTAGATTTTGCTAACTAAAGTTACCGTACAAAAACAGTGACATTATCAAATATGTGACAAGACTGTTCTAGCAGATGGGGTCCTGCAGATGTTCCTATTTCCATGATATTATATAGCAGTACCTGTTGATGCTACCCTAAAAATGATCTGGGTCCTGCTTTATTCAGTCAAGCTAAATAATTCCTCCTCTCCACATGCCAATAAAGGCAGTAACAATAAAGGAATTTCCACAGAAGGTTACAAATTGTGACATGCAGCAAGCATTACTAATATAAATGTACTCCACATTTTTCAGTCAGATGCAAAACATTTTATTCTTTGGGGGCTGCTTGAAGCATCATGTCTTATCAGACATCTACGTAGTCATGGACTCCTCACAACATGAAAACACTCCTCACAACACTTGGAAGGCAAGGTTTCAGGCATGTGTTCTTCCATGTCATCTTTCAAACAGTGGATATTAGCATCAGGCACACATCAAGCTTTACAAAACGCACAGGTGCACACACTGGTAGATTTTCATATACAAGTTCTTAGGTTGCTAACATCCCATCCAAGATCTGAATTATTTGAGTGCTTTAAAAAGATCTGCATACAGAATAGTTGGGGTGTTCGTGCTTGAAATTGTATTATTGGATTCATTGCCTTTATTGCATGTTTATTTTCTGGGATGTTATGTATTGTAATACTGTTTTGTCTGTTTTGTTTAGTATCCATATTAATGTACTTGTTCTCCGTTTGTGCTACTGCTTGTCTTGGCCAGGTCTCCCTTGAAAGAGATTTTTAGGTCAATAAATAAATAAATTAGAGTGTAATGCTGACTGTAGACCACCATGTCTGTCTGTCCTCAATGCAGATCTACACATGCTTCTGTATAAACCTGGTGACAGCAGAAAAAGTATTATTTGTATTGTGTGGTGTGTAATTGAATTCCTCCCCGGTTAATGTGTAATATTAAGTCTTTTCTTCATCTAGTAGGTTTGTAAAGTCATTTTTAAACAGAACAGACAAAACCAAGCCCTGTCCATTTTATGTTGTTGCTGTGGCTATACTATTCTAATTCAGTGATAATATAAGATTATGGTGTCCTGGGAACTTGGAAAATACAGTATGTCTTCTAGCACCCTTCAGCCACACACTCATACGATTCAAAGCATTTTATCCAGGGGCTTCCACTCATGACCCCAGTATATCAACTGCTGACTAAAGTTACAAAAACGGGCACAGTACAGAGGCTCATCCATGCCTCAGTCTCACCTGTAAAGCTGCTTCTGCGCAAACGACGTACAGCTCTGGGTCAATGCGTGGAGTGCGCGCGTTGGATCCAACCTCTGTCACGTCTTTGATTAAACGGTAAGCTTCCCGCACGGCGTCAGAGTCTGAAGACATTTAACGTCACATGACGTTAAACACGGTGAAAACATGTTTTCACAAGTCGTTACAAGTGCGTTTGTACCTGAAGTAATACATTACAAACCTCGTTGCTCATTTGCCTTAGTAAGATAGCGACGAACATCCAGCTCCATGTCAGGCGAACGTTAACTAGCTTATACGTTGAAAATGTCTTTTAGCTAACCTTAGCAAGCGACGGTGAAACTACACACACAGCCAGTTTTAACCGGTTTCAACACTAACATTGGCGCTATCCCATTAAAACCGTACAGGTGTGTGAAAGGAGCTAGTCAACAAAGATGCCAAAATGTTAAACCTTGTGGTTTTAACTTCCATATGACACTTGTGAGTTTCTTGAATGACTACTAACCCGGTTAGTCAACGGAAATGCTATACTAACTGTCCCACCATCTGTGTTGGTTTGTAGTCAGGGAGCGTTACTAGGCAACCGGAGAGCGGGCTTGAACTACGGTGAACGAAAGGGACAAAAGGGATTGAAAAATAATCTATCTATCTATCTATCTATCTATCTATCTATCTATCTATCTATCTATCTACTTATCTATCTATCTATCTATCTATCTATCTATCTATCTATCTATCTATCTATCTATCTAAATGCCTAGAAAGAAAGACGTGCATAAATATGTATGTTTGTGTATATAGATTACATAAATATATATTTTAAAAGACGTGTGTCTTATACACCCAAACAATACACCTAAGAGTACAAAAAGCACCTCTTCATGCTTGTGGTTCCAATGATTTTCTACTTCAAAGTACATCATTAGAAATCAGGCCACTCAGTGTGCAAATATAATTTACTTGGTCAAAGCGAGCACCACTATTGAAGTGACAGGGGACAAAGTAGCGAGGCAAGTTGCTCTCCCTATAATGGACTTGGAGTTCCTCGTTTGAGGGTTTAATTGACAGAATCTTGTATTACCTGACAGTATTTTGAAGTAGCATAAATCCAGTCACTCCTCAGTGGCCCCCAGGCAAAGCTGTTAAGCAGTTCATCGTGGGATCTGTTTAAATATACACACAAAAGAGAATATTCACCCTTTTCAATGGCTTTAAATGTGAAATATATAATTATTTTCTGAAAGAGATTTTTCTTCTGTCACTTGACCTACTTAACGCTTTGAGTTAGTGCTATGTTATTTTAAAATTTCACAACTGTCAGAGCAACAGTGCCTTTGCTCATAAATGTGAGCTAATGTGAGTTTTACTGTACGCTTGCAGAGAGAGAATACCTATATGCTGCTTTACTGACATTTCAGAGACATGATGAACAAATTACTATGACCGGGCCTTGAAAAGATGGGATACCAGATATACCAGATATATGTTTAAATCGTGTCTCATATGTATGAATAAGATCTTTGTGTCAGTTCATCGTACCTGCAGTTCCAAATACCATTGGCCATTTTTCATGTCACATATACTGTAAGTGCATATTTAAACAGATTTAAATAGAACAGAAGTCCAAACATGCTCAATCTGCTTAAAAAAAAGAGACATAGAGGACAAGTCATTTACTTTACATTAGTGATATAATCAATTCACAGCCAAAGAAGGTGTGTGTGGCTTCACAAAGCAGTAGCAGGCATTCTGGCCGATGCAGATGGTGCTATATGATGATGAATAGGCTCTTAAAATGCTAAATGTGCTTGTTCAGGGTGGCATACAACAATACACCTGTCCTGCTTTACAGCTTACACAAATCTTTACTAATCCCATGAAATTGAATTTATAGCCTACAATTTATTATATTGCTATAATCACATATAATCCTGTCAATGTCTGATAAAAATCTAGAATCACCAGCTCTTCAGCATGTAATGTCAAAAGGGAAAACTTCACAGACAGTGGAAATGTTAATCAAAATAAGCTTTTTTTTCCAGATAGAAATAATAACTGTTAAGACATAGTATGTGCCAATATGTAACATAAAACAACCAGGCCATTTTCAGTGCATCCACAGCATTCGACTTTAATTCACTGTCACTGAAACTGCACAAAGAATGGCTCATATTCACAAAGACTTAACTGTCTCGGATTACATGAATAACAAGCCTGGACTCTTTTCAGAATTTAATTTAAGGAATTGAAGAGTGAGTCGAAGTTCAATCCAATGAATAAATGCTAAGCTCCAGTTTGGGCTCCATGGCAGATTTTCGCTCCATTTAGCTTCTGTGTGACACACCATCATAAATAATATTTTGCTGAAATGAAGCATGTTTGGGTCATGGTTTCTTGTAAAATGAGAAAGGAAATTGAAATGCCATCAAGTGATAATCCATGTGCTGTGTCTGTGAGTTATCTTTGGACCAGTGCACAGACGCTAGCCACATTTAATGAGGATATAACCACATGTCACAATCTTGTCAGCAGCACCAAGGTGGAAAACAAAGATAAACAATGCACCACCCGTAGTGAAATTACATTAATCACAGCAGCTTTTCCCAGAGACAAAAAGAAGCAAAAACCCAAAAGGCTATTGCTCCTATGTTTCACACCAGGAGGCTCATTGTGAACATGCATTCAGATAAACAAGATGAATCGCAACAGATTTGTTCGCTGTTTTTAATTTCATTTAACTCATTAGAATTAAATAGTGATAATGAGCCTTTTTAAAAAGAAAGAAAGAAAAAAGAAAACTAATTAAAAGGAGCGTGCTGATAAGAAAACAATCCAAGTGTACAGCTGCTATCTCACACTGTGTTCAATGGAATTCCACAGACAAAACTATTCAGCCCAGTGTTTTGATCAAAGAGACAAGATTTGGCATTTGAAAACTTACAGGCTTTGAAATTATGATATATTTCACTTCCATGAATCAAAATCTAGAGCCGCTGAGGTTGTATGGGCTTTTGATAAGTATTTACATATAAAATCTTGTATGACAGTATTTCTTCGCATAGAGGCACACATGCACAGTCCACCTCTCATTCATAATGAATCAAAGCCATTGTATGGAGTAAACTCTTTTGCATTATCGGCCCCCCAGATGGGAAATGTTTCAGCCTCTCTGAAAATACCCACAATACCAGCATATCCTTGAGATGTTAAATCAGCGGAATCAAATAAATTATTGATCACCTCTCAAATTGTTATCAATAATTAAGCATTTTGCACATACACAAGAATGGCGAAAGACAAACAGTAATTACATCAGCCCAAATTATACAGACTGCTTGTTTTTCCATATACACGCAAGCTCCATCATACTATTTACTGTAGATACACATAAAAGTATTAAATGTTTTGCTTTGGGCATTTCATATGTGATTGAAAAAGATGTATTTGTATGTAACACTTTGTCAGTCTTTGATAGCAAGATGTACTGCAATAGAGAGTAATACTTAGAAAAAGCCTTTCATGAAGTTGTAAAAGACTGCAACTTGCCTCACCCAGTTTTTCCTAGTGTAAAGGAGTAACTATGGTGGCTGTGAAACACCTGAAAAACAAGAAAGGCCCTGTTAGAGCCGGTGTTTAGCTTGTCTGCCCTGGGTTACTAAAGAAACACGGTGGTTCAACATGGTGATGGAACAGGGCCTGCAGTACAGATACTGCAGGTCTTGTTCAATCACCTTATTCTAAAGTAACAATGACATAACAGCTCTTATATTGAGCCGATTGTATGTGACATGGGGTATTTTTATGTCATACCACTTATTTAAATGTGTTTGTTTTTTGTGTTTTGAATTTTATTTTTGCATATTTACAGACACCTTTAATACGTTTCAAGCAGCTCTGTCTTGAGTAAAGGCACAACCTGTGGGTATATAAGCTGTGCACGCTGCATTTTCCAGGTAGTTACTGGTGATCGAGTAAAGTCACTGAAGACCAGTGGACTCGTAATGTTGTTTTAAATGTATTCTTTTAGATTGGTGAATATTAAATAAGTTAACATTTTCTTCTTCTTAACATTTTTTAAGGAAGGCTTACTGTTTAATGTACCATTTTTTCATTCATGCAGTATTGTGAATATATCAGCCTAATGATTTGAAAGGAAATATATCTAATGAATGTGTGGCATTGATATTTTTGAGATTCTCTTCTTATTGTTGTACTTTGTAATTTGTATTGTTCTAAATAAGCTGAGTCGGCAGTTGCATCTAATGATTAATACCAACACACTCAGCAATCCATTCAGCAGTTTGCATATGGCTAAAAACATACACGGCCTACTCATTCTACACACACATATGCACAGAGAGTGTATGTTTTCTACAACTAATCAGCAGGACCACCCACATTTAAGATACAACTCAATCAGCAGAGAATCTTAAACAGGCGTAGGTGTTAGTCATTTAAATGAATTCACCAGAATTCACTGTGCATCTGAGGAGAAAGCCCACGTTGAGCTGGGTATAATTAGTTTCTCATGAACCAAAACCCTCTTTATGTAAAAAGACATACAGTAACAGCAGTCATTGATTGGATAATGAGCCTCAGGCTACATTTTAAGCCCTTCCCAAGTGCCCATTTCAAATCCTTTCAGGCAATGAATCAATTAGTTATTAATGTGAACCTGACTGACAGGCCAAACAAAGATGTGGCAAATAATAATGATCCTTCTATTCATTCATACATCAGCATATTTTAATGTTCAGCTCCTCTTAGAAATGGGGTTTTCTATATGATAGCATTTGCACACATTTGTTACGACTCATAGGAGCTGTGGTGCAGAGTACGGCATTTCGTCTAAATCTCTACTCAACAGCTTATCTGTCCTTTACATTTCAAATGTCCACATGTTTAAGATGTGTTTTACCAATCTGCTAGCTTGAACAATTCAACATTTGAAAATGATCTGGACTGTCAGACCCACAGTTTCTTATCTACACTAGCATGTGTTCAAACAGCTAATGAGGGTATTGACTTACTGCTAACTCTCTCATTGGAGATGACGGATGTGTTTAAACACCATCAGTGTGGGGATTGGATGTGATGGCACCCTGGATGCATACTTAGCAAAAACTGACACGATGCCCAATCCTTCAGCATGAATTTGCTGATTTGGTTGCACCCAATAAAGATTAGCCATTAATTTCAAATTGAACGGAAGCAAAGGATTACTCTGAAACTGAGATTGCTGCATATATAATGCATGTATACTGTATGTCATATTGTAGGTAAATGTAAGCCAAATGTTTATACAGCTGTAGGTGCTTTGTTAGTGCTGTAAAATAAGTTCATGCAGCTTTGGAGTCTACTAACATCCATTGTGTTCCACATTTCGTAAACACTACGTACTGTGCTGTTATTTTATTGTTTATAGTGTGATTATCTCGTGGCCATGCAAAAATAAAAAAAACATCTCCTCTCTGGCAAGGTCTTTTCTAAAACACTTAAATCATCTCTAGACAATTTTAAGATTTAATTTTTACTGCAATTGCTCAACAGACTGATTAAAATCTAATGGATCTCAGAGAGGTAAAGGATCATTTGAGAAGTGATTAATTTGTTGCACAGTCAAGTGCATGGAAGATAAATGACACTTTTCATTCACCACATGTATTAATATTAGAGGAATGACTCTCACGACAGCAATTTTGGTCTGTCTGTCAGTCAATCTGTTGGTCTAATATACCAGACCGTAATGATATATGTCCATTGCGTATCTATTGGAAGGACTGCAATCAAATCTGGTCTATTCATGGTGCCCAAATTATTTCCCTTCTTTAAGGATGGTGCCCCGAGGTACTTTAATTATTTTATTAAAGGCATTATTTATTATCTTTTGATGCACCTGATAGAGGTGCATCAAAAGCTAATTGATCAACCTTCATAGTTTGGTGCCCCTTTTAACCCCAACAACATGACAAGCTAAGAACTGGCTGCCCGCAGCTCAGATTTAAGTAAGTCTGGTACATCTCCTGCTGACTTGTTAGGGCAAAATAATAACCCCATCCAAAAAGATTTAAGACTGTCAGATTAAATATGAAGTGAAATGAAATGAAAAGACAGATGAATATTAACATTCCATACACCAAACAACCAATCTTATAGACATTTTGACAGCTCCAGTTGAACATTATATTCATTATAGATACCTGAACAATGACATATTTAAAACACAAAATAACCTTTAACCTTTAACTCAAAATGATGCATAGAGCAAACAGTGTGATGAAAACTACTATTATAAGAGTTATTGCTCAGCTTCAAATAATAAAAATAATAAAGAAGCTTTCTTGTGCAAACTATATAGTACTGTATATACTGCTTTGCTGTTCAGACTCTTTCAGTGGGCACACTATAAAATGTAACTCAAACATAATGCAATGAATGTAATGACATCAGAGAAACATCTGTGTGGACTTTAATGTTTCAAAATAAATACATAAAACAAACAATTACTATATTTCCATAACATTTTCCACATGGTTTTCCACTACTTGTGCAGTGGTAATGGCGCCTGGAAATGTTTGGAAAATCTGTGCTCAAATATGGATAGAAACTTGGATAGAGAGACAGATGTGGTCACATTTTAAGTAGTGATATCCATAGCAACTTGTGGTATCCACGGCATGTCTTTAAAATTTTACCCCACCAATACTGATAGTAGCAATCTGAGAATAGCAGAGCTGTCTCAACTGTCTCTCTTTCATCTATCCAACATTTTTCAGCCAACAACTTTTCCGATGTGTAATGATCATTAGAGCCTCACAGTTCTGCACCCTGCCTACTGACTTAAGTCTTGTTTCCATTTAGATTGCAGGAAGGATAAGCCTGGCTGATTGATCTTGTTAAGGGGTTCCAACACCTCCATCTTAAAGCCATCCTCTCAGCGCAGAGACAGGGTGTCGGTTGTGATTAGCCACACTCTGGTTTCCCGTTGACAGGCATCAATAAGCCACTTAAAGACACGCACTGGTTGCACTTTTAGCTCCCATCTTCTGCTGCCTGACAGTGCTTCAGTACAGCTTGACCTGAGTATAAACCGCATCTCATACTTATAGGCATAACTGCACCTTCAGTCACTTCACCCTGGGGATTATCTTTCATGCCCATTGACATAAATTTGTGCGTTTGTAGCTTGTGCTTTTACTGCCCATAGAGAATAGCCTCTCCTCTTCAGGATTTACTGCTTCTTCAGAGTTGTGCCTCTTTACAGCGTATTGCTTTCCTGATGGCAGGATAAGATCAATGGTCTTGTGATGGGAATGTTATTTAAAATCTTTGAATACTATTATTAAGAGAGCAGAGACAATAATGTGAAGTAGCTATAGCGTTGATAGAGTACAGGATGTATTTCAACCCATGAAACCTGAACACTGACCTTTAATTGCAGTTAAACTGTTTATTATGCTTGTATTTTTCCTCCACCTAACCAAGACCAAGACATGACCAAGGCCAGATAGTATATAGCTCACTCAGGTAGATATATGTAGCTGTTATTCACCAAATCTCTTTGTGTGAGGCTGTCTCAGTAAACACCTCTAGCAGAATTTACAGACTGCTCTGTGTGTCTTTTGGATGCTGTTTTACAGATGAACTCTTTGTGGTATAGATTAACTATAACTAAAATGTCACTGGTTGCATTAGGTTGTACTGCAGTGTATGGGGTTGCAGCATGTCTAGGGAGTGGTGTTATCAGAGGCTGTGAAGCCTGTCACTCATGGCAATTGCCCAACGTTGGGGGCAAAGTAGCCAGTTGGGATTAGCGGAGGACCTGTGGGGGTGTGTCTGAGGTCTGAGATTCAATGCACCATGTTTTAAACTGCTTGGATAACCAGATGTTTTCATGTCACCTCTACATATTCAGTCATGTTATTTATGCTGATATTCCGAGAGCTGTGGGTCCTTCTTGCATGCAAATTCCTCACAGTTGGACATGTCAAACTGATCCCTTGGTCTTTTTTTTTATAGCAGGGCCAATAATGTTCCATAAATTGTGAGCAATACAAAAATAAGTATGGTTTCATAGACTGTCAAGAAAATCACTTGATAGATATCTGACTTGACTTCACTGTGACAAAGTCTGACACCATCCTTTCAAAACGAGATGAAAGTGAGCATTTTTTGAATATTTCAGGTTAAACCTGTCATGACAAAACCCATATTTCATCATGTTGTTATATATTAAGTGCTGTATCAGTTTGTCAGTGTTTGTGTGTCTTACTTTGTATAAATATATCTCTCTTCTCAGGTGGCTGATGTGTTTCTTCCTCCAGGTGCTGGCCCTGCCAGGATGTGGAGGGGGCTGTGGGAAGAGTTGGATCAAAAGCAAAAGGACCCTCAGTGATATTTAATACTTCTGCTGAGCTCACTGAGCCGAGGTACCATGGTAACGAGACAGAAGCTCCACCTCCATCTCATTTCCCTCTATTCCCATATTCCCACGCTTTAAAACAGACAGGTGTCTAGCTTCAGTAGAAACACATAAACATGTGGCAGTACTGATCATCAAACTGGGTCAGACTGAAGATTTTACTGTACATGTATTTCTTGTTGGTGCACTTTTGACATGCTGCACTGACGACAAAGTTCACCCCACGGTCACATTATGAAAGCAATTTCTGAGGGAGCAGCTCGCTCCGTCTCTCCTTTCACTCTCACTCTTTCTCCTGTCTTTCTCTTTGATGATACATAAAGTGTCTCGAATACAGTGCTGTCACACTGATTAAAAAAGAAGTTTAGATGCATCAAAGAACAAAGTTTAAGACCAACTTCTAAACTATATTTTCATGTTTTGACAGAAATGTAGAGAATTTTTTGTTTTACCTCAGGACACATACCAAAATATCCCCCTACCCCTCATGACATGGATAATTAAAACTGGAATTGTGCAGCTCAAAATTTAATACATTTTTTTTTAAGTAAGTACTGATTGAAGCCACAATGCCTTTCCGGTACACTTTATTTTAATCTAAACCACAAGAAACCTTGATTTAATAGAAGAGTTGGATGGATCATAAAGAAATAACTGTAATATTGATGATCTGGTTTGATGATTATAAATTGCACTCAACATTATGTGTTGCACCAATGTAACCCAGAAACTAATGTCTTCAATTGACTTTTAGCTCGTCCACCCATCCCACTTACGTTACTAGTTACTTTGCAGATTCACATTCAGATTAGTAATACAACATATAATCAACAAATAAAATATGATTATTATAGATTTAGTTGTTCACTAGTAAAGTAGGGGTAATGTTCTACCTTTATCAGCTGCAACATTAAAGTATACATCACTAACCCCATCCATCCATTTGCTATTTGCTGATTATCATGTTTAGGGTTTGCATCACAGAGTATCAATAATTATAATGCAGTAAATACATATACATTTTACTGTGCCATTTTTTCATAATAGGCATGTAAAGTAATATACTTTTAAGCATATTCCATATACTTGGAATGCAGTAGTATGTAAGTGTTCCTACTGTGGTATTTATTACTTTTACTTAAACAACTGCTTTGAGTGCTTCGTCCAGCATGTGTGGAGGAATACTGAATACTGGATGTGCTGCTAAGTCAGTTGGACTTCATCTTTACAGTAAAGTTACTACTTAAGCCTGGTAAAGGATGGCAACAAGGGATCAAAAAGGAGGACAGCAGAGTGCCCAGAGAGCGTGATACTCTCTTATCACATGCCCTTTAGGATGGTCCTAGCTTTTTTACGGTTCACATAGCTTTTCTTTCACCAGACTGAATGGTGCAGATTAAGGCATTTCCCTCTCACAATCCCACTTGAGGGAAACACTTTATGTAAGGGCACAGATGGGTTGTTATGGTTCTGAAAGTCTATCCCCTGTGAGCCAAGACATCAAGTTCAGCTTCATGCAGGCTATCCCCAGCCCTTTACTTTCACTGTTTCCCCATCATTTACTTTCTCCACATCCTCCATAACTCTGTCGCTCAATTGACTCTTTTGAGTTGCCTGCAGGGAGTGAGTGTTCTGAGCCATGCATGTCCCTGCAAACAGACAACACTCACATCCTCCATCCTCTTTCTATGACACACTGACCTTGCTCACCAAGTGCTGACTGCCTGCTTCATCCAGTGACCCTGGCCAAATTTATGTCTGAAGGTCAGGCTGTCACTCCGTTGCTTCTTCATTCAGTGTTTCCTTGGATCAGGGTTACTCTGGCTGTGCTGTCATGATCCTGTCACGTTGCCAGAGATGTCCAGTCATGACCCAGGCACCCGGCAGTTTCTTTGCAGGCTTTAGTCAGAGTATGCACAGGCTTGACAGCTTTATGAGCGTGATAAATGTTGAATATTGCTATTCTGGAGGATAGAAGAATCATTTCTGCTATTCATATTGTGATGAAAATAACGCTGAACCGGAATACTGTTCAGTTAAGCTTGACAAACATACAAAGCATTTATGTTTTTACTGAGGACCAGTTCAGACTGATTCAGCTTTTTGTTCGCTTCAGAATTAGCTGCTTTCCAGATTGTGAAACCTCCACCCAAACCCCCACAGATCCCAGGGACTCAGATCCCAGCTTGATGTGTGTGATGTTGTGGAAGGATGTTGCAGACACCTCCTGTGAACAGACAGCCCTCTGCTGTTTACAGCTGATGCAAAGACATCAAACTGAAAACACTGCTGGCTATAGCCTATTAGATTTACATTGTGTGCTTTTGTTTTTGTGTTTTCCTTCTAGGTGCTGTGACAGATGTTCTCCATTTCAGCATGTTTTTGTTCACAGATGCTGACTAAGATTATGGGAATGCTACCAAAATCCAGAAAGTTTGAGGGTTTTTATCAGTTACTGGTGGTTATTTTAACAAGCAGTCAAACTTGGATAGATTAAGAAAAGATCATGGTTTGGGGTCAAAGTAAGTACATTAGTTGAGTAAGTAATGTAAGTTATGTTATATAATATTACATAACTTGAAACCAGTCAGTGTTAACTTTTGGTTTCCCATTTTGTTTGATCCATCCTCCATGCATGGACGTTCTCACATTACACTGACGTTACACAACTGACTTTGATGGCACATCAAAACATTATACTAGAGGGACGCTTCCAGAATTGACACCAGATGAGTACCTACCGCATCACAGCGTGAAGCGTCGAGCCTCTATGAACAAGCTGCTTTATCTGAGACGTTGGGAGTTTTTTTGGCACTCTTCAAATCACCACGTGTCAGTGACATAATCTACGCGACACACCATCCTTAAAACGACAAGATCAATAAATCTGCTCCTAGATTATCTCTGCAGTGGAAAGAGCTCCACAGCAGAGATGGTGGAGTGGTTGTGAAACATTGTGAGGATGTTGAATTTGAATCAACCATCGTGGATTAAAAAATAGATAAATACATTTTGTAATTGTAGAAAATATTTTTACAGGAATTTAAGGTTTGTCTATAGAAATGTTGTAACGCGCTACTGCAGTTTCTATATTTTCCAGTGGATAGAATATCACATCAAACTAAACAATAAAATTGAATTACATGCTGGTTCTCAATGTGAAAACTTAATTTAAGTAGAAATAGCACTTTCATTACATGTCACAGCAGGCTACAACCATGGTTTCAGCTCAAACAGCAACCATGTAGCAAAGTTGAATACACATTGATATTGATTTTTGTTATTTTGTAGAAACTAGTTTCTGGAAAAAGATAATGTCATGTGTGATGTGCTCAATCCTTGGACCAGGATTTACAGAAATGCCCTTCCTCCACCACCCACTTTTATGGCTGCCATCACACAGCAGCAAGCTGACGCTGGTGCTTTCCTTGAAGTGCTACGCTTGTTTGAGTCATTCATGATACAGCGTGACATGACGTGTGACACAAACTGCAAGACACGAGCAGTGCATCAGCTCTCATGCCAAAGTTAGCCACAAAGGACAAACAGTAAGAACTCCACGTTCTTCTTCCAGCCACAAGGAGATGCTTCAAACCTTGACATTTCTGGATATATGTGTGTGTTGGTGGAGGAAAAAAAAGGCTATGCCAGAGTAACAATTGCACCATATTGCACTGTGACACGTTCTACACTTGGAGTACATGGGTGGATGCTGCATAAACAGCAGTAAGTATTCCACCAACATATCAGCACAAAATGTTTGCCACGGAACCCTGAGCAAATTTCTCGCTCCTCACCCTCTCCACTCTTTCCACCCACCATTTCTGTCCTCCTACCATATGCATCCCAAAATGATCTGTGAATCTCAGCTCCTGCTGGAGCCTGTGACACTCGTATTGCCTCTCCAGACAATATTAATACATGCTGGTATTGGACAGTTGCAAGGCACAATTCTTTTCTCAACATTTTTACATTTTCGAAAGTACAGGTTTTACACATAAAATCTAGCCATAGAGCTGATTTTGGCACAATTTATTTTCCATCTGAATGAAATCGTAGAGCTTCATTTCTGAAGTTGAATAATCTGGAGTTAGACAAAAAAGTGTGAAAGAGTTTTTTGGAGTTTATTTTCTCAGTTAGACAACAGCTTGTGTCCAGGGATACCGTTTGGCAGTGCATTTGGTATATATTTGTATTTTCTTGGATGAACTATCTCTCCTGCCAGAAGTTTTGAGGCATTTGTCGGTAAAATCACCAGCTGAGGTGATATGTTAGAATGGAAATGTCCCATTTGTTGGTTATCCATGGCACCGTAGGTTATATGGTAGTTTTGTGGTGGTTGAGTTTTGGTTGTATGCGCCCTGTATCCTTACTGGGAGTGGCTGTGGCTCAGGAGGTACTGTCATGTGCTTGAGTAAGATACTGAACCCTAAAGTACTGCTCCCATAGGCTGCAACATCGGTGTGTGAACACATACGGTATGAATGATTAGCTCCTAAAACTGATGAGTTGTTGGCACTTTGCATGGCAGCCAATGCCTTTAGTGTATGTAATGCAGTCGGAAGACTAGGAAGGCTACTATTTATCCTCATGGTGTTATTTATGATCCTCAGATTTAACCTTTTTAACAGAATGCTGGATGTTTAATGATTGAACTTGTCACAGGGAGCAGTTGTACGTTAATTAGTTCAGTTTTAACTCCTGAAAAGGGTTAAAGCATCAGCTCCCAGAAAAGATTTGCTTTAACTCGTCCCTCAAGTGAACTTGATGGTGTTACATGTACACTCAAATTGAGTTGGTTTGAACTCACAGAGAGTTTATTCAAAATGCCAGATTTTGCTGCGTCATCGTTACCCCATCAGATATCCGGACTTCATTTTGCCCTTGAGTGGCTTGTCATTTGTTCTCCTGCAGTTTGACAACAACTCCAGCAGAGCAAGACTTCAACAGAAAACATCTACTTTTTATTTGATTTGGTCAAAGTTTCTATTTAATCTTATTTCAACGTCCCTCAGTTGAGTGTTTTCATATCAGTGCTGCAATACTGTGCACTCTGTTTTCTGTCAATCACGCGATGCATGCAGGAATAAAAAGGGAAGAAACAATCCCAGTATTGCATTGAAACAATATTACATTGTCAGCCCTGTCATTGTTTTAATTGAAACATATCTCTTAGGTGGGATCACATGTAACTTCTTGGTAGTATTGAAACTAAAGCCTTTTCCTCATCTTGTTCTGTTGTCACTGCGTTAAAGCATCACAGACCCACTGGACTGGAAAGCACACCCAAACTGCTATAAACTGCTATTTGTTATAGCCAAGATATAAAGCTGTTTTTCATTTTAAAACCCTCAAAACTTTGAGCGGCAAGAGATCACTGTGTTTGTGGATTTGTGCCGTTCTTAGTAGTATTTTTAGGAATTTACATCCAACTGTGTTGTGTTCCAAACTGTTTCCTGAAGTCCTATCATCACTGTGAGATATAAGGTCAATCTTTCCCTGTCTTTAAGTATCTTTAACATTTCTTTCCAAACTAAAGTTTGAGGTGAATTGGATATTGTTGAAAATGTTTCCACTTTCCACCAACAGTGATGCTAGTCAGAGAATTTGATGACAGCTGTTGGCTTTTTTTTTTTTGACAGACAGAGAGACATTGCTGTCAATCAAATCCGATCACCCAGATGTACCCCGACAGTCTCAAAGAAGCAAATTTAACTGTTAAACTTTTATTCATTTGTGAAGAATAAACATCCAAACATTAATTCAACAGTTTCATGTCCTGTAAGACCATTCAAAATAAACTTGTCGTCACTCTTAAATGAATCCACATTAATAACTGAAGTCACGACAACCACAGCCAAGCCACCACTTCTCCCGAGGCTGTAAGTCTCATTAAACATTTGAGAGCAACTGTTGTTTACTCTGCTGTCAACATTGTGTGACCTGCTCGGGTTGTACAGGAGAATCATCTGCATCTGACTGCGATTAGGAGGCTGAGGCATATGCTGCCCCCCCCCGAAAAAAAAAACAAAAAAAAAAAACAAACATCGCTGAACTGAGTTGGCTTGGCTCTACTGTGCTTGTAGGACTTCGGACAGAGCGAGTGGGTGGCTGTATTTGTGCTGACAGAACTCAACGTGTGGGCGATGGGGGACAGAGTGATTATTTCTGAGTGTCTGCTGGTGATTTGCCTTCTTCCACTTCTTTCCTCTCCTCAGGTTCTGCTGTGTATGGCTCCTAAATGGCCCAGATTGCCTATGTAATACGGGGGGTAATCTTTTCCCATGGGCACACACACACACACACACACTGTTACTCTAACTAAACTGATACCCTGATACTCTAAACATCTAATCAATAAGACTATTTGCTTTGATGAAATATCAGTTTGCATTTTTATTGGATATTATACTGTAATATAGTTACTATGATTCATTTGTTTCATATTTGTTGATTTAATAATGACACGCTGCCACAGCACGCCCTGATCTGTATGTGAAGCATGTTTTGAGTCTATTGTTACTGTCATCCACCTGGTTTTTGGTGTTTTATCACCTCAGCATCTTTCTATTGGAGAAATCAGTGATTATTTTTATTTTGGCATGAAAATGGTTAGTGTTACTCATACTAAGTGTAGATTAAAGCTTTCAGCACTATTAGTCCAAAAAGCACTGGTGCCAGCCCCTAAACTCTTATTTTTAAATATTATTCAATCCACCAGACTGTCTCAGAAGACGGAAATAAAGTTGGAAATCCAGTCAGAGAGAGGAGAGACAACAGAGTGGAAGGTAAGATATCAGCTGGAACAGAGACTTCATGCCTTGTTAACTCGGGGAGTTTAGAGACAGATGCTTTGTTGTGGCGGAGGTGTAAGCGGTTTGTCTTTTTTTCGGGAAATAGGAACTCATACGAGTTGTTAAGCAGCTTTATCCCCTGTTTCACACCTCACACAAGTGTTTGAAATTCCACTCAGTCCTCTGTTTGTCTTCTGTCTTACTGGGACTTTGGACAGTAATGGAGTTTTGAAAGAACTTGACTGCTTTGCTGCCAATTTTGAGTGGATTTGTTCTCAGCAGTCTCATGTGAGAGAAAGCCAGAGAGGAGGGAACTGCGAGTGTGGACTCTGTTTTGCATACGTGACAAAGAGAGACATCCCACTTATGCAAAACACATACGCATCTCCATCTGAGTGCTCTGTGTTTCATTTGTAAACAACATTCTGATCATAATAAAGAAAAGCCACCGCTGTGATTGATAGCCTCTGCCTAATGCTATTTAGAGATTATTCTGGTCCCTGCACAGCACACGTAGCAGGGCGTGAAAAGAATCTCTATGAGCCCAAGCGAGGTTCCAGTTGTTAAAGGGACAGTTTGGGTATTCTGAAGCAGGGTGGTATGAGGTACTTCTCTACAGTCAGTGTGTTACCTACAGCAGACACTTTGGACAAGCAGACGGGGATCCCAGCATAGAAGCAGGGCTGTACACTTCTGTTGACAGGGTCAGCAGAAAAATATTCCTTAGCCACATAAAAGAGGATAGTGGTGTGATACATTGTGTGATGTGGTTGGGTTTATGGATTACAGAAGTTCTACAGTAAGTGCCAAAATAGCTATCTGACAACACAGGAAATCAGTGGGAAGGTTCTGAAACTGAATTCTTGGGATAAAAATTTTATTGCACTGCAATGCATTTGAGAACAGTTGCACGTGTATTTAAATTTCTCCACTGGCACTGAAAAAAACACAGTGTCTGATTGATCAGGTCAATCCAAGACATAATGGGATCAACGGTGGATAGCAACATGCTAACAACAACAATCACTGTGTTCAAGATGGAAAAATTGAGAAATTATGACTACACTTCATGGCTGGATTAGGAGAAAAAGATGTGGTGTTTTGAAAAAGATATTTTGGTGAATGTGTGCTTCATGTCACTCTAGTCATCTGCCTTCAGTAACAAGTCACACTTGTGCTTTTTTCATGGGTATTTGTTGGCATAGCTGGCCTGCACAAAAAAAAGCAACTATCAGAAAATGTTGTGTGCATACGATGTAACTGCAGTGCTTAGTGTAAGGATCCTGTTATCTTACCCTTTGTTTCCCCATATTTACTGCTGCTCTTCACTGTAGCTGCAGATATAAAATGTTATGTATTATATACTGTCCTGTATAGCATTTTAAACATTGGAACTTTGTCAAATGAAAGCCAGATCTGTTGTTTTTCATATCGTGATTCATACAGGTACAAAGGAAGTCAGCTGGTTGGTTGTTGTACGCTGCCTTGACTCCATTAATCATGACTGGGCAACTGTTTAGTAGGAGATTGTTCCAGGGGTTTTCAGTTTTTCTGCTATCATAGATGTTCATGAGGCGAGAGGTAATCACTCATGGTCTGTCTGAAGTGCTCACGATGTTCTTTCTTTACTAATTCAGAGTATATTTATCTTATTTGACAGACTCTTGAGTGTTCAGAAAATGCCCACAACATTGTTTAATATACTGTCCAATGCCTCTGCTCAGAGGCTGATATTGAGCTTCCGTAACCTGCAAAGTTCTTTTATCTTTTTTTCCCCATTTATTTCAACAGCTTTCTGTTTGTCTAAGCATTTCATGTTTAATTGATCCTGACAAGCCAAGACATTTATTAATCATCAGTCAGAAAAGAAGCACAAATACACACACCTCCTGTGTGCGAACGCACAAAACTTTGTTGTCAGAGTTCTCGTGTTTCTTGACCCACTTAAAAAGATGCAAGAGGGAGACATATTATAATTGGCTGCATAAGTAAGTAGGTCATCCATTGAGCTTTGAAGAGTCAATTTGTGGTGTTTTGGAGCTGTGAAAACTAGCTTCTCTTCATGGTGAACGTTCTAGATGTTCTCCCACTCCATCTTTGGCTTTGATTAGACCATGTTTTGGAAGGAATTTGTTCAGTGCTGTTCATGGTGTTAAAGAAACATCACATGTAGAAATATCTCTGGCAATGGACTCCCATCAAGACGGATGGGTATTATTTGAAAACTGTTGTGAGGAAACAGCTTACTGTCTTCATTGTGGGTTAGTCCACAGCATCAATAATTTGCTAACATGTCCAGCTAGAAAATAATTATGCCAATTATGCCAGACTAGATCTGCCTTCCCCTCCCACAGGAAGGATTTGTTTAATAACAGCTGCACCAGCTAGATGAGACTGAGAGACATTTGACACTGCACCATTTGTCGTCTCCTCATGATATTCCCTTCTCCTCCTAATGACTAATCCCTCGTAATCACTTCAGTCATATCTGCAATTTATACATTGTTCTTGCCTTGTAAAAAAAATCCACAGCAGCCAAACTTGATCTGGGAGTGAAGGATAGTCCCTCTCCTTTAGTCTTATTTATAACAGCTGCTGTGTCCTGCGGCAGAGTTTGTACTGAGAGATTATACAGTGAGCCTCACTGGCACTTGACAGGGTTTTGTAGTCTCCCACACATTTCTGGATAATATGGCAGACTTGCTAATCTGACATGGTGTACACCCCTGTCACCTGATCACTGGCAGGATGCTGATATTAAAAAGACGGCAGTCCAATGTGAGGGAGACAGACAGTGAAAGAGAGAGACAGTGCATGAGGGCAGAAAAAAATGGAATGAATCCTGAGACAGATGGCGCATGCATGATAGATGAACAATGAAAGGCAATACATTTTATACTGGGTGGAGGCTGAGACAGACTTAAACTCTCCCATTGCATTGCAGTGATAAGCCATATGTTTAACTCCAGTTACAAGCACTCACCAACTTTATATACAGTATACAGTATCTTACATGATAGATCACCAGGTAGAGAGGCAGTTTCTATTTTTATGTTCTAGGCTTGAGGAAATGATTGATTACGTCAACTATGGGTAGGTGCAGTATCTAGGTATCTATTTTTCTGGAAAACACTGAAACTGCTAACAGAAAAACATCTGATTATTTACAGCTTGCTGTTTTATGGAGCCCCTGAAATGTCACAGTGGGACATTTCTTTCCCTGCTAGGCTTTTGTGTTAACTTGCAATACATTTTACATTCCCCAAGCTCCATATTACTATTAGAAATAGGTCTGTCCATAGCTGTGTCCACAGTTGTAGCTATGCCTGTATTTGTGGCTGTGTTTTTTTCTCAGACTATGCGATGTAATCACGAATGTATTAGAATAACTGGATACATTGTCATTCCTATGAAAGTTGCTCAGTGGTGCAAAAGGCAAACACAGGTCGATTTATTTTATGTAATCACTTACCCAGATCTCCCACATATATGACTATACATTGTGGGAACCATAGAACACATGTCTTCTGCCAGACAAGCCACTAACTTCCGGTTTAGCGCACTGCTAAATTGAGTGGATGTCATACTGTTGATAAAATAATTTAATTGTGCAGCTCTTCTAGACCTTCAAAATGTTACTGGGCCAAATGGATAAAATTCTAATCATTAAACGAGTCGTATCACAGGGTTACAGTGCTCTTAAAAATGTATGCAGTGTTTTACAGCTGCTTCTTTCACATAAGTAAAACATTTTTGGGGCATTAATGTGCATCACATGATGGATGGCATTTCTGTGCTCTCTCTGAATGCAATAAAAATAAAATCACCACCTACTCTGTTCAAAGGACAAACAATTATTACACAAAAACAGAATAGATACTTCCTAATGGCTGCAGAATGAACTTTCTATTGCTGTTGCTACTGTATGGCTAAGGCTAAAGCCTAAAGCTGTAGATGTGTCTATTGCGATATGGCTTAGACTGTAACTAGGGCTGCTTTTGCAGATATAGCTACGGGTTAATAAGGCTGTGGTTGTGGCTACCCTTTATAGCACAAAAGAAATAGTTTTCCCACAATGATCATCCAGCTGTGTCAGACATCTGCACAATTCCTGCATATTACTTACACCCATTGAACGCTTATCTGTCACAGCCTCGGTAGTCAGCCGCAGCCATAATCATAGCTAAAAAAAAAATCTATAGCCATAATTACAGCAACAGCTATGCCCGATAATCACAGGAATTACAAAAAGCATTATTAGGAAACTCAAAAGTAGTCCGACAAAAGATAATCACCGTGAGCTTTCACCTTCATGTTCTGATTGTCTGAAGATGACTCAGCCCAACTGTGATCATGTCCTTATACCCATCTCTGAAACACTCAGAGCATCTTGTATTGGCCGATGAAGAGTTGAAAACAGTGGGTCTTTTTATGCTTAAAAACATGAAACCTTACTGCACTAAGCTGTTTCATAGATGCTAGTTTGCTTTGTTTTCACAGATAAAGATGTTATACACAGGGTGTTATTTAAATGTGTTTGAAGTGCATTTCATAGGATAGGTCAGACTAGGGCCATGTATTTGCCCTGTCCCCCCTTAGAATTCACATGCTTACAGATGTTTTTGCCTATTGCATCCTCTTTGGTTCATTAAAACTGTCTTTAAAGTAATGTGTATGGAATATACATTGAATATAGAATATAGATGAGATCTCAGAAGACCTTAGAACTGACATCATGCAATATCTCATGCTTAGAAAAGCAGTTAGAGGGTGTGGGTTAGCTCAGTTGGTAGAGCATCCGCCCCATGTACAAAGGCTCAGTCCCTTAAAAAAAAAAAAAAAAGGTAGAAAGCTGTATCAGACATTTCATATGCAATACACTGCAGCTGGGTTTAAATCTTGAATGTTTTGTGACTCCATAGAAGGAAGAATCTGAAGAAACTTTCACTTGTCACATGATGCCATTTGTTTCATTAGGATGAGACAAAGATAATATTTGTCCAATGGGCAAAGAAATTGTGCTTATTGCTCACTCAGATGCATATGGACTTGCACTTAACATAAAAAAAAATGCTACCCAACTACTAATACAGGCTGTGGTCATCTCACGACTTGATTACTGTAATGCCGTCCCGTCGGGCCCTTGAACGCCCTTGAACGCCCTTGTACAGGCATATGTTACCTCACATCCGTTGCGCTTCTCCAATGAACAAAGTCTGCCTCTGACACCCATTTGCTCAAGGCAATCCAGACTTTTCTTGTCCGTTGTTCCCCGTTGGTGGATTACACTACCAGTTCCGACAAGATCAAGGCCCTTTCTACCTTTAAAAAAAAACTCCTGAAGACCCAGCTGCTCTGCTAGCACTACCAACAACTGGGCATGCTAAATCTAACCCTCTATTACAGTCACAGTACTTATTGCTGCACTAAAGTGTCTTAGTTGTACTTTAACACGATTGTTTTCACTTTTTGTAAGTTGCATTGGATAAAAGCGTCTGCTAAATGACTAAATTTAAATGTAAATTTAAATTCTCCAGACTCTTGTTAGTACTGAATACCTTCCAAATAAAGGTATCAGTCTCAGCTGTACTTTGTGTTTTGTGATTATCAAATGGTTGCATACTGACTTGGTAAACCAAGCTGGGGAACATGGTAGACGTGACACTTTCTAAACATTAGCATACAGCAGTAGCATTGTCGCTGTGACCACATTAGCATGCTGAAAGAATTGCTGGACTGACCAAAGACTCTTTTGTACAAGCATGGTGCATTAAGATATCTTAACCAGCCTGTAAAGCCGTTATAATTGTATTGGGGGGTGTCTATTTTTGCTGAATGTGACCGCTGTGATTGATTGGCTGATTAACCGGCTTTATCGAGGCCGGTACTTGGTCTATGCCTCTTGACCAAAGCTCTCTCTCTCTCTCTCTCTCTCTCTCTCTCTCTCTCTCTCAGTGTGTGTGTGTCACTATTTTGCAGTGTAAATTGCAAGCCAGACATAAAATTAGGAGTGGGGTACATGAAATAAACAAAGTCAGAACATACCACGTAGAGTATCATGAACTCAAGCAGGAGATGGTCAGTTTCAGTGACATTTCAAGATGACTTTGGAGCATTTGCCTGATTCCAAAAGTTGGATCTGTATCAACCCCTGCAGCCTGTACCACTGCAGCCAAAATAGACTACCCACCCCCCACCCCCCAAAAACCTGCATCTTCACCTGCATTGCCTGTCTGAATGTGACCTAAGGCAGTCATAAACATTGTACTAAGCTCATATTGTCAGTTCATCTCCATTATATCAGAGAAAAAATGTGCTGCAGAGAAATTATCTGGTGAATGTACTAAAAGCGAGAGCAAATTTGTCTGAAGTTAAGAATTTATTCTTATGTTTCTCTTAAAGGCCCCTCAGGAACGGAGGAGGAGGCAACACAAAATAATACAAAGTTTAATTCATATGAATTTCTCAAGAGTTTTTCCCCGTGCAGTGAAATTAAAATTTTCAATCAGGTTTTATGGTAATTGTGTTTGTATGCCAGCAAATCTCATGACTTAACACATAAATTTAGCCTTAATTAAATGTCATCATCGAGCACGGGAACTTAAATTACCACTGAGTTAAATTCATCATCTTTTTAATTGGACCTGTCATAAATAAACAAGAGGAAAGGTGGGGGAATTCAATGAGTAGGCCATGAGATAAAACTGTCACTGACTAATTTGTAGTGTGTAGTGTCTTTGTTCAATTTACTTGAGAAGGTCAACATGCGTCATTTCAATACATTGTCTACAACTGAGCCATCTGCAAGCCGATACAGCACTACGCTATAGTTTGCAACTAAGTGAAGTCTGTTAATGTCAGTGGTCATTAATCAATATCATCTTTATAATTGGTTGCTGATTCTGTGTGGAATTCTCATTTACTGATGAAATCTACACCCGCTACAGCACAGATGAGTCGGTGGAGAGTGTATTGATGCTTGTTGTACACGCTCTGTAATTACTTCCGCAGACACCCTCAGCAAAGTCTCCCTCCTCCTCAGTCTATATAAAGATTTGGGTTATTAATCATACTTATAGACAATTGTCTCTCTTGGAAGTGAGCCCTCGCAGGTGGACCGAACTCCTTCTAGGCTTTGAGCGTCCACGCTCTCAGAGGCCTTGCTATCTTATTAAAGCTAAGAGTTTCTACAATGGGGCTTTAATTGTTCACATTTGCTTTGAGCATATTTATATCATTTCACAAACTATTTTAGGTAACTTTGAACATTTTTAGCCACTTTATAAAGCAACTTCAAATACACGGTGCTTTGAAAAACACAGCTCTCTTCTTCCTCTTCTCTGGGACAGTAAGTCATGCTGTCTTGAGGTTATCAGATATTTATTTGCCGCGTGTTAGTCAAACCTCACCGAGTTGTTTTTCACATATGTGAATGTGTGTGTGTGTGTGTTTTTAGAGATGCGAATGTGCACGCAGCATGTTTACTGGATCGCATTTACTAAATTTGGCATTTATGTGCTCATGAATGCTTGGACATGTGTACTGTATATGTGTATGTTCCTTGGCTTTCCCTTGTGATGTACTCGTGTTGACAGCATGTTGACAGAAACGGTGCGATGGAGTCTCCCTCACGGTGACTCTTTATGCAAAACTGTGTCCTAATTACAGCTCATAAAAAAAATAAATAAATAAAAAATGTGGAGCACGGAGTCCCCAAATGCAGGCGAGGCAGACTGTGGAAAGGGGAGTGAATAATTCTAGTTTAGCTGCAACCATCATCCATCATCATCTATCATCCATTAGTCAATACCAATTATTCGTCCATTACACCCAGATCCTTTAATCCCTTTTGCGTCAATAGAATCGCATTCTGTAATTTCCTCAGATTTTTCTTTTATTGTATTATTTCTTTTAAGGGAATCCAGAGCCTATCCCAGCATGCTTTTATGTGAAGGCAACGCAACACCATGGACATCAAAGCAGTAATGTGAGTAGACAGTCACTCATATTCGCGTTCACAATGATTCAGTCTTCACCTCGTTTCACACACGTGAAGAACACTTACAAGCTTCTCATAGAAGAACATTAAATCAAGACCATTTAACTTTTTTAACTGTCGCTACAGGTGACAATTAGATGACAATGCTAAATACTTAAAGGTCCATTTGTAAGATTTAGGTGTATCTATTCAGGGATGTAATGCATTCATGCATGCATTCATTAGTATGTTTTCATCAATGTATAATCACCTGTATAGAAGAATCATTGTGCTTTCATTGTCTTGAAATGAGGCCTTGAAATACTTTTGCTTTTTATGTGAATTTGCCAGCCAGAGTTTTTCTTGCATACTTGGAAGGAGAGAGGGTGAGACATGGAAGGGTATTCGTTTCGTTGCACTCTGTGACTTCACTGCTATGCGCACTAAAAATGGTGTGCGTCAAGTATCATAAACAATAATCCATAATACACAGTTACACAGACTTCAAACAATTAAAAAAATCATTGACAATGCTTACTGTATAACACATTATAATGGTAAATGGACTGTACTTATATACTCTCTAATCTTCAGGCCACTCAAAGTGCTTTTGCTACACATCAGCTGCTCATCAGAAAGGAGCTAATCACATTCTCATTCACACACACTGATGGCACAGCCGTCAAGAGCAATTAGGGGCTCATATTTTGCCCAAGGACACTTCAACATGCAGACTGGAGCAGCCAGGGAACGTACTGTATAGCATCCCTATATGTATCTATAAGCACATATAGGGATGTTTTTTATTCATGTATTAGTCAATGACTAGAAGTTCTTTTGTGATGCCCCTGTCACTAGTATAGTATAGTATCTGTACTAGTAATAATTCATATAGGACATTATATAATTGCAATAATACAAAAAACATGGAAATAGTATGTATTAGATTTAGTAATAAAGTATTCATTTATAAATAAATTAAGATGTGGGCAATGTTATGTTAAAAATGTTTAAATGTTATGTGATCGTGATGAACATGAAAGCTCAACATGTCTGCGTGAGTCTTGATGCTAACATGCTGCCAATGAAAATCCAAAATGCTGATATTTGGCAGGTACATTGTTTACATAGTTCAAGATCTTATTTTTTTGTGCCGTGCACGCTAACATTTCAAATAAAAAGCCCTAAAGACAAAGTACAGCTGGAGCTGATGGGCATGTCCGTAGTTTTGCAGGTATAAACTAAAAACTTAAATAAAAATTTTGACCTGATGATTGCCCAAGAAAGGTCCGACAATCAGCCTAAGGAGGCATGCATGTCTGAGCCAAAATTCATGACAATCCAACCAACAGACACCTCTGTGGAGACACCTCTGTTAATGTCACAAATGTAAAGCTGCTGGTGGCGCTGGGATAGAGGTCAGAGCATCATCAAGATCATCCAGCTTCACCCTCTTATCACTGTGAATTTATGTACAAAATTTCATGGTAATCCATCTAATACAGTAGTTGTTGAGATCTGAAGCAGTGGACCGGCCGACACAAGCCACGCCGCTAGCAGGGCTAAAAGTAACTCTTTAGAAGTTTGGATGAAAGATTTACACAGCAAAGTGCAATATATGTGCAAGAAGTAGTTTTATTGTCCTTAAATCACCTACCATACAAAGGACCAAAGAACCTTCAACATTCACTGGAGCACATACTGATGGGATAACAATGATGACAGAACATAAAAGTGACAGTTCAGTGCAAGACAAAGCCGATTCTTAATTTATGAGGCAAATCTAAATTCTTATCCCTCAGTAAGGAGGCAAAGCGAGAACACTCGAGTATTCTGCACACACCTGATACCTGCAGGCTGGTCTCTGGACAGCCATGAGCTGAATAAAACATTCAGTTGTTGGACAAAAATGACCTCTTTCACTCTACAATATAAAGCAATCGGAAACAACAGGTCGGCAGTTGTAAAGCTTACGTGATTTGTGTGGTTTTTGAATTTTGCAGTTGTTCTTGTGTCATTTTGTCATGTTAGATTACATTGTATTGTATTGTGGCATGACACACACAATATCACATACTGATACTTTGGTTGTCTGAGATAAAAGATCCTGCAGTAGCTTCTTGTTAGTCTAACCTGATCTGACCCTTCCATGTTGCTGCCCAAAACAATGTCTAGCCAGTGTGATACATTACCAGTGTGTGTATGTCTGACCCGTTAGCTGACTCCTGTTTAAACATGTCCCTCGGTAACCTCTTAATATTTATTTCAGCAACCGCAATCTGACAGAAAACCGAAGCACGAGCAACAAAGTATGTGCCAGACACCCGACAGGAAGTTATTGTGTTCCCAGGAGTTTATTAAGGTACCAAAGTTTTCTGTGCCGACTAGCAATGAGAGAAATATAAATATTATAGCTCTCTGAACCTGTTGATTCAATTCAGTCACTAAGAGTAGACTTATTTAGTCTTAGGCCTTCGATCAGTCCATGACTCATTCCTTTTGTTGTTTTCTGGGATTTAAAATATTTATCCTTCTCACAGTTACTGTATCAGTGTATGATAGGTTTTTATACTTTAGTTGTTTTTGGCAGCTTATTATTTACTTACACACACATCACATTCAGTTGAGTAGCCTGGAGTTGGTTTCGGGCGAACCTAATGGTATTCACATGAAGGGAGAGTGTGTGAGAATGAAAGGAAGAATGAGGATATATATACACACACACACACACACATTCTGCACTGTGATTTGTTCTCTGCTGATAATGCTTGGAGTGTTTACATTCAATATGCAATATGCTTTAAGGTCAGAGCTGGGATATGTCATTTTAAGCCTTTTCATATTCTTTACATCAATATCTCTGCAGGCAGCATATTCAGGATGTTACCATGGAGACAAAACATGCTCTTCATGGACCAACAGTAAATTGGACATTTGCCTCAGTGTATTATAATGTTTAATTGGTCTATTTGCCAAAACAGATCAAGCACATTGGGAGTGTGCTTTCTAGTGTTGTTCCTCTAAACTATTTGATTTCCTCTCAGCAAGTCAACATGTTCAGCAGAGTAGTAAGAAGATCACCAAGCTAAGAATGAACCAGTCCAGCTGCAATTTTTCATCAGCCTATGTACTAAATGTGAATGATGAGGTAATTTGTCAAATCTATACCATAATAGCTTAGTATGATTACATTGATTACGTTCATACGCTGAGGGTTTTATCTGCTGGTTTTCGTCATATGCTCAAAGCAAGAGCTTGTAGAAGTATTGCTCAAGGAAGCCTCAACACTGACATCCCTTGATATGAAGTTTTTTGCAAGATGATCTCTTTAGCTGCTTCACCATCTTATCCATCTGGCTGGGTAAGCACTGTCGTATTCAGCTCAAATCCAATGTACTACACCCTGCACTGAATCTGCAGTGCAGAATGTGAATATTTAGATTGCAGATATATTTGCTATCACACAAGTATTCCTTCTACAGGGTAGGCATTCATTTATTTGGTATGGATGGTACATACAGTGAATTACACTAAAATACAACTGATGCAATAGGACTTGTAGCTAAGTCGTAGTCGTTGCCCTCGGATATGTTTTGAAGGAATAAAACACTCAATCACTCAATATGAACACTGAGACAAACAACTACAAGCAGAAACAACAATGACTGGAAACAATTAAGAACAGCAAGAAGGAAAGAAAGTACTGAATGGATGCTAAATAAAACTATCTATCTCAGTAAGACATCATTTTGACAAGCTTCAGTATCAGTTAATGTTCTTCTTTCTGATGGCAGAGTGTTCCATATATGTGGCCCTGGGTGGTAAATAATAAGAAAGATGTGATAGAATCATGGCTTGCATAATTAGGTGGGCTTCATGGGTAAACAAGATCTTCAATAATAAAGACCATATGTCACAGTTCAAGCAGGATAACTATCCACATAAAGAAAAGGACCCAAATGCAGACTACAGAGACAGAGCTGGTGAATGTGCAAAAGCTTATGGATTGTCTAGCAGGCTCAGTTCAAAACTATGAAAGGCAGTCTAAACATGCAAACTAATCTGTAAAGGAGCAGGCTATATCCGTAAAACAGGCAAGGTCCAAGAAAACAAAGGAGTAGAGAACACACACAAACTAAATACACAAGTGAAGGCAGAGTAACAAGACACCGGCGAAACTAATCGAGGTAGAACAGGCAATCAAAACTGTCGGGAAGCACAACAGATACAGAAAGTAAAGGTAACGGACAAAAACAAGCGTAGTGCACACTGGACAAGCCAGTTCATCACAGGGCTGACACACAGAGAGAGAACCAACCATTGATTCGTACCAAGTTAGAGTCAATTAAGCAAGCCAATTAACTTACATGCCCGGAGAGAACCAACACAGACACAGGGAGAACATGCAAACTCAACACAAGGAGGCCAAAAAGTGCAAAACTTTCTTTTTAAGACAACAGTGCTAACCACTGCTTCACTGCCCTAAACAAGATCTTATGAGTCTAAAACAGTTAAAGTTAGTTTGAAGTATGCATGTAAGTTAATATTCACTCTCTCTCTGTCTACCAGCTCCTGAAAGAAATATTCCGCTGTTTAGCTTACAAATTCTCCATGTTCACCGGCTTGTTGGTAACTTTGTAACTTTGGTACGAGTGTACAGTTCCTTTTGGAGCTCTGAAACAGTTGCCTGATACTCTACTACTTTTAGTTGGAGCTACATTCTGGAACTTTTTCATCCATACCAGAACTTCTGTGCAACGTCTTGACTGGTTGTCTGGCAACCTCAAAGCGAGTTAGACTCCAGGATGTCAATGTATCCAGCTGTTGTTTGTGAGGAAATAATACCCCCTGCCTCCACCACAGACATCAAAGTGGTATTGATCTCATCATCTAACTCTTTGCATGAAAGTAAGTAAATGTTGAATAATTCCTTTATGGGAACACAATTCACCCCGTTAATCGTGTTTTTTATTTGCTATCTGGAATCATTTTTGTTTCGTTCAAAAATCCACATCACAGCCTGAGCTGAAGATCAGGTTCAGTCATTTTCAATGCATTCTTAACCAGTGTGAACACTAGAGCAGAAAAGCCTAGAAAAGACTATAATCCTCAAATGGGATTGCATCAACCGGAGTTACATTTGCTCTGACATTCCCACAGTGACAAAAACTCTAACCTGGAGAGACAACAAGTCACTAACTTTCCCACTCATTGTGAGTCTTTGGGACTTTTTTGCAAGCCCTGCGGTCTTTGTAACTGAGCAGCATTTGTGGTGAAGCAAACGTTTCTCCAACAGTTTGGAGCAGAAAAAACAACCCGAAGGTGTGAACACTCAAAGTGGGAAGTGGACTCAGATGACTCACTGAAAATATTTTAGGACAATCAACTCACGATTCCACTGTAGGTGTAACGTTTTGTTCTTATCTTTTTATGGCGTTTTTGTTTACCTCCGTCTCTGCGAGACTGAACAGTGTTTGGTCTCTCAAACTACGGCACTGTGTTGTTATGTCTTGATGGGTTTTATATTTGTTGCAATTTTGCAAAATCCATCTCGAATGAACCAGCTGACAGACTGACAGGCGATAAAACCTCAAGGATATTTTGACAGGATAAAAAGATAATTAGATAAAAAGGATGTTACTTATGAGAGATAACAGAAAGGTTTTCTTCTCTCTTTGTGGATGTGTCTATTTGGAGCAAATCCTTATATTTCATGGCTGCCAGTCTGATGCCTGCATGCCTGGTCTCTCTTTCTGCCCAATAACCAATGCCAAGCTTTTTCCTGGGTATGTGTGGGCATACATGTGTGAGTAAAACAAAAGCAGAGAAAGACAGAGAGAAAAACAAGAGCGCGCGGTTGAATGAAGAAAGAATCAAATGAGAAAAATATTTACAAAGAGTGGTGAGAGATAAAGGATGTCACAGGCGGGAAGAAGGGGAAGAAAACAGGAGAATGTGTTGTGGGAACCAATTATACTTGGTTTGCTCCTACCTGCTCCACTAATACGAGTGTCTTTGAGTAACTTGAGTACGGAAATCCTTTTCCTCTTATCTCTCTGTCTAAAATTGCTTTCTTTAAAAAGAAATGACAAAGTAACAAAGCGCTTGGTGCACATACTTTTAATGACCCCAGATCCCTTCTAGCTATGCAAAATAAATGACACAGATAGGATAACATTATTTAGCCGGAAAGTGAGGGGATTTCACAGCTTCATAATGACTTCCTCGGCTAATGACACACTGTTGCAACATACATGTTTTGATTTATTCATCAACCTAGATGTGTCCTGACACGTCATTCTGCCTTGTACGTGGGGTTATGCAGCATCAGTGCCGGGAAACACTCGACACAGAAACACTTTAATAGGAATACACCAGAAAAAATGTGAGGATGGAAACCTCAAGTGAAATGACAAGGCAGTCTAGCTGTCTTTGTGAAATCTGTTTCTGTGAGAGGAAAGCAAGGACGCCACTAACAGTTTACCCCAGATACCGCAGTCCCCTCTGGCAGCAGCATCTGTCTAATGAGGGTGCACAGTAGCTCCTGTGAAACCAGACTTAACAGCAGCTTTGATATCATCAAGTCCTCCACGAAGCCACTAGGTAACGAGGATGAGAAACCTCAAAAGCTAAACTGTATGAGATGTTTTATACAGCCGGTGTCTAAAAAAATCTAATCATACAAATCTGTATCCTGATGATTCACCTCTTATTGCATTTATAAAAACAGTGGAGAACATCTTGACTAAAAGCTTCTAGTCAACATTTTTGTCTAGCTTTTGATGTCCGAGGTAGGCTTAATAAACTGCTTAATACAGTGATTTTTACTCACTGTCAGTTAGGGACTCCAACCTGTCAGTATATCTAGCAGGTGTGACCAACAGCTAAATGATCTTCCTCCATTAAAGATAATCAATATTGCAACACCTCTGAATAGGCTACGTGTGGCGTGCGTTGAAAACTGTTCCCGTATTTATGACCAGGAGCAGGTTTGGAAGCTTGGAAGGGAGGACAGGTGATGGTCTGACTGAAGGCACTTTTGTGAGATGAGTAAAATAGTAAACTATAATCTGTTCATCGTTAAATTAACATCAATAAAGAGCTACTAATTGCAACTCCAAATAACCAACAGCCATGGATAGATTATGAAACAAGGGAACCCTGGACATAGTCTTAGATTGTGTCTCTGTGTTTGTTTTGCATCTCTACTCCATTTAGAGTCTGTGATTGACTCTCCATCTTCTTTTTAATGATATCTCTTAACACGGCTGTGCATGCCACCTATCTAGCAGATAGCTAGTGGAGCTGTAAGCTTGACTTATTACTCGGCACTGAAAAGACAGTGTTAAAGAACCTGTGTGAAGGATTTACTGGTGTCAGAGGTGAAGTTGCAACATCCTCACCTCACCTTCAAAATGTATTAAATATATGCACCCTGCAACATGAGAGTTCAACAAAGCGACTTACCATGAAAGATGTTCAGTCTAAGGTAACAAACACATTTAATTTAATAAATGCTTTTTATTTTATTTATTAATTATTTCCAGGTGATTATATGCTAATGAAAACATCCATTTCTGCCACATTACGCAATTAGAGCTAAACTTGACACACTGGACCTTCAATGGTAGCAAATTAAATTAAATTAAATTAGGCACATTTTAATCCCTCCCTTCCTAAAATACATGATGCTGAAAAACATATAGTTGGTCGTACAGTATATATGACTGAACTTTCATTAGGCCTACATCAACATGATTTGTGGCATCTGACATCAGTGTGAATATTGTTAAATGGCAAAACATACAAAACATGTGAAAACAGTGTTAGGCCATTTCCCTCATATGTCACAGGCCTGTTACAACATTGCATGTGTTTGCAGTGCGTCTTAGCGATGGCTCTGCTGTAAAAAGCACAGAGTAAATACAGATAATGTATTCATATGTTCATTCAATAAGACCATAAACTGGTGGTGTGTGTATGGAAAATGCAGTGCTTTCAATGGAACTTTTATTGGTTACCGCTTTACCTACAAGTTGCTGCCACCTGTGTTTTCTGAACTAGCCCGTGCAAGGAAGATCTCTCAGCTGAGCAGCAAAGATGCACACACACACACACACACACATTCATGCAGGGTGGAGCATGTGGGGGCTGGCCTGTAGGCTGATAATGACAGATTATCTCTGTCATTATTTATCATATTCATCATATTTACCATATTTCTTCAATTATTATTTTTCTTTATAGCTGTGTATTATATTATTTATATATTTCATTTAATTTATTCATATTATTTTTATCTATCTAATTTTATAACACCCTGATGCTCACACCGCTCAGAGGAACGTTTGCTGTTACTGGTTCCATATGAAGGGTCAAGATATATATTTGGCTGACAAATATTGACGTTTTAGAAATAATGATGCTTTAGTACAGAAATTGTTGCCATATTAGATTTAGGTTATAGATCTTAACCTTTCCTGGTCAAGGGCAGTAGATTCCACGGTTGACAACATGGAAAGCCAACAGTCTTGTGCTTGTGCAATAAATTGTGGATGAGTGATTTCTGGGGCTTTGCGTTGAAATCCATTATCCAGATGGAGAGGGCAAGGTCACCTTGCAACTGATTGAAGACTCATTTTTTAAATGGATGAATTGTTTAAACATAAAGATTGTGCTTGTTGAAATGCTGCATAATGCATGGCCATGCTAATATCCCAGCAAGCACTGCTGACGCTGTGCTCAAATGTGAAATGGTAGAAAGAAAACACTGCAATGCTTGAGTGGCAACCGGAAGACTCTCACTGCCAAAGACTCACTTCAGTGCCTCACTTGAGAACATATTAATATGTTTAGCAGATCTACATGCACGGTAGCTTGTAAGTTATTGAATTTGAATAATGTATCACACACTTGACCCCAAGAGAGCTCAAGAGATCGACCGTTAAATGCATGGAAGTTTCGGTTTCACGGTGCACCTTTTAATCTGGTGTGCTCTGCTGACCCAGGCCTAAGTGATGCAAGTCGGAGAGCACAGCCCACATAAATCATGCATAAAACATGCACGTGGCCATGTAACCCTGGGTGAAATGGTTCGTTGAAATCGGCAGTAGTGGCAGATGAATGAGGGCCCAGGTGGAGGTGGTGAAATACCCCAACAGGATTTAAATGTGACAAGGAAAAATATGAAGGGGAAATTCATCACAAGGAGAGGCTGTCTTTGGAGGAAAGGGTTGAGAGCTGAATGGCCTTCAAGTTAGCGGCCTCATCTTCTCTTCTGTCTCTGCATAAACAATTACAGGGTGCCAATTCCCTGCTGGACCTTCAAGGATATTCTGAGGAACATACTACAAGGACAGCAAGACATGGCAGGTGGCAATCATTCTGTGGAAGTATATTACATTGACAGCCTACAATGAGAAATGTGGCTTCTTATTCAGATATGAATATTTTATTTGTTGATTGGTGGGATGGATGTGCTTTAAGACGTTCTCCATAGTCACATAATCATTAATGAGAGGACAGTGTCTATATTTTATTTTCTTATTTTCTAATATAAGAAATATATAAGAGATCATGTACAGCGAGCTGGGCATTGTTGCGGAATAACACCCCCCAATGACCCACTAGCTCTCCATTATTCAGCTTATTACACGGCCACTTGCCAGAGAAATCAATGATTTGCTTCAAATGATTTTATAGCGTCCGCTGTGATCCACCAGAGTCTATGATCCGAACTGCATCCACAGCAAGTCTGTTATCCACAGCAGCAGTCTGCTAATAACAGCCATGATTGACCAATCAGAATCAAATACTCAGCAAAAGTCTGAGTGAATACTTTCTTGCCTGCATTTTAGGTCTCTACAGAAAAATCATTTTTCTCACATAGCGGTTCCTCGCTTTTTTTTTGACCCCTTAGAACAAAACTGTCACTGTCTACTGATTACACAATTTTCCCTCTCCAGTTCTTTAATTCAATTAATTTGTGAAGTCATTCAGAAGGGAAAAAATGACAGAAATCTGCAGAAATGTTTCTATCTTACGACTTTTTAGGGACTAAAATAATGTCCACATTTAAGTGCAATGTTAAGCAATAATGTCTTCTTAATATAGGGCAATATATTATGAAATTAAACACAGATCATGGCTAATTCATATCTTGGCAAAACTAGATACATTCTTTCCCTTTTAGTATTCGATTTATTAGATCTCAAAAGAGAGAAATAATACAGACACAGACATCTAATTAAAGTGCTGGGCCAAATTCAAATTCAAAAAATTCAAAGATGTCATATTTACACTGTAGGAACTACTTTGACCTTTAGATGAATGTGAATGAGTTTGCTTAAATGTCACCTCCTTCTGATTTTTCAAGATATTTTGAATTCCCTTTAGAAAATCATTTTAGTTTTTTCTAATTTTCATTCATTGAAAGTGACCAATGAAAACCCTTCAGCTCCATTCTGCTAATGCTTTAATTATCATTAAAGGGAACTCCATCTTTATGTCCCCAGTCCACAGAGGTCAGGGTCAACTAGAGAGCAGCCACCCTGGAGGTAGAAGCTAATACAACCAAGCGTGGAAGGCAGTCACTCGCCTGCTCAAGTGTACATCAGCTGAATGGCTGTTTGCCAACAGAGGGGCTCTAAGTCTCTCCCGCTTGAGTGGTATTTTTTTTAGAGACAGCTGTGGAGTGACAGGAATGTGGGGGGAGAGAGAGAGATGGGGAATGACATGCGGGAAAGAGCCACAGGTCAGATTCGAACCCTGCGCTTCCGCAGCAAGGACTGAGCCTTCGCACATGCATGGGGCGGCTGCTAATGGTAGTCTCTCTTTAACCACTCTCCTGCCCTACCATGCAGCGGCTGAGCTCCAACAGCTATGGCACACATGTGAGCTAAGATCGGATCAGCTGCTGCCTGAATGACCGCCCCTCTCCCCTCGGGGCGCTTCGGATGGACATGTTCCTGGTCCACCCACACAGTGGCAAAGAGGTAAGGCCTGGGGTTGGTTGTCGAGCTCCATCCATCAGATCAGAGGCGAACACCTTGGCACAAGGTTCTCCATCCTGACTTGTAGCCCCCCCTCTCCTCCCTCTAGCCTCCCATCCTGACTGTTCAGGGCAATTTCTGCCTGCGCAGCTGATTAGAAAGTATAATAGCCTTAAGTGCTGCTGCGAAGCGTTAAACATGCACTGACAAGATTATTGTCACTTGATTTCTTCAAAGTACCAAAATAGAGATGGAATGATGACAAAGCGCACATGTTGTGTGTCAATATAGATTCCAATGTTCAGTATGACCTCTTTGATTTAAAATATGTGGCTCGCTTTTAAGGGTTAGAGACACATCTTAACCGAACCTTTGTCTCACAAATGGTGATGAAAGACACACACTCCTCCAGGATTGTACTATAAAGGTAAGGCACAGCAGACATCACCCTGCCACATATTTTGAGCATTCATCTTGAACAGCTTTGGAGACTCCAAATCAGCTGTGAGCCCGTGCCGTGCGTCATTGCGCAGTGGCGAGTCCAACCCATAGTGGTTAATGGGAATCCGCTGACAGAGCACAACCAGTTGTATGTGCGGGCATATGTATGAGTGGATCAGCAGGTGCCGTCTTTAACTGGATGGAAGTCACAACCGCATCGATCTGAGGGGAAACTCTTAACGTTACGGACTCTTTTTTTCCAGGATGCGCTGACATATGTGTCATGCTCGCGGCGATCGGCAGTAACAGGTAAAGTTCTGGTTTTAACTTCAGTATCCATGCTGCTTTTTGTTTAAAAACACCTGTTTATGTTCGCTGCGCCTCGAATTTTGGAGACGTTTCTTGTCCTTTTGCGCGCTTTTTCTCTCCGGAGAGCGTTTTGAATAAAGCGCGCAGTCTGATTAACACAGGCTGGATACAGAAGTCGGTTCGAACTTTAAAATATGTGGCGATCTTTCCTTTCTTTAAGGTCTGAAAATGTGCTAAAATGTGTAAAAATGCTCACGCGTAATCAACAAATGCGGGCTTATCTCCCGTGTTACTTAACAGCCAAACACATGGATTGCCTGCGTGTGTGTGTGTGCGCGCGTCTCTCTCTCCCTAAATTGTGCTTCTTTTAATTAATTGTGCCTGAACAAGGTGCTGGTGCACCGATGATTCTGTTTCTTGAAGTAAAAAAGGTTAAGAGGTTAACAAGTTTTTGCTTAGAAACGCAGTAATCGGGGATTGTTTTCCCCTGGGGTATCTTTTTTGTTGGTTGATTGGGCTAATTGTATAATAGGAGGCAAATTCAGCTCTGGTCAAGCACATAGCGCAAACTGCAACCTAATTGGGCTCAGTGATTTTAAGGATGTAGTTATCAAAGTGACATGATGGTGAAGGAGTTAAAATAATGGAGACTACCAGGGTAATGCAGCCTTGCTGTGACTGGGGGAATTTATCAGATTTAAGCACCACGGCTTGAAGACATTTACAAGCCAGTCTAACCTTGTGTATTTGATGCTTCTTATCACTGGCGATGTCTGCTTTGGCCTATCTTTGCCCAGCAGCTCTGCATCAGATAAAACCAGTTAAGCTGTCAAGTCAACAGACAAATGCTCACAGCAGTGCTATGATTCCACCGTGATAAAAGTTAATTAAAATGCTCCATGAAGCCCTATTATGAGTTACCCAGAGTCCTCCGCTAATTTCTCAAACTATATTTACCACAATCACATTTTTAGTAAACAGCAGAATGAGCACAGATTGGAAGGCGCACTTAATTGGTGCAGATTTTTGTGCTCACTCATTGGGTATAAACCGCCAGCTGCCTTTCAAATTCAGCCCTCGCAGCGCAGGCCAGCAGTTGCAAGAAGGCACAGGAAGGGAGAGGAATGAGATTTACATAAAGAGAGTGTCGAGATAATGGAAAAGGCTCTCTGTTATCATCAAAACTCCAGAGCTGCCAGGGTGTTTTCTTCTCTCTCAGACGGACAACAAACTTCAAACTGTCTTAAAGGACAAATTGAAGTATTGCAGTGGCTTTGCTTTATTGGACATGTGACAGCACTGTCTTCGTTTTTCTCTCTGTATTGATTTCTCTCTTGTCTCTGTTTGCTTCTTTTACCTGTATATTGACTGCTTTCTGTGGTCTGGCAAGCTAAAATGGGAGCTTTGCCCTGTCAGTGAAGTGAGTGACCGGTGATTCATTTCGACCACAGTCTTTATGTCACATGGAGACGTTATGACCCCACCTGGTTTAGACTCACCAGGTGCACTGTGGCAGTAATTGTGTCATTTTCTGGGTTTTGTCATGTGGGGTATTGCCTTGTCTCAGTGGCATAGTGTCATTCATAATATAATCTAAATCCTTTCTGGTTTTGTCCATATTCAAGCTGTCACAGTGTCCAGATGTATCTTCAGATCATCTGGTTTCCCCCAGGCTTTTTCTTTTCAGGGATTAACATGTGATTACATGTGAAATGTGGCCAAAGCCCAGAGGTGTGGTCTTCATGGACCAGAAGCTCTCAAGCAATTTCATACAGTATGTTGCAGTGGATTGTGGATGAGTTCAGTGTATCTTCATTTGTCAATGTTTCTTGCGGACTAGTAGCTTTATTCATTTTCCTGCTGAGTGATGCATGATGGGGATTGATAGCACTCTTCTGTATGCAGAGCTACAGCTAGTGGATGGTTCGCTGAGATTAGCAGAAAAATTGGAAATGGTTTAAAGGTAATGATTTTTGACATATGTGTCATACAGTATAGTGTATATGATATTTGAAGTTGAGCTTTAAATGACATCCTCAGTGTTACCAAACATAAAGCGACTGAATGAAAGGACCTCATAGGATAATATTATATAGCTATCAGTTTTATTTATTTCAGCTTCCTCTCTGATCATGTTTTCTCTGTCATTTTGGCATGGCTTTGTACTACAATACCCGTGAGCCTTGATCGTTGTCGAAGGAAAAAAGACAGATATAGAGACATGAATCAGAGCCACAGAAAGACTATTTGCTCACAGCCTTTACAAATAAAGAAAATTCCATTTTACAAGTTTGTTCCCAACAGCAACACTTTGTTGTTACCATTGGGAATGAATTCATCAAAAAACACAGAGAATCCAGAAGTGAATTAACTTGCAGCAGATTGTTGTAACTGTATCAGCAGATTAATCATGAGCTCCTGCTCGCTGTTAAAGCACACATAACAGAAATGTACGGTTAGTGATTGAATTTTTCTTTCCAAAATTGGCTTTCCAACATTTGAGAGATGAGCTGAATGAGATGTTTTTTTAGACATATAATAACCTGATTAAACCAGGAGAATTTCACTGTCCATTCTAACTGTGGAACTCTCCATCTGCAGTTCATGTAACATTGTCTTTGGGAATCCTGGAATATCCACCCACACTTTGCAGCTCTGTGGTGTGTTAATCTGTGAGCTTTTTAGGAGATGACGGGTGGATTCTTGAAAGAGCAATGTGAGTTTTTCCAATCTTTGTGCTAAGCTAACTTGCTGCTTCCTACTTCTAATCATCATAACTATAACATCTTGTATGGCTTTTCCATCTCCTCTGATTGCTCCTTCTCATCCTCTTCACGACTATCATCACTGCTGTAATTCAGAAGCCTGCAGATTTCCTCACCACACAGCGGTAACATTATTAACACATCCCAATAATAATTCAGAGCAACGGACCCTATAGACCTGCCTGGGATGACGAGAAGTAGTAGTCAGTCAGAGACCGAACTGAAGATTTTAAACCCACAGATAAAACCAGGGAGAAGAGGCCTTAACCTAGATGAGCTCTATAGGGTCCCTGCTGTTTCTGGGAGACATTGCCTTGGTGTGTTTGAAAGAGAGAAAGAGAGACAGAGCAGACTGAGAGGGTCTGTGACGGGAGATGAGCTGAGGAATACACCGAGTCAAGTCATTTTTATATAATATGAAATGCTGGTTATAGACCTGCCATTCTCAACCCAGAGTTCAGGACCCCCAAGGAGGTCGCCAGATGATTGAAGAGGATAAAACAGAATAACATATTGTGCAGCGTGGAATGAGAGACGGAGTTAGGGTTAGCAGCTCTTAGAGCTGTTTTCAGTCTCTAACAAGATCTCAATAACACTATATACAATAGCCAATAATGGTCCTGCGGTCCTCCTGTGTGACCTTTGAAGCTTTAATCTATTATATAACAAGGTGAGAGAGTTGGGTGGTCAAGATTTAATGGAGACTCATTCTGTGACGGTTCTCTGAAGGGTAGATACTGTAATGGGAAAATGGACATATAATGGATAAGTTGCAAGACTCTTGATCCAAATAAAACTTAACTCGTTCAGAACCAGTGGGTTCAGCTGTGGCAAGAATGTTAAAGCCCCTACATTGACAACATCACGAAAATCCTCTGATAACAGAGATTAAATGCTACATTACCCTAATTCATCACATTAGCGAGAAGTCTTTGAGATCTCTGTTCCAGTGAACTTGTGGAATCACTAAAGAAACCTTAAAAAATGGGAAGTGGATTGAAGTTTAAGGAAGAGCGCTCTCATACAGTATTGTGCGTGTACGAAGCATACTGGCTGAAAAGTCAGACTCATAAACATTGTACTTCTACTTATATTTCACACATTCTCACACTCTCTCACTCTTTTTTCACAATGTCTTTATTCATCTTTTTTTTCACAGGTTTTCTGCCTTAACAGATAGGTCAGTTGCTCAGTTGTGTGTGGAGATTCGTTCATCTGACAACATATCACAAAACTAGAGGAACTAAAGCTGTTAGGGACATACAGAAAATGAAATCACTGCTGCTGGGAGAAGAGATGAGATAGTAATGTGCCCAGAATAATATTGGAATCAATATTGCTGGCAAAACAGACCCTAAACCAGTGAAGCTCATCAATACAAGATGGGTAAATGGTGATTATTTGTTAAGTAGCTAGATTAAGGTGCCCTAATAGTAAAATATTACCATGAAACACCACTTTAGACTTTAGCGATAAAATCAAGTAGAGATGCATTGATCAAATGTCAGATGTTCTTTTTTTTGTTTTGCTAAGAGCTCTCTCGACGGGCTCCTGACTCAGCTTTGAACACCACAGCAATCTCTCTGCTGTATTTGTTACCCTACTTGAAAATTTCAGTGAGGTTCAAATTTAGTTGAGTTGAGGTACCAAAATCAATATCAGAAGAGAAAAAGCTTTGTGAGATTTGTGAACCTTAAAACTGAAAGTGACAACAAAGAGCAGGAATATATCTAGCCTTGAACTTTGAAGTTGAAATTTTAGAAATGATACAGTGTAAAATAACACGGCATGCTGCTTTTTAAAAATTTTTTACACCTGTGTTCTTCCAGTGATAAGATGTCAAAATGTTTGCTGTGAAAAGGCCTGTTACAGCTCTGCAACACCAGACACACTTTATTACGTCGATGATAATAAATGAGGGAACAAGGAAGAGGGGGGCACGACAGTGCAGTGGTTACTGTAACGTTGCCTCACATGGGTTTTGTCTAGTTACTCTGGCTTCCTCCCACAGTCCAAAACATGAAAGCTAATAGGTTAATTGGTGACTCATAGGTGAATGTGAGCGTGAATGGTGGTCTGTGTGTCAGCCCTGTGATGAACATGCAACCAGGCCCCTCGCTCAATGTCAGCTTGGATTGGCTACATTTACAGAAAAGGGATGGATGGAACAAGGAAGACATTTTGGACATAGGCATGGTTTAAGTCCTGGCCTCTATAAGACTCTATATTTAGCACAATTAGCTCACTGACTAGCTGTGAAACCCATTGAAAAGAAATGTCAGCTAATAAATGCAGTCATTACATGTGGCATGCTAACACATAATTACTAGTTTTTAGCTTGTACAAGACATGTTTATTTGCATGTGCTATTGTTAACAAGACAGTGACTGGCTCAAATAATTATTTTCTTTTCCCTGTTGCCATGGCCTTTGTGCCCAATGACTATATTTAAGTTACCTATCAAAAATTTCACATGCTTTTCTGTTGCATATTTTAAGGCTTTGTTGATACACAAAACAAAATCGCTGCCATCATTCAATAAGTCCGGCTATGACAGAGGGAAATGAGAGTGACTGGGGGTATGGGTGAATTTGGGCATGGTCTAGCAGTTTTGGGGCCACAAAGGTTGACGTTCTATTGATGTGACTCATCCAGTATGCCTCACATAAGTATCTTAAAGAGCAACAAAGGAGAGAAAAGCCAGAGAATTAGCTGAAGTGACTCAGTTCTGCTTGACATATCTTTTTATATTTGCCGCTGCCCTTTTCAAGTCAGCTTAAAATCAAAATTGCCAACAGTTACAGTCACAGCTGAAAGACAGACTTCTCTTTGGAGAGTTGTTACTAGTCCTTCCATGTTGGAGTGTCCTTCATGAGGATGGTCACTAAGTCCGGCCATGAGTCTGATTTAACAGATAAACATGGACTGAAGAGTGGAGATATCTGTGCATTAAAGCTCCGCATAACCCGGGGCACAGATAAATCTCAGCCTCAGCTCCTAAAATACCAAGCAAGCAAATATTTGGTACTTTGAAGATTAGTGCAGTCAACAGGCAGCTCTCAATGTAGATGGTTCTGCATTTGTGTGTTTACAAGTGTATCTTGGTCTGAGTCTGTGTACTGTGAACATGAAATGAGGCCACAAAAGCTTGTCTCAAAGTTGTATGTCATTTATTTACTTCAGCCAAAAGTTCCACAGACATTGACAGATGAATCCAATTACACCTGATAGTGAGAAAACAAACAGAAGAAATGATTATGTACTCTTCTCATTTACTGTCTGTTATCAGATCCGCTCACTGAACAACTAGGGCGTATATTGTACAGAGTGGCACAAACAGGCCTTTGTCTAATCATTTTTATGATGGAGGTCACGATCTTTGTCACAAGAGGAGCACTGACGTAAATTTTGTCATGACTTTGTTCAGGGTAGAAAATTAGCAGTACTTGTTTAAAAGATTCTTAAATCGTGCATACATGTACATGAAGACATACATGCATTACTATGAAAGCACTGATCTGCATATTTTCTGCTATTTGCATATTGTCTATTGCATGGATTCTGTTCATTAGAGTATTTTCTTGCCTTTCCAATTTCTTGCACTGGAGTGAAAACTAACTTGGATCAATACATGATGGCAGATGCTGCCATGTATGCACTGGAGCGATGGAGCACATTATCCTTTGCAGGAGGCTGACTGTTCCAAAAAAGCTCTGTCATAGCAGCAGTGTTCCACATATTGTACATATCGTATCACTTTATTCTTGCATTTATTTATTTACACTTGTTTTGTATTTTGAATCTTATACTATTGTTTTAGGCAAAGATATATTTTAGTCTATTAAAACTATCCTAATGTGAGCATAAAATAATTAGAGATATCAGTTACAGCCACGCATCTGCAGTAATTGATCAGTTGACATTAAACAGGTTTTAAAAGTGTATCCATGACCCCCTGAACAGTTCTCTGCGTTACTGTAATGTACTGACTGAATGGCTTCAGCTTGAGTGGGCATCATTCAGTCCTTTTAATGCATTACACGCTGCATGTATAGATAATTACTTATAATGGCTTTCCCCTGTTGGGGTCCAAACATGTAGTGCTTTGAAAGATGAACAGAATTTCTAATAAGTGTAATTGAAGTATTTAACATACAAAATAGCACCTTGTAATTTACATTTGCAGGAGCAGGAATCCTAATGAATTTTAAATGAAAGCATGTTAGAGCTCAGTATTTTTAGTTTTTCCAAATGCTGAAAATACATTCCCATTAATGCTCCTAACTCTGCTGCTCACTCAGTGACTTGACTCGCAGCCCGGTTTAATACTCTCTCTGTCAGTCCAAAAGTAGCACTTTTATATTTGTTTGGCGGTGATTTCATCAAGATGAAAATCACCCCCAAGTGGTGCAATCTGGGTTGCCACTGGAGCAGACTCCAGTTTTAGCTCAGTTTTCTGTGACTGACAGGTCAGTGAGGAGGAGGGCCCAGAGTGAAAATAACTGACCTGCTAATGAACGGGCCAGCAAACACAGTGATTTATGAATCACTTAGTTACTGTTTTGTGAAAACTTTTCCATTAACAGACCAACACAAGAAAGTTTTATCTTACATTATGTTCACTCAAATTTCACTCACTCAAATTTTATAGGCATGAAATACAATCCCACACACACAAAGAGCTCATAGACACGCAAATGCGAAGTGACCGTGGAGTGATTGGCTGCCACATAGTAACTAACTAACTATGTAGTTAAATAGTTTCCCCATTGGCTGTTTTTACAACTGGAGGTTTATGCAGGGTATTATTTTGAAAACCAGATTCTCTATCACTTTCTGTGTCTGACTTCCAGGAAGCTCGCTCTGCTTCGTGCTGCTTGACACGGCTGCTCGTGGCATCCATCAAAAATAGAACAATAGCTGCTTATTCTCTGCATATTCTGTGGTGCTTTTGAAATGGACTGTGGTGCTGCTGGTGGGGTTACTTAGTTGTCAAGGGTTCGGCACCTCGGCAGTGCTCATGAGGTGAACTGGCATCTCTCCAGCTACCAGTCCACACTTGAACATTATATATTATCATAGCAACTGAACTCTCATTTGTGTGTGTGTGGTGTGTCTCCATCCATCTCAAATATTGTTACTTTACTTTATTTCTGCAATCCCACTGATCGCAGGATTTCATATTCCAGGATTATTCAACAAATACATAAAACAAATACTAAAAGAATACATAAAGGAACATTTCAGTGAAATAAAATGTACTGTGTGTTGACTTTAGACTGCATGCATTATTTATATTAACTGAGCTGCTCATGAGTCATAATGCATTGCTGTTGAATGATCATTAGTGAGTGACAGTCCTGCACTTCTGTCCGTAACACTCATGTCATGCATTGTAGTCTGTTTGAATGCAACAGAGTTGACAGCAAAGACACAAACAGAAAATGCGTTCCAGTATACTGTGTTTGCTGTGCTTTTCCCATCAAATAAAATTGTAGCCAAGTGCAATGGGTTTTGGTTCATGTGTGCTTGCATGGCTACCTGGGCTACAGTTGTAGCACAGAGAATTAATGTCAGAAATGTCAGGGAATCTGTCCAAGCTACTCAGACTGCTTAGCCTTTCAGGAGTTTAAGACATTATGAGCATAGTGGTGAATTTGTTTGTCATTTGTACTGTTAACCTGAGCGGTGCTAATGCGGTGTCTTACCTGCTACCGAACCACACACCGTGTATTATGTAACCAAAGCTGCAGCCAGAGCAGCAACATAACCAGCAGCACGTCTTACTGTATTTCAAGCCTACACCACTGTGTTTAAACACCACAGCCACAGAAGTTTGCTTTCAGCTTTACATTAAATATTTCCTTAGCCCAGCTCGTCATCCACATTAGACGGATCTCTGTGGCCAAGTCATCGTGGTCTCTGAAGGTTTCCCGTTTGCTTTCATCTTAAAAGATACATGAGGGAGAGAGAGTGCAGGAAGATAAAGTATAGGGAGCAAGAGGACTTTCTTTGAAGGAAACTGCAATGTGCTTTATTACTTTTCACCCATCTTGCCAGACTTGTAATCAGTAACAAGAGGTCATTGTACTGTTGAGAAAATGTCCCTTAGGCACATCGTGCAGTGCAGTAGCTCACTGTGATTTAGGAATACGTCTAGAAAAATTGTCCTACATTTCAGTGTCTGTAAGAGAGACTGTGAAAGCAACCCTGTCTTCTAGAAATTACATGTGACAACCAATCTGCAACACCAAATACATTTTGAGTGAAATGTAATGTTAACCTAATTATGTTCTATTAACATAACATAACATAATGTTGAATGTTCACTGATAAAAAAGGCTCTTTTGGAAAACTCTATACACCCATAATGATTACAGCATTACTCCTGTATTATGTTAAGGCACTGACACTGATACAGAAATCCCCCATAGACCCCATACTGACCCCTAGACCTAACCACAAATGCGACAGATGTGACAGATGCTCAGTTTCGTTTGTATGCCGATGATATGCTTATTTACTGTAGTGTGTTCATCTTTGCTAAAGAGTTTGACCACTTGCAAAATGCTTTTAGTGCTCTACAGAACACCTTGTCTCAACTGAAACTTGGTGTCAATGATGAAAAAAACAAGCTCATCTTATTTCCTAATGCCAAGAATATCCCTCAAGTGGTCACTCTTATAAAACAGGTTTTTGAAGGGGTTAACCTCTTTAAATACCTGGGAATTCTGATTGATGATTCCTTTACATTTAAGCCACATCTACAGTTTTGGGGGAGAATAAAAGTATTAAGTTTCTATTTTAATGTACAAAAGAGACTTATTACTGCCCCATTTTTTATACCAGTATTAGATTATAGGGATATTTTATACATGTGTACTCCTGCTCAGGCATTGCATTTGATTGACACAGCTTACCATGCTTCCCTCAGATTTATCACAAACTGTAAGGCCTGTGAGCATTATGCTTGGGTAGGATGATCTGGTTGAGCAGCTCATAGGTACAAAAACTGGTACAGTTATCGGGAAAGAAATGTTGTATCTAAACATCCAGGATATGATTACATTTGTCAGCACAATGTAATTATGAAAGTAATTTAGCAATAAACAAATAGATAAAGTTCTACGAGACAGAGTTTGTGAAACATTCACCACTTTTCATAAGTGGTAGTGTGAAACCACTGTTACCTGGGAGATAGATATCATGTCAGTAAAAAAGGTAGACTGGAAACATTAAAAATAGGATCATCTGTGATGTGTGCCAGCCAGTTCAGTTGGAAAACTGCTCCTGAAAAAAGAAGATGTATGAGTCACAGGATCAACACAAGTGCTGCATTGTATCCTTGCTAATGTGCATCAGATCGTTTTGGTTTCAGTGGGAATAAAAATCAATATTTTTCGAATCTACGATCATCACTCACATCCCTCTAAATTGCATCTTCTTGTTCTTTGTGTGCTTTTATTCCAGATAAACTCTACCTGGCGTCTTCACTCCTTCGGCAGCGATGGCTTTCTCTGTATCTGGAGGGACCGTGCTCACCATCCTTCTCATTAGCAGGTGAGGCTGTTTACAGAGGGAGAAATACACCCGTTGGGATCTGCAGCCACAAAGCTATCTTAACAGGCAGGAGGCATAATCAAGTCATGTCAGATTCTAATTTGTAGCAACCACTGCAACGTTTGTATGTGGAGGGCTGAGGAGAAGATAGAGGAGCACTCAGATGTGTGATTTTCTAGTGAACCATTGATACTCAATAACAGCTCCCTGTGCATCAGACAAGAAGCATTGAAATCCCATTGCCACATTCAAGATGCTGCTGAGCAGAACTGATGAGGCAGTATCCAGCATCACATGTATCAGTCATTGCATACAATTGGTGTTATAATCCCTGCAGAGGTCATATGGAGAGAGTGATAGGATGTTTCGGTGCATATTTTGTCTGTTACCGTGAAGAGAAGCCTCTCCTTCTCATGCAGCCTGTTTTCAAAGCACAGAATGCACTTTTGCACATTTCAGATAAGGCAAACCCTCTGGGTCTAGCTGAATTCTGCTATAAGATATTCTCTGTATAGTGAAGCACTTCTTTGCACAATCAGCTCTGGGATTAATGTGCTATAGCAGGTTGCCTGCTACTATACTATGCATCTGCTTTCAGTGTGACCACTGTGTGCCAGACTTTGTGCAAACATGAAATGAATTAATTTCATGAATCTTTGAGCTTTCAAAGACTTACTTACCTTTGCATTAATTATTGATGTGTCTGAGTGAATCATCTATGTGTAATGACACTGCTGTCAATTAGTGAAAAAATGTAATTGTAATTGGATGGCAATTTTAATTAAATTTGTAATGAATAGCATTGTGCTGCTTGTAAACATAAAGTTCAATGCTTAGTGGTTACTCAGCTTATTGGATGCTAATACTTATAATACTGCCATTTTAAAGACCATGTCCTCATAAGTCTGTTCTTCCAGTCTTCAAAAAAACTTGATGTCCATAAAGGTCTTGAAGCTTCCATTTGATTGATGCCAATTCAAGCAGACTTGTTGTCATGACTGCTTTCTTTGCCAGAGAAAAATATGTCTTTTGATGTGAGACAAAGAGTAAAAATTGTGAAGGGCCAGACAAATGACAGGTCTTACTGGTCCTTTTGACCCTAGTTCCTCATCATTTTGCTGCTAGTGATGGGGTCCTCTCTGTATTTAGGTCTGTTTGGGGAATTCTGGGTTGGGTGGAACTGTACTTGGGTCTACTCAGACTGGGGCTGAGTGTCGTCAGTTTCCTCCTCAATTCCATTTTCGATTGTCTCTCTCTCCTTTTCTTTCTTCATGTTAGCAGCATTTCAAGTGGTTGGTTTGCCCACCGCTTTGGTCAAGGCTGAAGCAATACACATGGGTCTCCATTGCATGAATTGTTCTGTGTCCTTTGATCCTCTACTCTTTCCTTTAGTGCCATCATCAGGTCAAATTTTCCGTTTTGGTTTGTGACTAAATACTTGAGAAATAAATTGACTCCTTTTAATAAAAAGTAAATAAATAAATAAAAAGAAAATGCTTGGTCTAGCTTACCTTGCTAAGCTTTGGTTTGTGGTCCTCCTTGTAACTGGAAAACAGAGCAATGTCATTTATTTATTTTTCTGTGTTTAGTGCAGCAATGTGCATCCCACCATAAAAATTAACCTTTTTGAAAACATTTGCTTTTTTTTGTTTATTTATTTAGACAGGTCCATATTGCTATTAGCTATTTCTGGTAATTTAACAATGGAAGTGGATTGCAGACAAATCAATATGTAATTGCCCTGACCTCCATGACACTGTGCACTATGAAGATCCTCGAAGCACATCAGTGAACCCTGTCAGCATGAGGTGCTTGGCTCAGGAGCCTTGATAGCTTTAGTGATTAGGAAAGATTGCCATCCCTCTTTCAGTCGAATACAAATGCACTACAACCACTTTCCCTAACATATATGGCCACATTATTGACCCACTTATGACCTTGACAATACCAGGACCCTCACCTTACATTACAGCAAACCAGTACCTCATTACAGGTCAAGCAACCTAAGCTCATAAAGGGTTACAGCCTCGTATTCATCTATCAGAAACAGCTAGCAGGGACAATGAACTCTGTGGAAAGACTGATGTTTTACTTCATACCAGCTCAATTCCGTAATGACAAGTTGGCAAGTGCTTCAGTGTCAATCCAGCCTCAGATAACTTCCTGCTCTCATGTTCCTGTGGCTCTCATTGAAAGCCCTGACAGTGCTGGGGCATTGTTTTTCTCCCCGAGTTGAAGGAATACAGAAAGATATTCTAGAGTAGACGCTGAGGATCATAGCTGAGCTTGTTACTGTGAAAAGAAAAAAAGAGGTTGCTTTAAACAAAAGAAATGAATTTGTCATCAGAGGCAGTCAGGCGCTGTGGCTGACATATAAAGTATTTACTGATCGTTGACTAAACATAGAAATGATGCAGCTCATAAATACGCTTTGGAATCACTTTTTGTGTGTTGATTTATTTGTTCTAATTTTCACACATTGTGGCTGGTCTATTTGCAAGAGAGCCAAAAGTCATGAAACATTATAGATGTGTCTTAGATTATTGTATAATTTCAAATGTCTTCATGGATGCTCTTGACTAATTAGAAATTAGAGGTAATGGAGGATAATGTTTTTATGCCTGTGGATATAATGCATTATAGAGAAAAAAAAGAAAACATTATATGTGTTCATGAGAGTCGTCATAATTCATTATAATTTCCAAAGTCACTCCATGAGCATAAGCATTTCAGAACTGGAGGCTTTTGCCACCCAGACTGAATATTGACCAGATTCTCTATGACGTATATATGTCTGACTTTCGGTCGGCATGATCTGCTCTGTGCTTCTTGATGCGTATCACTGCGGAGTCTGTCAAATGTGGAACAACTGTGTTTTCTCCACAGAGCAGAGCATAAAGCCACTTCAGGTGATTCTGGTGGAATCACAGACATTGTCTAGAACAGCTATGATCAGCTTCAGCGGCCGCATCATAGCAGTACTTCGTGGGGTCGAACCTTAATAGTGTGTTGCACGATGCACACACCTGCCACAAGGCCGTTCAGTAAATGGGTTTTAGCTTTATTGGTAAAATGAACAATATAGTCAAAAGATCATCTGGAGGACGTATTCTATGTAGCTCTCCTTTGTTTCACAATTATTTGATTAACTGAGAATATCTTTGTTAAAACAGCCTCAGGGTAGAAAGGGTAATTTATGATATCACCAAATGCAACTGCGTATTTTAGCAGCCCACATTTGCAAACCAAAGCTGCAGCATCAAAGCAGTCAGACGTGATTTCTCATTTAATCTCTCTCAATAGAGGCTAAATAATATAAAGTAGAACCATAATACTGTATATAGAGCCCGATGAGCAGCTCTGGTTACAAAAAGCATGGATAAAATTTTACTGAAGCCTATTATAGACAGATTAAAGGCTTACACTATGCTTTTCATGTGTCTGTTTGAGACTTACTCCTGTATACAAATCCATTATATGTCAGCCTTATTAGGGCCCGAGCACGCACTGTGTGCAGGGCCCTATTGTTTTTCGTTTGGACGTTTTCTTCCCCCAAGTAAATCGCGTTTTCGACGGCCTATATGTACTCGAAAAGTTGCGAAAATTTGCCTACCCCCCCAAAGTCGGGTGTAAAATTACGTATTTTGGGGGTCTCGCACATGGGCGTACAGAAATGGCTCTACGGCGCCACCTACGTTTTCGGAGGAGCATCTGGACACGGTTTCATCCACCAGCACGAAACTTTGTGGGAGTATGTAAACGACCGAGACGCACAAAAAAGTCTCTCGGAGACCCAGGCTATATCGAAGCGTACGCCGTGCACTTTGTTCCAAAGTTGGCGTTTTCGTGTTTTTGGGGTCATTTTCAGGGGTCGTATTTGAACGAACTCCTCCTAGGGCTTTCGTCCCATCTGTTTGAAACTTGGCGTGTGGTTTCATAAGGCCTCGACCATGAAAAGTTATCAAAATCGTAAGTTTTCGATTTACTGTGTGAGAGGGGCGGGGCCACGAAATTTGGCGTTTTGGCGTGAAATTTCGACGTGCTATAACTTCGCCAAAAATACTCCAACCTTCACCAAACTTCTCATATATAATCGCAGTCTGGCCTAGAATACATTTCCATAAAAATATTTGGAGGTTATCACAGCGCCCCCTAGTGGCGACCGAAAAGACCACTTTTTTCGAAATGACGTCCAGCTCGGAAAATATTGACCATATCCACCTCAAACTAGGTGGAGATGTTGTCAAGGCCTTGGGGTTGACATTTGAGAAAGAATTTCAACTTTTCATCAGAGGGCGTGGCCGAGACGGCGCGTCAAAGTCAACCGTGCAGATTTTTTCGCTAAAAAAACAAACTCCATTGACTTTTTGGGATGATTTTCAGGCAAAGCTGCTGTGCTTTCAGATACTTTCTCAGACCTGTCTGAAACCTCTTGTGGTTGTTAAGAACACTATTATGCAAAGTTCGGCTGCATAATTAATGAGAGGGCGGTGCGAAATCGCTCTATAGCGCCCCCTTGCATTTGTCTTGGAGGCAGCCCCGCCACAGCTTTGGACACAGAGTTTTGAAACCTCAGCCGAATTGTAGAGGGAGGCAAGATCTGCAAAAAAGTCTCTTGGAGCAATGGGCCAAAATTAACAGGAAGCCAGATATTTAAGAATGAAAGTCACCATTTTCGCTGGTTCCAGCTGGCTGAGAAGGGCTTCTATTTGAACGAAGCGGGATTTTATCCGATTGACTTCAAACTTGGTAGGTGCGTTCACATGGACTTCCTTTGATCCACGTGTACGAAATTTAGTGGGAGTATGTAAAGTACCGAGCCGCACAAAAAAGTCTCTTGGTGACTGGGGCTATCGCGAAGCGTACGGCGGCCATTTTGTTTCAAAGTTGGCGTTTTCGTGTTTTTGGGGTCATTTTCAGGGGTCGTATTTGAACGAACTCCTCCTACAGCTTTCATCCGATCTGTTTGAAACTTGGCGTGTGTGTTCTTAAGGCCTCGACCATGAAAAGTTATCAAAATCGTGAGGTTCAGATTTACTGTGTCAGAGGGGCGGGGCCACGAAATTTGGCGTTTTGGCGTGAAATTTCGACGTGCTATAACTTTGCCAAAAATACTCAAATCTTCACCAATCCTCAGATATATAATCACAGTCTGCCCTAGAATACATTTCCATAAAAATATTTGGAGATTTTTACAGCGCCTCCTAGTGGTGACAGAAAAGACCACTTTTACGAAATGACGTCCAGCTCGAAAAATATTGACCATATCCCCCTCAAACTAGGTGGAGATGTTGTCAAGGCCTTGGTGTTGACATCTGAGAAAATTAACAGGAAGCGAGATATTTAACAATGAAAATAACCATTTTTGCTGTTTCGACCTGGTTGAGAAGGGGTCATATTTGAACGAACTCCTCCTAGGGATTTTGTCCAATTCACTTCAAACTTGGTAGTTACGTTCATATAGACTTCCTGAGTAAAAGTTATCAAAATGATTACTTTTGATGAAATGGTGTGGGCGTGGCGGTCCGTCAAATTTGACCGTTTGTCCCAATTCTGGCTAATGTGTGTGGTCAATTGAACGAAACGCTTTGAGAGCGTCAAAGGCTCGCGCATTTTCCGACTGCTGCCTTCCGACGTGCCAGCCCGTCGAGTTGCGTGGGAGTGCGAGGGCCCGTTCAACGCTGCTTGCAGCTTTAATTATTGATTGTCACTGTAGAGAGAGGAGTGTGCCCTTATGCTCAGATAATGACATGCCCCGATCGTCTCAAATGTGACACCTCAAAAGAAATTTCAGAAGTACATGAGGAGAAATAATTGGCTTGATAAAATATTGTACTGAGTGCGTGTAAAGAAGAAATTAATAGCATTTTTAATGTCTCAAAATGGCTGTGAGGGGTTCTTAGGATTAAAGGGAAATTTTAATAAAGTTTATCATTTCAGTTATTAATTCTCAATAGACAATAGACAATTGTCTTCTCAAAGACAATCTCTCAAGTTGTGTTGCACTGTGAGCCACCTGGAGGTGGAATAAAAATCTGAGCTTGGACTCCAGCAAGTGCTGTGGCACATTGTTTTGGAAGAGTGATCTTCAGTTTTATTGCTTCTGACAAGTTCATGCTTGAGGCTGCTCACTGATGCCACTTGTCAAGGGTTACCAAAATATAACACCATCAACATTTTAGAGCTGATGCCACGGCCCAGCTCAGCTGAGGAACTTTCTATTTACAGCTTAAAGGTTATGGCAGTTTTTCCATTTCATCGGATACTAGGCTGCATTGTCAAATTGTCAATTTTTACACGTGGTTCTGAACCCCTGAAGTGATGTAAAATTTTGTTGGTCCACCTAGGGTAAACTATCTTGTATCTGCAGGGCACAGGTCAAAGCATATCATACTTTATAGAACAGTTACAAACTGCACCCAATCGAGTATTTTTTCGCATCAACCTCGCTTTCCGAGCATGTGGCAATATGGTGGCTGCGAGATTTGTCAGAAGCTAGAGCCAGTGTTTGGTTTGTCTGTTCCGGGGTACAGTAAAAACCTCCAACATGGTGGAGTTGGTGGGAGAGGACATGGTCCTATAAGAAGGGCTCATTCTAGAATAACAGAAGCATTATTTTTATTTTTATCAGATTATACACTGATGAAAACATACTCATGATTATTTATTCCATATTCTGCCAATACATCCCCATGAATGTTACACTCGGGACCTTAAGCTGCTTTGACTTTGCTTTGAAACGATGCTGCCTCATTTCCTCAGAGTCAAATATTGAGACTGAGATTGAGATTCTTTTTAATTTCACAAGATCGCCTTTCGCTTTACTATGGCGCCTGTTAGTAATTGCCTTGTCTCGCCTATTTCAAACCCATCATGTATCATTTTCTGCAGCAAAGCGAACTGAAAACCAGTTTTTCATGATAATTAGGTTTAATTGTATGTCCCCTATCTGGAAAATATCATCCCTCTGTTGGGTTTCTCTGCCATTTTCATTTTCACAGCAGTTAGTCATGATACCATTGTCACTTATATTTTCCCTCAGCAAGGAATTTTCTTGATTATACTGGTGTTTAACTTTTACAAACCACAGTGCTGCAGACTTATTGGCTTCTTTATTTGTGTGAGCAGCATGTCATCAGCTCATAACAGATCGCTGAGGAATGATACACTAAACAATCATGATCTGTGGTAGTAAAAAAAAAAGATATTTTTGTTGGGCATTTCCACAGCAGGGGACAGAGATCTTTTTTGGCAAATTAGAGACTGAATTTAGTTCCTCTTTCTGTTTTTCGGAGTTCTGAGTTTCAAGAAGTGATTGATTAAATTTACATGAGGAGTTGATTTCACTTGCTACTGCAGATAACCAGTGTGACAGATTTGTTCTGCTAATCCTGTTACTGACATTCCCTGTTGGCCACAGGTTTCTTGTCCATTTCAGTATCCCCAGGAATTATGCTCATATTGGACAAGTCAGCACCTCAGTGTCCTACTTTCTTGTGGGAGTGCTGTGTTTGATTACAGAAATACAAACCTTAATCAAGTGTTTTAGTTGCATAAACTTTAATTTGTTTCTCAATCACAATAAAACATTTGCAGTGAAGATTAAAAAGCACACTTTTATATTCCTATTACTTATTCCTACTACTGGTTTCACTAAACTTTCTTACATGGACAAACTTGGATGAGAAATTTGGATGTAGGTTAGGTTTCTAAAGAGCCATTATGAAGCTCAACGTGATGGCCGTCTTGACTCTGTTAGCTCCCGGCTAATTTAAAAATCCAAAATATCCTGGCATGTGGGTGAAGCTCAGGTGGGACTAATAAAACAAAATAAATAAGCAAATAGACCTGGACACTGAAACCATGCACCTGTCACTCAATGTGGCTATGCTCTTTATGGAATTATATATAACTTTAAGCCCTTGTTTAATTTGAACAATACAAATTCATCTATTGTTTTAACAGTTGTCATGAATGGGGAAATTAGCTATAGAGACATGGTGGCAAAAACACTGACAGTATGTCAGTGGAGCAATGAATACTGTGACAGGAATAAAAAAAAGAAATAGTTTGGCGTAAGATTAGATCCTAAAAATGTTTTTCTAAAGCAAAGTGGCCCATTAAACATATGACAGGGGGATAAATATTAGATGACCAGCTGTGATGGTGATGATAATACGTGATGAATGCAGAATACTAATGTCTATTTTGTTATACTGTATATTTTATTCAGCAGTTCATTTTGGCATGATATTTAAACTTCATTCAGATTAAGGCATTGTAATTCTTTGAAGAAAGGTAGATAATTTGTACCGAAGATAAAATTCTCAAAACACAAATTTTCTTAATTCACTTTTACGTACCGCTTAAGAAACAGAATTGCTTTGCAAAGTGATTTTTGCATGACCCGTTTAACATAATTCGATAGGGTTTCACTGTCCCTATGATTCATAACTGTATACGGCAAGTTATATTGCTCTTATTTTCTTTTAACAAAATTGATTACAAAGCCTCCAAACCATCATCTCAGTTGTACAATTGTACAAACACATGATGGTATAATTTCCATCTTCATTTTAACCCTATTGTTGCTTCTTTGCTTTCTCCATGAAGTCCTCTTTCAAGATTCAGAATTGTCCTTCACATTTATTGAAGACAAAATGTGGAATTATGACTAATATTTAATTACGACATATGATTTAAGATTAACTGTCCTCACGGACAGTACCTAACCATTGGAAGGGGTACAAATAATAATAATAAAAAGTTCCTACATTTTCTTGGCTGGCTCAGTCTTGTGGTTAGAAACCTTTATCTCTGACATATAAAATGGAAAGGTCAGCACTCCATCTCTCAGACAGCATTAAATGAAAAAAAAACTAAGGTGTCACTTACAGCCTGCAACCAATCATTCCAGTGTCACATTCCAGATTGGATTTCCAGGTTAGATAAGCAATTCAGTATCAAATGGGACATTTAAAGAACCAGACCTGTATGTACAGTAGTTGAGCAAAAGCTGGATCCAAGGATAAAAGTAGTGCCACTTTAATTAATACTAGCCAAGATCTTATTGTTGGACTTCCTTTGAGCTCCTAAAATCTCAGAGCTTGTAAAAGAAGTTTAATTAGACCGTATAATGTTGGTGCTGATAGCTTATCACACCAGACAGAGACTCTAAACTCAAGATCATAGCGGTTGGCCTTGTATCTCCTTCGACAACGGAACCTCTTTCAAGAGCAAATGCACTTTTTTGTCTATCTTATGCACCATTTTCACTTTACAGGCTTCCCTGCCTGATGATCCCACCATTGAGTTCAAGAGTAACAGTGTGATTGAATCACCCAATGATGCAGAAGTTTCAAGCTGAGAACCTTCAAAAGATTTTTCTTACTACTTGACTCGATGCTTACAGTCACTTTTCTCTCAACATTGAATATATGAAATTACATGTCAACTATAAGAGGAAAAAGAAAGAAGACTTATGGTATACCATGCAGCCAGACTATAGTTTAGTAGAGTTTACTGGCCATTAGCAGCTAGCCTAACATTACCCCAGCAGTCCACTTCTCATTGGTGAATATTGGCAAGCCAGAGGTAACAATTGAAAATGGACAACTTTAAAACATCCTCCACAAGTTGATTCATTTTTTTCTCTCTCTTTTAATCTCATCTAGTGTCTGCATGCTGCAGGTTTCTGTTCCTTGTTCTCTATAGGTTTTAGTCCCAAGTTTTCTTTTTACTTGGCATTGTCTTAATCGTCTTAAAGCACTTTATTTCAGGACTAGTCAAGACCACAACTGCCTGTGTAACTGTCTGATCCATTTGTTAACATAATTACTGGGATAGGATGTTAAACTTCCTTCTTCAAATGCAACCAAGGACATGACTCATTTCTAATGAAAAAGGCTGTCACCCCTCCCCGGGCCCATTCAGGCACACGAAAGTGAATGTGGAAGACAGGAGAAGAAGCAGTGGATGTCTGGGAGGTGATGTCAGCCAAATATTCTGTAATGAAATTTGTCTTCCTAAACCATAAAGAGGTAATCTGCAAAACAGCATCCAAAAGAAGAAACACAACATGCCCAAAGAGATTTGCCAAATGCTAGTTACATATTAGGTACTAAAGCAAGTTACACACTATCTAGCCTTGGGCTTGACTTGGTCTGACCTCCTTGAAGTCTTGGATTTGTCTTGGACTCATTACACTCTAGTCGTGGTCATGATCTGGTCTTGGTTGAAGTGGTCCTAACTTCAACACTGTCTATTCCTACTAACTTCTGCATTGGCTGAATTGTTGTTTAGTTTAAATTGCGATTTCCTGCAAAATGAGCCGGAAAGATGAGCCTCCATGTAGAAAATCTATGATTTCCAGATCAGACAGTAGGAATAACCTCAGTTTTGGTTGGTTGTAAAGGTTTTGATGAATGCACTTGCCCTTTAAAAGGAAAACTGAAAACATCAGATCTGATGATCTAATGATCCACAGATTGCAGCTCATTCACTAGAATCAAATGGTACAGTGTGCTCTTCAGCGTGCTCTTTGTGCAGTATTAGGACAAACTGTGACGATCCTCCTCTGTGATAACAATAATAAAGCAGGTTGTGTGGATAACTGATGGTCTACTTTCACTCATATGTTTATAGGTATGAAGCTGCACAATGATAGTAGGTGGGATTTCTTAGAATATTATTAGACTTTTATTATAGACTTGCCCTGCGGCTGTTCTCATTCTCCATACCTATTCTAATGCTGCAGCTCATAAAAATCTTTCAAATTCTGCTCGACTAACCCTGAGTTACCCTGGGGAACTAATTTTCAAGTTTGTTAAATACTGATTGTGGCAAAATGGCTACCAACTGTTCTCCACCGTTATGTGCTGACAAAGACCATAACATAACTATTTTCCACCCTTATGTTCTTTATCAGCAGCAGCTCACATCTGACAGCCCTTAATTTGCGGGCTGGGGGGCGGTAGAGGAGGTGTAACCTGGACAACTGTAGGGATATTTAAACACCGGTGTGTGGTTGATCTTCAGGTGTCACTGGCTTGATGATAATTGTTAGGTTATATTGCAGAGATGCACTTCCTGCGATTCATTCAGAAGGCGGAGAATTCTTCTTTCTTTAGCCACTTTGGCATATTTATTTTCGACAAAGAAAAACTGGGACTGCACACAGGACCATCACGCACTGAACTGTACGTTCACTCGTTCTTCTGAATTGAAAAATGCACAACGCACATATATGTACCCTTGCCTACGGCAACTCGGACGTACCAAATTACTGTACATTATGCAATCACTTATTGAACATTGATTAGACTCTGCGCCCTCTTGTGGCAAACATGGAGTACAACATATTTACATCTCATTAGTAACCTGAGGACATATCTTTCACATATTTTAACACCCCCACTTGTACTCAGGTTGGTTAACAAATCTCATTAAACAAAACAGCATAAATTGTGCACCCTTGGTTCACACAAATTATTACCCAAAAAGAAAATCTGCAAACTTCTGCAGTTTGAACTTGTTTACAGGTTTTGTCATCATATCAGCGACCATTTCATCAGTGGAACAATACATCAAATTCACCTTACCCTCATTCACAGTAGACCTAATAAAATGATACTTAATGTCTATGTGTTTACAACGCTTCCTGTTGACAGGGTTCCTGGCAAGAGCAATCGTTCCCTGATTGTCTTCATGTATGACCATTTGTTTGTATTTGTAACTATCCATGTCACCAAGTAACTGTTCAAGATAAAGGCATTCTTGAATTGTGGAAGCAAGAGCCATATACTCTGCTTCACATGTGGAAAGCGCAACAGTTGGTTGCTTCCTACTTTTCCACGAGATAAGAGCACTATTTTTACATAGGCTCACACAGTATCCTGTGGTACTGCGGCGATCACTGGCATCAGCAGCCCAGTCTGCATCGCTGTAGGCTTGTATGCCAAGATTCTCTGTGTCATTTCTCCTGAATGTTAACCCTTTATCTGCCGTACCTTTTAGATACCGAAAGACATGTTTTACAGTGACCCACTGTTCCTCTGTAGGTTTAGCTAGGTACTGTGACAGCCTGCTCACTACGAAACTCAGATCAGGCCTAGTGCAGGTTGTCAAGTATATGAGACTGCCCACGGCCTCTCTGTACATCCTGATATCTGACATTTTAACAGCATCATCATTGTACTCGAGCTTCTGCTCACAAGGAGTTTCTCTAACCCTGCATTCTGACATGTTGAAACGCTGTAGAATTTTGTTAGTGTACTTCTCTTGTGACATCTTAATACAACCATCAGAAAAATCAAAATCAATCCCAAGAAAATGTTTGAGTTGCCCCAAATCTTTCATTTTGAATTGCTCTGCAAGCATCACCTTGACCTTTTTGAGTTTATCCTCATCACTTGCAGCGATAATCAGGTCGTCTACCCATACAATTATGAGGACTTTCCCTTCATTTGACTCTTGTGAGTATACACAGTGGTCAGCTTGGTTTTGTGTAAATCCATTCTCAGTTAGACAATCATGCAAAACCTTGTTCCAATTTCTTCCTGACTGTTTAAGACCATAAAGCGATTTCTCAAGCTTGTAGACTACACCCTCTTTTTCTTGATAACCCTCTGGTGGATTGATGTAGATCTCGTAATCGATTGGAGCGTGTAAAAACGCAGTTTTCACATCCATTTGGTGCACTAGCAAGTTTTCCTGCACTGCCTTCTGTAGCACAACTCTAACGCTTGTTAGATCAGCTGTGGGTGAAAACGTTTCCCCATAGTCTACTCCCATTTTCTGGCTGTAGCCCTTCGCAACAAATCGAGCCTTGTACTGGTCTCTCCCATCTATACCAGACTTGATTGCGTAAACCCATCTACCCCCCACTGGTTTCTTGCCCACGGGTAGTGTTGTCGTGGTAAAGGTTTTGTTTTCGTTTAAGGAATGCATTTCCTCATCCATTGCTTTTCTCCATGCTTTTGAATTGTCTGACTGCATTGCTTCTTCATAAGTTTGGGGAATGCCACAGACTGCCCTACAACAGTAGTCTATTGTAACATGCACCCCATCACTATCACCATCTTCGGTGACATACTCGGCTAGGTAATTTGGTGCCCTCCTTTCTCTGCTTGGATACCGTTTACTCTCTGTTTCATTTTGTTCAGTAGACTCATTTTGACTATCATTGGGTTCATTTGGCTCTGGAGCCTTTTCTGCACTCCCTCTTACCTCCTGTGTCCCACTAGTCACCACTCTGTGTCTCACAGTGTCATCGTCTACTTCTGTCTCGTCTGTCTGCGTTTGTTTTTCTGCAGCTGTTTTGCTCACAAACTTCACTAGCCTGTGTTTTTGAACCTTGTTTGTTTCTGGGTAATAAACCAGATATGCTGGACTGTATTTGTCATATCCAACAAAACGTCCCTGCTCGCCTCTGGAGTCAAGTTTTCCCTTTTCCTGTTTGTAACTGTAGCACACAGAACCAAATTTTTGCATTCTGGCCACATTGGGCTTTTTGTCTGTCAACATCTCATAGGGAGTAAGCCCTGTGCGCTTATTGAAGCATCTGTTGCGTACCATTGCTGCAGTCTGTACCGCGTAGTGCCAGAGATGTTTTGGTAACTCGCTTTCAACTAGCATGCACCTGCCCATTTCGAAAAGAGTACGCCACCCACGTTCTGCGGTTCCATTTTGGTGTGGGGAGTACGGAGCTGACGTTTCATGCCTAATTTTGTTTTTCCTCAGCAGCCGCTGGAAGTCACCACATGTAAATTCAGTTCCATTATCGGATCTGATACACCTCACTTTCCCATAGGGGGATGCATCGGCAAGGAATTTTTCAGTTGCTGTCACTGCATCACTCTTTTTCTTTAGAAAATACACAGACATTGCACCTGAGTAGTCATCAGTAAAAGATTGGACATATTTGTACCCATCTAATGACTCTGTGGTCATTGGACCTGCAAGATCCGTGTGTACCAGCTGTAAGGGAGCCTTTGCTCTGGCATCGGGGTTCCTATTTCTAGTTTGTGTAAACTTCCCCTGAATACACACCTCACATTCTTTTTCAGGCCTACACATCTTGCCTTTGATCTGCATACCATGCACTACATCCTGTAACCTAAGCACATCTTCATAGTTACAGTGACCAAGAATCTCATGCCATGCTTGGATGTCATGAGTTGCATTGCATTTGTCATCATTACATTCAATTTCAGTGTGCAGGTAGTACAGCCTGCCATACACATGTATATCAAACCTTGTCCCCTTTTTGTCAAGCAGGACATCTTCGTTTTCTTTGAAAACGACTGTGGCTCCACTCGTGGTTGCTGCCTTCACCGAGAAAATGTTCTGTGGGTACGACGGTACATACAGAGCGTCTCTCAGTTTTGCTTTGCACCGCCGTCCACTGCTTTCGATGAGGGTAACCACTGCGTTACCTCTTCGCTGTGCGACGCCGTTGCATCTGGTCCCATCTGCTAACTCGACGCTGTGGGTCTCCGGCTTGAAGGTGCTGTCGAAACTGGTGAACATGGAGATGTCGTTGATGATGTGAGAAGTGGCCCCGCAGTCCACCATCAGGCCCTTTTCTAGCACCTGCATGCTGCGCACCTGCTGCCGCTGGATGCTGGCCCCTCCATCCATCGCCACCTTGAACGCGCTGTCCTCCTCGACCTCTGCATCCTCCGATACTTTGCTCACGCCGTCTCGTCGTTTGTCTCTCTCCTTTCGCCTGCATGTCGCGTCCTTGTGCGTGTCACTTTTGCACACGCTGCACCATGTCTTCTGTCGGCACGCACTCGCTCGGTGCCCCTTCGTACCGCACTTGAAGCACACCATCTCGCTGTCGTCTTTGACCGATCCACGCGCGCTTGCCTTGGGAGGTCGCCGTCCGGTTCTCCCTTGTGTCTTCATTACGCTGTCGTCTGTGTCGGTTGCTCGTAGTTTCTCAGTCTCTTCGAAACTTCTCAACTTGGTTTTGAAGTCTGCAAACGTGATGTTGTCATACGAATGCGCCACATGAATTGCGAATGGCTTGAAGCTTTCTGGCAATCCCTTCAAGACCATGGCTACTAGCAAACCGTCTGCGAGTGTCTCTCCCGCCTTTCTCAGAGCAGTTATGGCGGTCTCCGCTCTAATAATGTAGTCCATCACGCTTTCGTCTTTGGACTTCTGAAGTGATGTCAGCGTCGTGTACAGATTAATTACACGGGGCTTTCCCGTCCCTGCATAATACTGTCTCAAAATCGCCAGCGCTTTTCTTCCATCATTTTCAGCATCATGCATTACTAAAGCCAGGCTTTTGTCATCTAGCAGTAGTATTAGCTCAGCATAAGCATCCTCATTTTTAGCAGGATCTGCTCTTACTTCAGCTTCTGTAATCGGTGCTTTTAGCACAGTGTCCTTAAGTCCCAACAAATGAAAATGTCCTAACAATTTTGTCTCCCACATTTCATATTTTGTCTCATCTCCATCAAAAGTCAGTCGATGTAGCCTGCTGCTACTTGTTGCCTTTCGTTGCTCCGCCATGTTAGCTTGCTAGGTTTTACCTCAGACTTCTTCGCATGCGGTTCGTTGCAACTTCCTTGGAAAACGTCGACTAATCTTCCTTCTGAACGATTCCTGGGCCCATAACCTGTTAGGTTATATTGCAGAGATGCACTTCCTGCGATTCATTCAGAAGGCGGAGAATTCTTCTTTCTTTAGCCACTTTGGCATATTTATTTTCGACAAAGAAAAACTGGGACTGCACACAGGACCATCACGCACTGAACTGTACGTTCACTCGTTCTTCTGAATTGAAAAATGCACAACGCACATATATGTACCCTTGCCTACGGCAACTCGGACGTACCAAATTACTGTACATTATGCAATCACTTATTGAACATTGATTAGACTCTGCGCCCTCTTGTGGCAAACATGGAGTACAACATATTTACATCTCATTAGTAACCTGAGGACATATCTTTCACATATTTTAACAATAATGATTGCAGCCCTGTAACACACTCATGAGCTTAAAAATACACCTTTCTTATTCCATGGCTCAGTCTGCTGTGAGGTGCAGATGTGTTGTACATGTTGTGTATTTTTTTTAAGTCGGAATAAAATTATTAGATGAAACCTTACTATTCCTGGCTCGCACACAGTTGTCAGTACAGCAATGCTGTTTAATGCGTGGTGGTTCTGAATTCAGCATTCACTGGCGCGACTCTTCCTTCAGTTATGATATGTGTGGACACATTTGGAGGCATCCATTAACATGCTTGCTACTCCGCTGCTCTACTGTTTCATCAGGCCTTGAAAAGAAAACACAGTTAATTATCTTCCTGATAGGATTTTTCTGGATGGTTAAATCTTTCTTCATAACTAATTAGGTTTTTTTTTTTCCTCAGTAGTGGCTTAACTCTGTAATGAACAGGAAAAAAATGCTAGGACTACTTATAGATTACCCACAGAGGCATAAAATGTATATTTGATGACTTCCCTTAATGGAAATCCAACTTGTTGATTACAGTCTTGGAAAGATGAAGTCCACAGTTTCTGTCAACACAACATTAAGCTTCAGTGAAATGATTTATTTCATTTGATTTATATTCTTTAGTGATACATTACAAATATTAACTTCCATGTTCTGGAAATCTGTTCAAAAACATTTGTTTTCAAGGTCTTTAGTTTAAATTCAAGCATTCCGTGACTTTTAAACCTCATTTGATGTATTACTGGTTTGTTCTGCACTACTGTCCCTTTGATCATGTTACATTCATATATTATTTGTTGTCGATTCATAATTAATACTGTACTCCTCATCCTGAACTTTTTCTTCATTCCAAAACTCCCTACTTGTTAGCCCTGTACTCATTGTTTCTTACTGATTTAAACAGAAAATGTAGTTATGGGAGAATACACAGATAGACTTAAAAGTTTATTCTAATGAATCAGGCAGATCAGACTACACAATATATGAGCCCAATAATGTCTGACCCGACAGATGTGGACTGTTGGGAACACAGCTGAACATCAGGGGCATTGCTTGCATGTTTTATTAGTGTGCTGGATGACAATCCACACAGCATCTGGGATACCTTACTATGTTCTGACAAAGAGGCGGCTGATGGAAAAGTCATTAGTTGAGCAGGTATTTGACCTGATGGTGGCACTGGATGACGTCAAGGAATCAACAAAATAATTGCGCAGGGAACACGAATGTGTGCAGAAGTTGCAGTTACAAAACTACAAGTGTGAACCTGCTGCTGGTGTTAGAGCAAATGTCAAAGGATCACAGAAGTCATTAGAATAGAGAAGGATAAGAGAAGTTTCAGAAGTCAATAAAAACGTTTTTGCGCTTGGCTGAGGTGTGAAGTTGGGTGTATCGATAAAAGCAAGATGTGACAAAGTGTGATAATAACAGACTTAGCAAGTAAATCATGGTGAACATCAAGCATGTGCTTCAACTGAGGAGACTAAAACATCAGAGCTGTGTGGACCAATGAGGTGACTAACCTTCCTCAAACTAATGAAACAAGCAGAAATTTCATATCTCCGTGGTGTTTTTGTGTGTAACTGACCCTCTGCAAAAGTTAATGGCACCAAAGTGTTCATCTAGAACAACCGACTCCTAATATTTGCATAGTGGATTGAATTGCACATAAATTAACATTTTCTTTTGCAGATATTTTGAAAATCCAGTTAAAATTTGTACTGCATCTGTACTGCAATTTGAAATCTCGCTATTGTCAGGGAACCATTAATGTTCACACAGAACAAGTAAAAACATTGATGTGTTGGTGATGTTACAGTAAATGTCAGGGATTACCAGAATCATTAGGACTCATCATTTGGCCGGTCCATCCAATTGTTGTTGAACTATTCCAGTTTGGACCAAAGTGGTGGACTGACCAACTGACCAGCCGCTGCAGACACAGCAGTAGGAGAAACTTTCTTTGCACAGGCAGTGTTGTTGCTTACTTGTAGTTACTTGTAGTGTTGTCTGGTGGATGTTCTGGCACTGATACAAACATATATTCAGACTTTCCTCCTTTTCCTCCTAAATGAGAATGTGGGACTTGTGGGGGATAAAATGGTTGGCTACACACAAAATCCTTTTCATGTCTTCTCAAAGACATCCATCCAGTCAAAATGACACGTTCTTCAATTAAAACAGACGAAATTCAGTCTTCAGTCAGGAATGAGCTCAGCCAGTTTTTACATTGCATTTGTCAACACGATTCTTTATCTATATATTGTATGACTGTCAGTTAAACTATTTACCATACACATTTGCATCACTGTTTTGCAGTCAGATGGATTTGCATTCTCTTGAAAATATGGGTAAAGCTTTCTTTACAATTAAGAGGAAGGAGTGCTGAACCTGCTCAACCACATCGCACCAGAGGAGTCCACTCAGGGCAATGTGCACACGTTCCATTTATTACTTACGACTGATTGACTGCTATCTGACTATAACTGCGTAAAGAGAGTGTGCATGAGTGCAGATCTATAAAACATCAGACTGAAAGCAGACCATAAGGGCTCCAGACAGCCTGCTGGATTTGTCTCACAGCGGGCTCAGAAGAGCATGTGTTTAATCACTCTGAAAAAACGCACAGAAGAATAAGAACATTTTGGTGAATTCCACTTGTCAAATCATGCACAGCTTATTGTTTAGGCACCCATATGTGTCTTTTGTCATTTTGAATGAGTATTTTCTCTTTTGTGAAGATGCAGCTTGATTAGATGACAAGTTTGCACCAATAATACACTTTCACAACTTTACTGTTAGCAGTTCCTGTGATGAACTTTAACGCAATTACAGTAACACACGAACATGCTATAAAGCTCACATGAATAATGCAGTTAATTTACTGGATGATTTGGGATACTGGTTCATTTCTGACTGTGGCAGCGCTGTAATTGATTGAAAGCTGCCCCGATATAAGAGGGCATGACGAGTTGATAGTGCAAAGTGAGCAGTGCTTTAGTTTAATTGGCTGGGGGTGATGTGGCAGAGCACTTCATTGACAGATCTGACTCCTGTTACTCACTCCTTAATCAGAGAAAGTTTTCCTGGCCTGCATGTATTATTAATGAAAACGAGTGGAATGAGCACAGAGATATATTGTACACATAGTATAACTGTAATGATTAACATTCTATTTTAACATTAAAGCAAGCCAGCAATATTGTTGTATGACATATGAAGCCTTGCAAAATGACAGTAATGATCAGATTTTTGTTCTGCTGGTTAATTACAGTAAGCTTGCAAAGACGATTCTACAGCAGGCTCCTGCTTTTAGGGTTTGAGGCTAGAAATGAGTCTAAAATAGCCTAAAGTGCACATATAACATCTGCTCTTGCTGATTTGCCTGAAATAAAGTCGCACGTTTCCTTGTGTCACAACTCACTTTTTTTTCCTCAGACTTCAGCAGGCTTATGAAGACAGTAAATGTTCTATTCTCCTATGTATGTGGAGGGGCTTATGGAGCTGCCTGGGATAGCATGAAAGGGAGAAACAGCTGCTTTTATCCACAAAAGGCTTCAACATGAACTTGGGAGGACTTTCTTCATGGTGCCTGGTTGCTTGCCTCTGCATCTCAGAGCATGAGGGGTCTGAGGAAGCCTCGAAAGTCCCTGATGAGCGAGAGAATAATCTCTGTATATGAGAGCAGCAGCGACTTTCCTCAAATCCCATTTCACAGCGGCAAAAAAATGAATATTCTCTGCAGAAGAAGAAGACATTTAATGCAACCTGACAGGCGAAACATCCAGTGTTGTGCGTATGTTTCGAGCACACCTTGAGGATTGAGCCAATGTTGTGTGTTTTACCTGTTCTGTCCAGTGGCCTGCCACCAGACAATGGAGCCATCGTCCGACTTGGGTCCTCCAAGCAAACCACGAGGGTCCTCTGTATCTAAAACCTTCATGGAATGAGGCAGTGTAATTTCAGCCTTTTATAGAGAGAAAATGAATTTCTATGGTTTAACATTAGATCTGGAGAATTAAGACGGAAATGTCATTACTTGTCATTTGAATATGAATTAGCCTGACTTTGAAGGTCAACCGAGGACCTGCCTGATTTAATATGGTGTGTTGAATAACTAACCTTCATCCATCTATCCATGACCTTATTTAAGTCATGACGACATAATTGGGACCAATACTAAAAGGAGCAATTGTACCATTTAGCATGTCAAATGTGATTAAATGCTTTTTTTTTTATTATTATTAATGTGATTGATAGACAAAGGAGAGAAACTATACAGTACATGGTAATATGGGCCTATATCGTCTTCTTGACTTCAGTGATAAATCTGGAAACTCCTCATGAAACTGTGCCTGTTTGGTGAAATGTGGAACAAAAAATGAAAAAGTGCGATGTAGCTTATCAAATCCCATTCTGCTCAGCTCATTTGTACGTGCTCCTGAATGGGGAATATTCAATCAAATTGCTCCCAGTGTGTATACAGAACACGTGTTGTACTCCGCGAGACTCGAGCATCGTGGCATGCCAGTGGCTGCAGGGATTTCTCTGCAGCTGAGGAAAGTCTAGCTCAGGGAGTTTGGGGACCGAAGCATGACATGAATCAATGAAAGAAGAGTGAGAAGCGGGTTGGAGTTGAATATACTGCTGAGTGGGAGGAAGAATGGGAGAAGGAGAGACAGATGGGGGTCCACAGAGAGCGTTACTCAGCTCTCTGCAGGGGTTATGTGCAAGTGAATTAATCTGTTGTGAAATGTGCAAGTGTAGCACGGACTGGTGCCTTGTGTGCATTGGACATTGGGAAGAAGAGTAGGGGGATGGGGGGTGGTCTGTTGGGAGGCTATGTCATGAAACTGGATCTGAAAAGGCGAATTCCCCCGAAGGGTTTGAGTCCTTCATTCCAAGCCACCCTGTCACCCCTGTATTGCTCTGTCTGAACCTATTCCTCCACCCACACATCCAGCATCAAAGCAGAAGACACATTAGCATAGCCTATAGACCACTGGATGTATGTACAGTGGCAGTAGAGGTTGCTCATGGCTATACCACATCAGCTGGCCAGATGTTTTGTATGTACTGTGTAGTAGTTTTATTTAGTAGTTTAGTTTTATTTTCTTGAAATAACTTCTTAGTAGTACTTGCTGTGTTGTACTTGACTACAGTACCAGAGCTTTTGGTCTGATGTAAAACCCTTCAGAAGGACCATCATCTATGTGTACTGGATAAAACACTGAAATCTGAAATCCACAAAGGCAGTGATGCATGTTTTGTTCATAATAAACAGACATGATAAAAAACAATACTCGGTTACAATTCAGTATCTATCACTGCGATCTGCAACCACCAGGCAACATGTTTGTATGTGTGTTTATCAGAAGTACAACTTACTGCGGTTATGAATTCTGACTTTATGTTCCCCTTTGACTGTGTGAAATAACAGATTTAATGAATAATTTAAAGTTAGCCCTAAATCAGTTTTTGGCACATTACCAGTTAGTCATTACTTATTGTATATTCTGTTCAATAGTAAAGTAGTTCACATGAAGTACTTTGAGTTCCGCACAGCTGTTAAATTATTGTGCATATACTGTTTTTGTTATTTTTTTCTATGTGATTGGGGGTCATTTTTCCTCAAATCAAAGCTATTTCAATCATAAACAATTTACAGATCAAGTTACATAATAACATACAAGCCCTTCTTTGACATCACCTTAACAACTCTCACATCCATAGAATTTGTAAGTCCATGTACAGTACCTGTATTTCTTTTGAGGATGCCAGAATCACCTCCCAGAGCTGCTGCTTTGAGGTAAACTGCCACCCACCCTCATAGAGTTTCCTTTCAAGGATCCTCCTCCTGCTTCTCCCTTCATGCCCAAAGCAGCCAAGGCCTCAGTGGTATTTTTTGCAGCATGGAATGGTGTGTTGTCTTGCATCTTTTTACACCATGGCAGGAAATGGGCAATTAGGCCCATCTCCTATGATTCCAGCCCAAAACATCACTCCACCACCTCCTTGCTGACGATGCAGCTTTGTTGGGACACGGTGGCCATCCACCAACTACATCCATCTGGGCTATCCAGTGCACACCATTGATCAGTGAATAAAACTGAAAATTAGTCATCATGTATTTCTTAGCACAGTGAGGTCATTTTTCCTCATGGGAATTGTTTAAGGATGGCAAAAATACAGCTTTATGCACATCAGCAAGCCTCTGGAGTACCCTGCATCGAGAGGTTTTGGGGACTCCTGAGGCACCAGCAGCTTCATTGACAAGGGGGGGCTGGAGGCTGAACCCAAATGCACGACTCGTTCATGGTCCTTTTTAAAGGGAAAGTCTTTATTGACAAAGTACCAAATGAAAATCACTCTCAAGGAGGGAAAAAACACTACTGAACTAACTACAGAAAAAAAAACGGAAAATCACTCTTACGAGGAAAAACCCGACTAATGAAAACTGATACAAAGTAACAAAGGAAATCTACAACAACAAGGCTTGAAACAAAACTGACTTGAACAAAGTACAAAACCTGATAACATATGGAGCTGGCCGCTGGTTCTCAAATCAAGGGACGTGACGAACTGGCACAGGACAAAGGGGATCACAGACAATATATACACACAAGGTAACAGGGCACAGGTGAAAACAATCAGGGCAAGGGAAGGCAATCACAGTGGCGGGAAACACACAAGGGCAGGAAGCAAAGGTGTCTGAAACGAGAGGGAAGAGTTGTTTCAAAATAAAACAGGAAGTGCATAACAAGACAACACAAGTGATGACTTAACATGAAGTGCATGACATCAGACAAGACGAGACTGGGGAACATGACCCTGACTACATGATACATGTTGAACTCTGGACTTGACCCTAACTAACACAAGACAAGACTTAACATTTACGACGAGACATGACATTCATCTGCTCTGTTGAGCATCACACGATTTAGCAATGGCTCTGTCAAAAATGGAAATGCCAGTCGGGATGCTTTCATTTCATTTCATTTTCATTGAGTGGTAGCGGTCAGCTCCGGTGACCACGGCGCAGCCGTTCCACGGCACTTACGTCCCTGGTGGAAATTAGGTGCTAGTATTTCTACCTGTCCTGTTTTTCCCAGAATTGTTCCATTTTCATCAGCTGTCCCGGGGAAAAAAATCTCTCCTGGGACACAATTTGTCCCGATTTTTGGGGACTTTTTGGTTCCCTTCGTTCTGTAGTCCAGAAAGGTTCCCATGCTTCTGTAGCTATTTAACCATCTGGGGACGGATTGGGCGGCTACGCTTAATCTATCTCTCTAATATCTCTGAAAAGGTTTATAATAGAGAGATATGTTTTATGCACTGTTTTCCTGAGATTCCGCTGAAGATGGCGATATATGGTTTGTGTCTGTCTAACACGTTGTTCTATGCCACCGCACAAAAGACCTATGGAAAAAATAGATGTTCAACAGACTGAAAGCGCAGTCAGTGAATGGATGGTTGCTGCAGAACAGACCCAAAAGCAGACTTGGATGGGTTTGGATGACTTGGATGGGTTTTTTTGAATGGAGGACAGGAACTGGGAATGCGTGACAAGGAGGAAATGGTAGAACTGAAGCACGGTAATTGTGAGAGGCAGAGGGCAGCAATCTGGGCTGGCTGGGGAGAATTTGTTGGAGGGAGCAAGCAGGTAGATCTCTGGCAGGAGGTGGTGGTGATTGTCCTGAGCAATTGTCACAGAGCTGAAACTATTTTCAAAGAGGCCTGAACATAACTACTTTCACTGTAGGTGAAACAACGATCTGGCGAAGGCTGGATGTAGAGCTGGGGTAGATATACTGCTAGAATTGAGTAGTGGATTGGCAGCTGGTGATGATGGCCACTCCCAGGGAGACAAGACAAACAACACAGACACAAAGGTGGAGGGGAAAACAGTGGAACAACAAGTAATGCACCACTAGACTATGACAGTAACCTTTTCTTTTCTTTTCAGTCAGTGGATATGGTATCTATGATGTATTCTAGCCAATCAGAGGACTCTGGGGTCTTGTGGGGAGGGACAACATAGAATAGAGTGCAGAGGGCACACAGAGCAGACTGACAGAATGACTTCATAAATACTATTTCTCTTGAAGGACAGGTTCCCTCAACTTTCTGGAGGGTCTTTGCTTTGCTAAGTGACATGTCTGAGGAAAATGTGTGATTTTGAGTAAAAAATGCCAAAAATGTATTTTTCATTTTTGAAATACTTTCATGTATTGTAGATTTTTCACTCATACTTCCTATCTATCTATCTATCTATCTATCTATCTATCTATCTATCTATCTATCTATCTATCTATATGTACCTATATAGATATAGATATAGATGTAGATATAGATATATGTATATCATAGCATAGGTTCTCCTGAATCTATAGATACCAAACACATACTGTAGTGTTTCATATACACATAGTATTATAGAAGAGGTATAGTAGAGATACTAGAGAGTTAAACTCATCAAACCCTCAGAGTTCAGACGTGTGTGAGACCTCTGAATAAATAAATGTATTAACATTACTTTGTATATGTCCGGGTTCATGTTCATGTTCATATTCAGTCTGAACTAGTGATAATGGCCCAGCGTTTATTTATTTATTTATTTAAGCATGTATTTATTTATTTAAGCATATTCATCTTTTTAGATAGACAGACAGGCTGCCTGTTTCTCCTTGACTCCAGTATTTTTGACAAGACATTGATATTCATCTTTTAACTCTAAGAAAGCAAATAATGTAGGATTGTTCGTTCAAGCTACACACTTGTTTTAGAATTCTAGAACTATAGTTTGATTTTTTTTCTATCTGTGACTACTGTGCATGTTGCTTAAAGTGTCAGTTTTAAAGGTTGAACCTAGCAGGAGAGGTGAAAACAAGTCTTTTATTAAATACATGTGGCTGGCTGGGGTATGGTGGAAGAAATTTAAGTGGAGGCTTGGCACAGAGACAGGTTGGTGGAAGGCGAGATGGGCAGGCAGGCAGATAATCCTGACAAGAAAAACAGGTGTAACTTACTGATAGGCAGGCAGACAAACTAACTAAACTAAGAACTAACAATGCAAAAGTAAACTAGTACACAGAGTCTAGACTGGCCGTGAGTAGAACTCTGATCCAACGAGGACTGGCCGTTTGTGCAGCTCTCTTACAGGAGTGATTGCTTGATGAGAGACAGGTGTGCTGATTGCAGATGATTGGCAGGTTTGTAGAGAGCAGAGGCGGACGGAGGAAGGGTATGAGGGGCCGCAAGGGACATTATTCAGGATTTTCCTCTCACATACACATATGAAACCAAAGATACTGAAAACCCCATGATATAGTGGAGTGAAAAGCTCTCACATACTACACTAAAGACAATATCTTCATACAATATAATGAAACGCTCCCTTTCACACAACCACTCATATAATATAAGTAAACACTCACACACAACATAGTAAAATGTTCTCATACAACACCCTGAATTTTAGTATATTGTATGAGAGGTTTCTCTATATTATGCATGTTTTCAGTGTAGTATGTGAATGCATTTGGTTTCATATGTGTATGTAAGAGGAAAATTGCTATTACTACTAGGAATAATGTCCCCTTATAAAAGACAGAACACACTCACACAACCATGGATCATATTTGATGAAATATTTTGGCTAATAGGCCTTTTTCACAGCAGCCATTTTGACATGAAATCGTGAGGTCAATGCAGGTGTTTCCGATGACGCTAATTACATAATAATGATTCCATTTATTGAAAGCAGAGCCTGGAACAAAACCTTAATTGGCATTGTTAGTTAACACCTGTGTTGACCCTACTATTAAAATGGCATGTCTTGGCAGCCATGTCAAAATGGCTGCCGTGAAAAAGGCCTATTGTTTTCATCACACAGTCAAGGAGCTTTGTCAATGACTTTCGGTGCTGTGAGAAAGAGAGGTGAGGACAGATGAGAGATGAGGAGAGAAATAATAAAAGATGATGAAATGATTGGGATGACAGGAGAGAAAAGGAGCAGAATAAGCAAACCAAAGCAGTCATTACTGAGAGTAGCAGGAGATTCTGATCATGACAAAAACAGACAGACTGATCATTGCTTGCTGCTAGCACTTCCTTGCCACTAAGTTCAGAGAGGCTAAGACGTAGTCACTAGGGAGTAGCCAATTAGCACATCAGAAGGTGTTGTTTAGAGTCCCAGTGTCATGTGTCTGTACGGATAATATGACTGCTACTGTGCAAGTGACATGACAGATCAAGCCCTCAGAAATCGGCTGGTGTCATGCAAGTCTGCTGCTCATGTCGACATCCAGCTGTTGAGCTAGAAGTTGAAGTTATTGAAGTAATGTAGATGCATTTTAGATTTGTGCATTTTGCATTTTTTTGGTGTCACTGTAAGTGTCCGTCATGCTGGAGTTTTTGCACTGCACTTCTCAGAGGTCACCAGGTTTTTTAGTTCAACAAATTTAAGTTTCTGACCAAACTACCACCAAAGACAAATCACTGCTGTTTGAAATGTACCACAGCAAATGTAGTTGAATTTAAGTTGCTTTGTAGTTGAAGTTACAAATGGCAATCCAATTCCATTTAATTATGCAAAGGATGGATTTTAGATCGCAGCTCACCCAAAATAGGTCTTGATTCGAGAAGGGTTAATGATCATCCAATGATCATTTTGTGAAACATCATCACTTTCTTCTCTTCCAGTTAAGATGTGTGATCTGATGAGTTTCTTTTATTAACAACATAGTGTGTCACAAACGCCAAACTTCAGGTCAGCATTTTGAAATTATGATTATTATATTATGATTATAACTTGTCCTGTTCAAGGTTGCGAGGGGGCAGGAGCCCATCCCACTATACAGTCGGTCAGAGGCAGGGTGCACGGCATGCTGGGCAGGCTTTCAGTTCTGTCAGAGGGCTAACACTCATTGACAGAATAACACATTTACACCTACAGGCAATCCAAGTATAATATTGCATTGTGGGTGGACGCCCAGCTGTTGTGGCCACATGCTGAGGTGTGAGGTGACAACCTCACGCTGATCTGGATGTTTTACTCTGAAGCTGCACTACTATTAGTGTACAGTCCAATATTTTATATATTTATCTTAATTTTGATTTTTTTTTTGCAGAACATTTCTTCTTCGGCTCACTTGTGGGCATTCAGCGTGTCATCTTGTTACTCTTGATAGGCAGCATGGTGGGCAGGTGTGTCGGGTCTGTCAGTGTGCATTCTGAGAAATTGTGCACTCTGCAGACTGTGCTTTCATGTGGGGAGGGAGGGACCCTACAATACATGAATATTGTTTGTTTGTGTGTGTGCGTGTAGGTGCTTGCATGTGTGTGTACGGTGTGCATTTATGTGTGGTCATCGCTACGTCACACAGCCTAAATATCCTCTTGTCTTCTTGATCATTCTGCCTGTACATAGACAACAAAGACGGGATGTTAATATTAGTAGCCTGTGTGATTCTGGGACTATTCTAAGGATCTGTCTTTTTCTTTTTTTATATTGTCAGGGCTCAGTGGTTAGCGACTGTTTGGCAGGTTGGAGAACTGAGGTCTCATCCCCGTGTGCAGGTGAAGGTTTAGACAGCCAGAAGTTAGAGAGTCTGGGGATTTGCGGAGATGGATAGAGTGAGAGGAGCTTGGGGCTCTTTGCACACATTCTGGTCAAAGAAGCAGTGTTTCATTGTCAGACTGCAAAACAGCGACAAACATCAAAGATGAATAGCTCTGCTGTTGTCAGTAAGTGCTAGTAAATCAATTCAGTGATGTATGGCACACGTAGTTTGTTTTCTGGATATTTTCAGCATTTAGAAATCTTTTCTTTATCTTGTATTTTTATGTATGTCCATGTTTTAATCCCTCTGAAATGTTTGATTTTTGTCATTTCTTGCTGCTTTCCTCATCTGTGCCGCTGCAGACACATTCTGAAATACACACACAAACCCCCCACTCATACAGTTAAGCAGATGCAAAACCGTTTGGGAATGTAACGAGGGTCACACAGGGCGACCCAGATTGATAATGCAGTATGCCAGAGGCGGAGTACTGTCACCACCGTCACTAACATGGCTTTGCCATCCAAGTCTGTTGCCTGCTGAAACAACAGGCTGGAAGCCATGTGAGCGAGACTTCATGCAGCATAGCAACAGTGTGCTGGGAGCCAGTTACCTCACAGCCTAAGCTGATTTGACACAGTCAGGTGAAACAAGTTCTGAGTTTCATGAGGAAGGCTTTTTTGTAGGCCGTGTGGTGGATTCACTAGAACAAACCAATCTTTCTTCCATGGATGGATTGGATGGCGCTCACTGTGAACTTTTTTTTTTAGTAACTATTAGTTGGATTCACACACACTACCTTTTTCTAGCTCTGTCTTCTGTAGTCAGTTGTGAGCTGTCAAATTATGAACTTATGTTGGTTTGTCTGTCTTGCCAATTTTTCTTTCTACAGACATTCATGCATTGCCTTTTCTTCTAGCACCACCATGAGGTTGACATTTTTGGTGTTGTGTGAAATGCCTCTGCAAGTATTGAATGTTTCCATTCCAATTTCTATGGAGCTTAGAACAGATAATTAGTCCATAGATGGTTCCTAATGAGTAGTCCGCTGACTTCTCATCCTCTGCCATAGGTTTTCTTCAACCAACTATTTTTGGTCAGAGCTAAATGTTTCAAAACCTACTGGATGGTTTGACATGAAGTTTGGTACAGACAGTCATGATTCCCACAGACCATCAGGAGACTAAATAAGATTTGTCCACTAAATACCTCCAAAAATAATGACTTTTCCATCAACCTGCACAGCCTGTTTAGTGCTAAGGCAAAATAAGTTACTTTAATGATCCCACACTGAGGAAATTCACTTGTCACAGCAGGTCATACACACACGGTTGATAAGAAATTACTCATAAATAAGAAATATATAGAAAAAAATGAAAATGAAGTGTCTGAGAGCTGTTGGAATGATGGACCTGTGGTAGCGCTCCTTCATACAAGCCTTCATGCAACCCATAGTCTCTTGCAGTGGGTGAAAGGGGTTCATGACGGATGTCAGCTTTGCTAACATCCTCCTCTCCACCACCTCCTCTATGGAGCCTAGGAGATAGTCCCAGAGCTGGCCTTCTTTGGTTGAGTCCTGCACATGCCAAAGGACCTCAGTCTCCTCAGCGAGTGGAGATGACGTTGACCTTTTTTTGTACAAGATGTCTGTGTTGTGACCAGTCCAGTTTATTGTTGAGATGAACACTTAGGTATCTGCATGATGTCCACGTTCAACGTTGTAGTACTTGATATTAACATTTAGCTCAAATGGCTACTGTGCCTAAATACAACCCTGCAGAGCTGCAAGCGATGCTGTAGACTTTTTTTTTTTAGATTCAAGGTTCATTCCATAAAGTGCAATGGCTGTGTCTCCCTACAGCAAGCAAAGCTATAATGGGTTACACGTAGCATTTTATCATCAATTAATCATTGCATACATCTTGAGATGTTTCTATAATTAACACATACAAACAGGGTAATCACTAGGAAGAGACTGTGTCCCACAGGGTCAGACATAACAGGAAAGCTACCCGGTTGCTTCATGACAAAATGAGGTTGCTTTATAGCTCAAAGCAGAAAGAGGTTGTTACATTTTCAGCATGTTATGACATAATGCAAGAGAGTTCATAGACTTTACTATCATAAACGGTAAAATTAAACTTCAATAACATGCCGTCGCTTTCAGTGAATGACCCATGAATGTGTGGATATTTCCTGATGCTGCATGATAAGAAAAGCAGGACAACACACTTGTGTTCTGTATTCTTGCTGTCCTTGTCACACATTTGACTACGGCATCGTACAAGTGACAGAGCGAACTCTGCCAGTATGTGGAGATGAATGTTTTCTGCCTCTGCACATGGACTGATCTGTGTTGCTTCAGCCCCTCTTACATCATGGCACATGCCCCGGGGCTTTCTCTCTGCAGAGCAGGCGTTCTGTATTTAGAGCCTGATTTATACACAAACACATATACCACTAGGGAAGGAGCAATGAGTGTTCTTTTCCCCTGCTGCAATTGCCAGCAATATAATCATCTTCCCACACTTCAATGTGCCTTTAAGGATACGATTCAGAAACAACGGGAGAAAAAAGAGCCCTCATGAAAGCAAACAGAAATTTTAAAGGCGTAAGTGAATGAAAAGCCGCAGAGATGGATGGTTTAAAATATTCTGAAACCAGTCAATTCAAAGTAATCTAATAATGAAAAGAAGCGTTTTTTTGTTCTGTTATTCTTCTCAGTTACCGGTTCCATGTTGCAATTTCAGTCTGCTGTCTATTCTTCCACTCAGCATGGAACGTAAGATTTGCTGCAGAACTCAATCGGCACCCTGCAGATTGTGTGAACAGTGCGGTGGTCATGAAGCGGAATCCTCCGGGTAAATGTGCAACAAAAAAATAACTCTTATTTTTGTTTTTCTCTACCTCTTTTTTTCTTCTCTGTTTTTGTTCTCAGGTTGTTAGAGAGCTCCATGCTCAACGCAGAAGTAAAAGAAGGAGAGATTTTGCCTCCTACCATTCAGAGGCTGATGAAAGGATACAACAAGTACCTCAGGCCTTTCTTTGACAGTAAGGAATCTGCAGACACATGCAGCCAAGAAAATGACAGAGCACTCAGGGGAAATGTGTGTTTGACAGAGAACGAGAGGGGTTCATATTGCAATTTTATGCTTGCATGTCCCTTCTGAGTAATATATGCTGACATACAAAGATTTTAATTTATTGCATATGTGTATTATAACATGAGAGATGAAGTCAAATTTATCTTTGAAATTGGTTTGCTCCAGAGTTACTTTGGGTGTAATGAAATGATGGTAAGGGAATATGTGCAGAAAAAGAAAAACACATTTATGAGGCAATGTGTAGGGGTACATGGTATGTATGTAATATATATTGTCAGAGTCAAAAGTTTGGACATAACCTTCTCAATTTTTTGTCTTTAGTTGTAGTATTCCTACATTATAGATGAACACTGAAGACATCACAAATATGCAAGCACACATTTACCACAATTATGTGGTAAACAGAAAAGGGTAAACAAAAAAATCAAAAAGTTGATCACTTGGTGGCTGTTTTGCTTTTTTGTTGTAAGTCCCAAACCATGGGTTTAAGGTTGGGTGGTTGTAGAAGCCAGGTCATCTGATAAAGCACTCCATCACTCTCCTTCTTGGAGCCAACATAAACTGGAGGTTTGTTTTGGGTCACTGTCCTGCTGTAAAACAAATGACAGTCCCCACTAAGCTCAAACCAGATGGGAGGGCATGTCGCTGCAGAATGCTATGGGACCTTGTTAACTGTGCATTGAATTTGATCCGAACTGCTGTTATGCTCCAGTCGAGAGAATAGGCCCCATCTTCCCCAAGTCCCAAGTAGCCACATACAGCGATTTGGTTTTGAAGGTAAAGAAAATGATTTATGTACAACGTTTGCAAAGAACATATAAATATAACTAAGGTAGCAGGCTTCAGGGTGGACCAAGGCCAAAATAAACAAAACAATCCTGTTTCGGTACTAAGTAATTACTAAGATACTAACCTAAGAAAACAAATGACAATAGACTTACCTCCCTAACTACGTCAAACAGGAGAAAACAAGATCAACAAAACTGGCAGTCCACCCTTACTTCTCAGAAGAAACTACGTCTAATCTCAGATAACGCTGGAGTTGATAGAAGTAGAAGTTAGTAGAAGAGTGGCCATTTGGGAGAGGAGGAGGATATGGAATGCCTGCTGCCCACCAGACGGCCGCCATCTCGGCTCTTTATATGCCAGGTGGTTTCCTGGCTGCAGCCAATCACGGGCCAGGACATGAAACTTTTCCACCAATCATCTCATGGCTATGGCACAGTCCTATTTGCATGTGAAGTTGACAACAAAAAAAACACAGGGAACACACACAAAATGGCTGCAGTCCTAACACTGCCAACAGTGTAACCAGGAAAGCACCCTGAGATCATCACACCTTTCCTCCATGCATCATGGTGGGAACCACACATGTAGATAACATATGTTCACTTTCTCCGTGCCTCAGAGAGACACAGCAGTTCAGTTAATGAACTTATCCTCTGCAGCAGAAGTAACTTTCTGTCTTACTTACCTGAGGTGGTCCTCATGAGAGACAGTTTCATAGCACAGTCACAAAAAGTTTCACATTTAAAGCTTCAAATTATCCTGACTGAAGCTTCATGTCTTAAAGTAATGATGGACTGTCACTTATTTTTCTTTACTGAGTTGAACATTCTTGCCATAATATGGATGGTCTATGGATGATGTCTTCAGTGTTGATCTGTAATGTAGAAAGTAAGAAACTGTACCTCAATTCTGATCTGTCTAAAAATATGTCATTAAAAGTTGAACTGAAATTAAAGCAGCAAATACATGTTTAGTATGTAACATTTCAGTTTTCAGCAGGTGATTAATTCACTTGCAGTAGACAAACAGTCCATCTCAGAGTACTCTTTCGGAGGAACAATGTTTTATGATTCCTTGCAAATCTCTCACCAGCATTGCTAATAACACATCAGACATTAATGAAGCAAGTATCATCAGGCATCAGTTATCCTCCCGCCAAGGAGCACGTTTGACACAAACTGATTGGAAATAAGCACTGGTAAACACACCCACACATCTATTGGCAAAGCTAGTACTGTGAAAACTTCCATCCATTTTACTCGTCCCCGTTGATCTCGCTCAAAAGTAATGAAGACTGAAAGGCGAAAGAGAAGGAGAAAGGGAAGATGAAATAAAGGAGTGCAGCAAAATTACCCCTCTTTGATGGTGAATCAGGGAGAACTAATTCCCTTGAGGAGGTTCACACTCAACAGTCTGCAGCTGTTGATGTGCCAGCAATGTGGGGTCTTTTTACATATGCTGTCCTTTAATAACCTTTCATTATACAACACTATATTCTTTATTATACAACTTTATACCCATGTGCCTCCTCAATAAACACTGTTACATCAAATAACACAGTCACATGTATGCATTAACACCCAGAGACACAGTACACTAAAGCATAGGTATATTCAAATGATGGGTGACAGACCCAGCTGATTACTTCTGGCTTCTTCTTTCTTTCTAGATGGTCCTGTAACGGTGGGTATGAGCCTGGACATTGCCAGCATTGACACCATCTCAGAGATCAACATGGTAAGATCATATTTTTCTGCCCTGCGGATGAATGTAATTCAACAACAAACCCAGGACTACCTTATTATTTAAGTGTAACATGCAGTGGTATTGTTTAGGTCAAATATTTTTTTTCTCAAAGTCATGGTAATTTCAAATATCGTTGTTGAATGAACATTTGATGTCAATAGTTGCAGATAGTGTTTCCTTGGAAAACCCACTTATTAGTATTCAAACATTAAGGCTCATTACAGAACAGTAATCCAATTAATCAGGGAAATCTGTGAGTTGGTGTCACTGAGAGCCATTGAAACAGCATCATAACCAATAATACAGTACAATAATACATAGCTGAAATGATTAGTCAATCAATCAATTATTCATGGGAAAGAGAATAATCAGCAACAATTTTGATCAGTTTATGCCACTTTTCCAGCTTCTGAAATGACGGTAAAGTGAATATTGTGTTTTGGACTGTGGGTTGTTAAAAACAAGCAATTTTGATGGTATTATCCTAAGCTCTGAGAAACTGTGGTGGGTACTTTGAGTACTATGAGTATTTAAATAAACATTTGCAGTCATTTGATGACACAGGCAATACAATAGCAAAAGTAAACATTTCAGAGCCTATTCCACCATTAGGAGAGTGGAACACCACTGAACCGGATCTCCATAACAGCATGCATGGAGAGATTAAAACAAGCACACTAGCTCAGTTTGGCCATATGTAAATCTGACATCAAGATGCACCCATCAGTTCTTGGGGACGCCTCACTTACACAGCAGACAGAATGCTGGCATTCCACCGGGACTGATGGGAACAGTTTGGCTAAGACATTGCATTCGCAGCTTGTCGCCACACATAACAAACATAACATAAAAACGAAATATGCCCAGTGTCCTTAAAAACCACTACAGTCTTGCTGACTTGAAACACTGCTATGGATTACTGTTGCTTCAGGCAAAGTTAGGGCTTAGGGACCTGACGGCATCAATACCGGACAATGCAAAAACAAAAAAAATAAGCTGACTAATGAAAGAAAGCAGACGGGAGGAGCTTGGTTTGCAAAAAATTCACTCGTTTACCAGCAGGTTATTGACAAGCTTGTTAAAACTGTCTATTAGCTCTGTGGTGACCCTTGAGCCCGATCCTACAGGACTACACCGCCACCATATTCCTCCGTCAGCGCTGGACCGATGAACGCTTGGTGTTTGAGGGCAATAAGAGCCTGAGCCTCGACGGGCGACTAGTGGAGCTGCTGTGGGTCCCTGATACCTTTATCGTCGACTCCAAGAAGTCCTTCCTCCATGACATCACCGTGGAGAACAGGCTGATCCGCATCTTCCCCAACGGGACTGTGCTTTACGCGCTGAGGTGGGATAACGAACAAGCTTGTTGGTTTATTGCTTGTTGTGTTTGTTTTTTATGCAACAGACAATGAAAAGTAGGCCAGGGAATGGGGAAGAAATTGGTTGAGGGAGGAAGCGTGGGTTGAATTTGAGATAATGTAATTGCAAAGCAGGGAGTTGTGTCAATTCTATTACTTGGGTATTGGATTGTATGAGTACAGGAGGATGTGATCTGTCAATAGAAAGAGCTGTGGGCTATCTAAGCAACACAAGTCCTGTTAGCATCTTCCCAGCATTTATTGCTCTGTGTGCAAGGACTTAACATCTGACAAGCTCTTGGCAAGCTTCTAAAATGTGCCTAGGCTTTTTGATTAGATATTGGGCCAAGCAGACAGGTTATAGAGAGAAGGGTTATAGATCATCCCGCGGGTGAATCTGTTCAGCTTTTTTAAGCCTGTGATGATGGGATTTACACATCCTACAGTTTTAATGTCACAGGCTTTAACCTCAGCCTCTGTCTATGGATCGTACTAGATCTGTCCATGGTCCTGATCTGACTCCACTCACTCAGTGCTTTTGTGACATAATCCTAAGGATGCTGGCTACGCGGTTGCACAATAGGAAGCATTCTCACTCCTCTAATAGCAACTTTGTGTCATGGTTAAACAATGTAAATTACCAGTCAAAAGTTTGGACAGGTTGTCATACCATAATAAACTGGGCTGGGAATTCAGGTTCGGGTCAGTCAGGCCAGTTAATAATGTCTCCATACACTGTTTCTAAATGTATATTTTTAACAAGTGCATGACATTATGTATAATGTGACTCATGATTCATGTTGTTCTGAGTGAATGTGTGTGTATTTGTGTCTGTGTGCCATAGTATTTATGGACCTTTGCCTCCATACAGACAACTGTACAGTTTCTGGGCTTTACCCTGACAGAGGAAATGTGGAGGAGGGTAACGCTTCACAGACAGGGAGCAGGACCATTGAGAGTAAAACAAGCCAGAAAAGAGATTCAGGAGAGGGATTGCCACCTCAGGGAGTTGGGGCTGTGAAAAAGGACAGACTGGAGTGAGAAATGTGTTGGAAAGGTGTTGAAGGAAAAGGACAGCTGTGGTAAATGTTTCAATGCCAGTGGGGAATACATGAGAAAGCACTGAGGTGACTGGAGCTAAAGGTTGAGAGGTTAAGAGGTGAGATTCAATTAGAATTACTGCATGCTACTTTTATGCTTCAGGACATATATATTATTTATATCAGGGCTCGACACTAGCTTTCAAAAGAGGATGCCAGCCTGGCCAACAGGCTTCAACTTTGCTGCACCTGAAAATACAGAAAGTAATACAGTAACTGAACAGTAATTTGTGTTTTGTGTTAGTCGACTGTTTCACCCCACAGTAAAAAAGAAAACTTCATTTGCTTCATCCTTCACCGTATAAAATGTATTTGTTTGGTGTGCACATTTGGTGTTTTCAAAGCCAAGAAATGTTAACTAATTACAAACACTGATGATGAAACCGGGCCAGTGTGTATGAACTTAGAGATCATCTTAATGGTTCTTTACTTTGACTCTGAGTCAAAAGATTATTTGTTGTAAACATTTTTTACAAGTCTGTATTTTTTTTTTCAATTCAGCGCCATGAGCCCAGCATGGGTTAAGGTTAGGCTAGGTCTGTCTTTCAACCTTTTATTTCATGAAGCTCTGGTCAAGGACTAAAAGTCAGTCTCAGATTTACTCTTGTCTGGCTGATTCTTGCTCGGTCACTCTCTTCTTTTCTTTCCTAGCTACCTCCGTCAACTTCCTCTTCTGTCTTTTCCACTTTTCACCTCTAACATTATGTCCAGAGAGACCGCTGACGCCAATTACATTGTCCACTTGCCCAGCTCTGCTTCCGGCACAGCACAGACTCTGCTCCCCGTTAGCATCCCCCCGTGCCCCAGGCCTGAAAACCTCCTGTTCCCAGTAGTCCAAAACGGCTCTGCAGAGTCAGAATGACAGAGACACCATTCAACTGATTATAAGTTAGTGGTCCCAAAGTGAGATCTCAAGTGCTGACAATAGTGATTTCTAAGTCTTGTGAAACATAAACAACAATTATGTCTATAAAAAATCCAGGGATGATGTGTCATGGCTGCTAAATCAGGAGAGCTTCTTGCATACCCTGTCATGATTAAGACCACCCGTCATTACTTGTATCAGACATTTCCATGACTCAGTATACTGATGCTTTCAAGAGGACAGCTTTAAGAAGTTAGTGATTTCCTCCACAGTTATGTCTACAATATGGATATATGCAATTTGTGATAATATTCATAAAATTGTGATGAGTTAAAGAAAGATATAGTAGCCATTTAAATAATCAAATACACAAATCTATGTGTACACAAATCAAATGTTTACTTTCTTTTGTATTTCCAAAAAAGAGCTTATAAAAACTATTTTTTTTATTCATGACCTCACCAGATTTCTCGTGTTTAACAGCAATATGTGAGCAACACTCCAATATTACATTATGCATGGCACGTATTCTCGATTTCAAGACCAAAACTGCATCATTCTTGAGCTCTTAAGTATAATGTGAGAGGCTCTCATACATACTGGCCCAGATATACAGCATGATAGCGACGCCAAGCAAAGGCTTTATTCTCCTTTACCACTGATCTCTATGTGGCGTCGAGTGCTCAATGCATGCGCTTCATATATGTACCACAAAACCAGGCCAGCTGATTCCTCACATACACACAAACTGAACCAGAGAGCGGGGAAATATTTCACAAATCTGCTCTATTGTTTATTTGGATAAACACCTGGAACCACTGTACTAGAATCCACTGCCAAAATCACGTTTGCTGTAGACTTCCTCTATCATAGAATCCCCCATCAGTAACAACATGTTTGTTTTCTTTTAGGATTACCACCACCGTGGCTTGCAACATGGATCTGACTAAATATCCAATGGACAAACAGACCTGCACGCTACAACTGGAGAGCTGTAAGGACACTTCATACTTGATAAAGAAAATCTGAACTGTGCAGCTTGAAGCTGTGGCAGAGAGTCAGTGGGTGGGCGGGATGTCAAATGAATCTGATCAAACCAAAGGATCAAACAGATCACTTTCTCTCATCTTCTAAACTGCTGCTGTGTGTGTGTGCCTGCATGTGTATGTGCACGCGTGCTAGTTGTAAGGCTTATGTCACAAAGCAGACAGATATTGCAAAGGCAATTCCGGTCATGGAGTATTCTCCCGTGAATGTTGTCTGAAGCTGGAAGGTAACTGAAGTGAAAATTGTCTGACCCTTAAAAGAGCAGTTTGGCAAATGTGCCTAGTTACTTTCTTTTTCAGAGTTAGATAAAGGCGATCAATGCCACTCATGTGATGAGGATGCAAGAGACCGTTAGCTTAGCTTAGCATTCAAACAGAAGTAGCCTGGCTCACCCAAACGCTGAAATCCACCATCAAAATCTCACTAATCAACAATAACTTTGATCAAGAATTTGGGTGATTTTGAACATGCTAGAGGAAAGGAGGTCGCAATCAGCAACCACGCAGGTGGATGCCTCTAAATCCTACACAGAGGTCCTTTATAGTTAACTTCAGGTGCTGGTATAGAGCTTAGCTAGCTGTTTCTCCTGCCTCTTATTATTTCCTAGCTCTAGTGCCATAGCTTCCCTGTGGTGTTTTTCACCTCTAGTAGAAATAGACTATATAATTACTTTTATGTGTCAGCCCCTATTCAGTTTGTCACGCATATTTAAGTTTAAATGTATGCATGTACACCTTCTTTGTTTACAAGAAAAATCTTCATGTCACTGATCATTTACACTGGCATCAGTCTTCTCACCTAACTTTTTGCAAAAAAACGTACATTTCCAAAATATCAAACTAGTCCCTTAAATACAGTATGCTTTTACTGTCTAGCAGCCGTTTTTCAAAAAGCCGTTGGTGGCCCAGTCCCTCATACCAAGCTCACCTAATTTTACAAATCCTTTAAACTCATATTCATTTTCTGAAAGCAAACCTCTGCCAGGAGGGCTTACGACATTGTTTAGTTGCTAAGAGTTCTTAAATTTCTTAGCGTTCTCCTGAAATACGAGGAGTGATTTGCCAAAATCTGACACATTTTCAGGGGTATCAAGTTGAGATGCAGTGGCACTGGCAGTATGTTGATAATTGCAACAAACTGTCTAAGGTTAAATAACATGACAAGATGGATTTTTTGGCTGTGCACGTAATGGAAGGCAGAAAAGGTCCCCCCTCCTCCTCCTCCTCTCTCAGCCTCCCTCGCTCATCTGCCGCCTTTGCTTTCCAGCTCGCTTTTGCTCCGTGTTATTAAATGACAGCCAGCCAGGCTAAGCTAGGTCTGATCCCTGCCAGAAGCCCACCAGGACCTCAGTGCCAAATAAAACATTTAACGGCAGCTCCAGCCCCACTTAGCAGACAAAAAGACATCTGGAGGTTAAAGTTAGGTAACTGAGAGGATGATGGATCCTTCCACTGCTCTTTCAATAATTCCAGGCTAAATACATTTCTCTCTCTCTCTCTGTCTCTCTGTCTGTCTCTCTTCTCCATCCTCTCCTACAATCTCTCTGTCATCCTGCTGCACCATCTCTGCCTCTCTCTCCTTTCCTCCTCTCCTTCAATCTCTCATCTCCCTCTTGCTCTGCATCTCGGTCTCTTTATGAAGATGTACATTCAGGGATTTATTTCTTTTAACGCTGTGCCAAAAGTGGATCCTCTGCACAGGAGGAAGGTTTAAAGAGTGTGTCGTCGTGGGAGGGTGTGGGGTGTTTAGATCAGGGATTGCAGTGAAGTATTTAGCACATCCTCACAACAGAGTCAGGAGATAGTGTTTCGTTTTCATTTCTTGAGTTCTACTTTGATGGGCTCCCTTTAAAAAAAAAAAAAAAACGCCTTGATGACTGTGGATGTGGCTACATGTTTCCAAGAGGCCACGGGGCATGGGAAGGTTGAATGTACCCCCATGTTATCGTTTCATGCTATTGCACTACATGTCACTACACATTTGTGTCTCTAACTCATACAGTACTGTCATGGGCTCTAGGTCAGGAAAATAATGAGTTCTTCTAGTAAGATAATTACAATGAGAGAGAAAACAGTGGCTTTACAGGACCTTTCAGCATCAAAGTCACAACTGCCCTTCATTAGGGGATTTGCTCTCAGGCTCACCCTGGTCAATAATATATGACTCCATTATTATGATGGGGAGAGCAACAGCAAATTAATGAGCGTATCATCTGTGGCATGCAACAGAGGTGTATCCCAGCTTCTTCTGCGCTTCCTCTTACTTTTCTTATTCTCTTGCTCCCTCTGCAGATAAATTAGAAGAATACACCAAAGAGGTTTAGCCTTCTTAATCAGACCTTTAACACATTTTCACAAGAGCCACACTAGTTCTCATTAATTGATATCATTATGGTTACATGGTACTATCAAAAGTACTACCCCACTTAGCCGTAGCATCTTTGACCGTATTAATTTTGCATGCCTTCTTATTCCAAGTTTTATTTGGGTTATCAAGGCTCTCTAGGGCTCAGTGCAATATGCATGATTAGCCTGTTATGGTATGAGGCAAGAGTTCAGCTCTTCAGCGGGACTTTTTTGCTAACCCCACCTCCACCCCCCATGAAGAAGTGAAAGAACACCACAAATGCATTCCCGTTAGCGATCGCATCGTTAGCTCTGCGCGCCAAACAGCGTTACAGTAAATGATAGGAGGATATTGTGTTTCCCCTTACATACATGCAACATTAACACTGTGCTTTAAGGTCGGGCTGTTGGAGTTACATACCATGTCAGACTCATGTGTTGTTTTAACGACAGACTTACTTGAGTGTTGCACTGTGTGGATCATACCCATTTGCCTCTCAGGGGTAACATGACGTCTTAAACTAGCTTTTCAAATGTGCTTTCACATTCCCTTTGGTCCCTGCCAAATGTTTCCCTCTTGTGCTGATATTTAGCATCAGAGGGAATTTACCACCCACCATGGGTTGCAACTCAACCATAAGAGGATCAGACTGTAGCATAGCTTGAACAATTAACAATCCCAGCTGCTATCACTATAGCACCTTTAGGGATTAGTCAAAACTACTTATGTACTCTTTCTATATCGTCATCATCGTCAGCATCATCACTATAATAATTATGAGTTATAGCAGCATTCTACGCTAATATGCAATGTGCTCATCATATTTCCACCTGCACATGCACTGAAGCTGTTCCAGGAGAAAAAATGTTATAGGGTATGCATTTTATCGGCTCTATAACACATATGACATATTATCACTGTATAAAGTTTTATAATGGATGTGTTAGCACACAGTGGCTTATTTACACACCAAGCTGACATGGAGCAACCTCACAAATAGAAGCCAGATATTTTCTCTCCTTCGAGCAGGCCTGATCCTCTCCTACAGGAAATATCAGGTGCTCCACTAGCTGTTCTGCTAGTCGCTAACTTTGTCTCCTGTTATTCTGGTGTGTGTAGGTAGTGTGCAATGTGTTTGTCAGAGCTTTGCTACTCAAAACAGCCATGAGCTGAAAGCATTCAGCCGTGCACTGTCTGAATTAAATGGCAATTCTCTGTGGGTGAAAACACATTTCACATTGCATTATTCGATCTATTGTTAATGTAAAACTATTGATTAGTGCAGCTGTAATTTTTGTTCTGTAATCTTCCTAAGAAAGTAATTTTCGTCTGTTATACAGGGGGATACAACATCAATGATGTCATGTTCTACTGGACCAGAGGAAATGAGTCTGTCAGTGGTTTAGACACGCTACAGCTGGCTCAGTACACGGTAGAGGACCACTACACATCCGTCTCAGAGGCCGTTTATGAGACTGGTGAGTCCTTATGGGTAGGATTTCAAATTGATGCCACCATTTGCTGATATCCGTTACACTGACAAACTTTCTTCCCTCTCCTCAAAGGCAATTACCCAAAACTGGTCTTCCACTTTGAGCTGAAGAGGAGCATTCTGTACTTCATCTTAGAGACTTACGTCCCCTCCAGCCTGCTTGTTGTCCTCTCCTGGGTTTCCTTCTGGATTTCCCTTTCCTCTGTTCCTGCACGTATTTGTATAGGTATGGGACAAAGCAATCTTTTTTTTTTTTTCACTCAGATGTGTGCAAATACTGTATAATCTTACACTGCATCAAACCTTATCTAGGTATTGTGTGTCATTTCAGGCACCATGTAGTGTGTTCATAAGATAAAGAATCCACCCGGGGGTTGAAGAGAGCCTCTGTGACACTGGTGTTATCTAGGGAGAAGATCCAAACATAGGTGTTTAATTCGATCCACAACTACATATCCTACTTCCCAGAACACTGGATGTGTTAGCTGCTTGTTTCTTGTGCTGTTGTGAAAGAATAAAGCAGTATGCATCAAAAGACCAAACCCAGCTACGGGTTGAACAGTGTCATTTATCCATAACAGCTGTGGTCTGACACAAACGTACAGTTAAAAGATACTCATGATTTCTATCTTTCTTTCTATCTTGCATTTTCAGCTGCATGCAAGATTAAATATCACGTGTATTTGAATCCCTTATTATAGTTTATTCATCTGTGACATATTACAGCAATTAGCTGCACCACTGCATCTCTCACGAGTACTGCTGAAGCATTTGTCATACAGCAAATACGCTGATTGTTTAGTTCACTGAACAGTTTATTAGGTGGTTGTCCACAGGTTTAAAATGATTGGAAATTTGTTTTAAAATCCACATGAAATGCCATCTATAACCAAATAAGCAACCCTGCAAAGGATACGCAGATTTGGATAATTAATGAATGGATAGATAAACAAGTTTTAAAGTTTAAATTTGGAAATTGGAAATCTGCAGTTCCAGCTGATTAAGTAAATACATATTAACCTAACCAAACCCTCTTTACTAGTTGATCCATAGTATAATTCGTAGTTGACCTGTTTTTTTTTTTTTTTTTTGTGCCAGGAGTGACCACCGTACTGACCATGACCACTCTGATGATGGGAGCCCGGACGTCACTGCCCAATGCCAACTGCTTCATTAAGGCCATTGATGTTTACTTGGGAATCTGCTTCAGCTTTATCTTTGGAGCGCTCATTGAGTACGCCGTGGCTCACTTCTGCACCCTCACTCACAGTGACGCACACATGCTAATGGTGAGACCCTCATGGATACTGTCTTAGTGGTAATTGTTGTGGTCATTGTCGTCATCACCATCGTCTTCACCATCATGATCATCTTGAACACTTTGGGGTGAACTCATTCTCTCTTTGCTTCCCGGTCCCCTGCAGTACGGCCACCACGTGCACGACTTCGAAGACGAAGTGAACGGCATCGTCACCACTATCTCCACTCATGCCAGGGCCAAGAGGCGCAAGGAGCCTGCCGCAACTCCTACCCCAGCTCAAACCACCCTAGAACTCACTGTCAGCCCGTCCAGCCCCTCGGGCAGTGAGCCTAAGCCTGAGGCGTCACCTCCGGAGACCACCAACTGGTGCCTCACTGCTTTGGCCACCGTCCGCAAAGTGCTCCGCACCATATATTGCTGTCACGTGGAAAACCCCCACCACATAGACAACTACTCCAGAGTCACCTTCCCCCTCTCTTTTGTCATGGTTAATCTGCTCTACTGGACATATTACTTGTACTTTTAGCATTCGCTTAAGTGCAGCATGTGTCCCAGAGAGTGTAAGACAGAGAGTGTATGTAGACAAGGGGTGTACGTTACCATATGTATGTACAGTAAGTGTTATCTAGGTGTGGTTTGAGATGAGCGTGCATCTTGGTTATGATTCCAGCTACATTTTTAAATAATGTGTACATGAGTTGAGTCATTGCTTTGAATTTTCTACAGCTGGTTTTGTTTTGGAAAAAATAGGCCTCCTGACAGTGTCTGAGTGAGATTTGATCAATTCTTATACACCTAGAGACGGAACGAACGTTGGTGACAAGAAAAATACTGACCAGTCTGCATATTTTGTTGCTGTAGTACATTAATTTGAAGGCTATCTCCGTGTAGGTTGTTACCGTATGACACGGAGAAGATGGAGCTGTAATTTAAGGCTTTGTGACAGAATTTGCTAGCATAGCTGAAAGAGAGCAAATGCCCGTTCCACTTTGATTCTCTGCTGTGATGGATTGATCATTGATACTTTACAACTTCATTTTCCATTTCTGCCTGCAGGTACAACATTTAGAGGGAAATAGTAAAGTAATGGATGAGAGAGGAGGGATGAAGAAGAGAGACGAGGGAGCTGGAAAAATAACTCAACAAGGAGAGTGTGTTAAAAACTATAAACCAGTCTCTCAAGAACGATCATTTCTCCTCTCTGTTGAAAACTCTCTCGTCTTCTGTGTCCTTCTATGAGTTATTTGCAATCCACAGACCAGTGCTGTCTCTCTTTGTCTGCCTTTACTTCTTTCATTGACACTATAAATGTACTGGCCTTTGATCCCATCAGATATATTCTGGAAAACATGAACACTATCATGACGCACATCACACAAACCTGTCACAAGAAGGGCAGCCTGTGACGCATACTGTATGAAAGTATGACATGTTATATGGCATTAATATAATATTATGAAATGAATAATCACATGAAGAGCAAATTCTTCATCTTTCCAGTGACACTTTTTATGTCATATCTTCATCGTGCTAAACCTCCCTTAGAAGGGTTCAGCAACAGGTAGCATTACTGCATTTTGGACCAGCTAGCTCATGTTAGCTTGCACTATGCCAGGAAGTATCACCACCAGATAGAAGTATAGTGACTGAAGTAACCGACTGAGATCAACCGTCTCTCTCTTTGGTGGCTAGCCAAGAGAAACTAGCTACAGTAGTTAACTTGCAACCAGAGCTCGGGCTGGTAGCGGGGGAGCATGCCAGGTGAGGATGGAGGCATATGATTGGTATAAAGGTGAGGCCATTGAAAATGAACATTAAATGAAGGTGTCGCTCAGAAAAATGAAATTAAAAAAAAACAAAAAACAACACTTAAAACACTTTGAAATCATATAATATATATAAAAAAATATTTTCTATACTCTAATTTAAAAAAAAAACTAAATTTTATTTACCATGTATAACTACTTATTTATAAACTTCACTTTGTTCATTCATCTGATCTTTTATTTCATGACGTTTAATTCATGTATTCGATATTGAACACTTACCATACTAACTGGGCAGGTGAAATGCAGGTGTAGTGAATAACCGAGACAGCTACACCTAAACAGATGGGTCCCGTGTAACACTGATAAATACAGCACTCTTCGAAGTGTTGCTGGTAATGTTTCTCACTATTCTGCTGTAATACATAAGGCAGGCCCAGATGTGTTAGACACTGTAGAGTGATTTGAATAAGAATGAAATGGCCACAATATTTCAACAGGATGTCATCATCTGTGCATTGTTCAAATGAAAAAACGCTTGGATGCGCTCCACTTGAGGTATCACTCCTCTCCTCGGTTTCTTAAGCTGTTGTCATCTTCCGCTGTGTGAGTATTGAGTGTTTCCGTTCAGGTTGTTTATTATGTTTGCTGCCAGTGATGTGAACCAAAGAACCAAAGATTATTATTTGAATTTAATCTTCTTCTTGGCTTCCCTTTAGTTCCTCTACTATTTTAAGTACAGTTTAAAATGTTATTCTCTTTGTTATTCATATGATAATTCTGAAACAGCATGCGGTCAATGAGCAGATGAACATGACGCTTTATGTTTCAAATAGAAGACTGGATTCAGTTTAACAACAGAGATGCATGTTTATTTATTGCTGTATTCAATATTTCTGACATAGTCTCACTCATTCCATTCAATTTTTAAGAACTACCATTGGATGTGTATTGAACATAATGGCAAGTTAAATTGTCAATATTATAATATATATTTAATTGCCTTCTAAACTGTCTATGTTCATATTTTGCTGCATTGCCTCTCATGTTTTAATATATTTTTTAATGTCATCAACTATCAAACTTTATGATTGCTCTCTTTGCCTGATGATAGTAAAAAAGTAGGATTTACTTTTCGTTCCTCTTCTTCCTGCATGGTTATCAAGTGTAACTTTTGTTTCTTTTGCTTCATTTTGTTTTGATTTAATATGATGGAGGAGAATCATGAAATGCTCGGCCGAGGCTATTGAAAGGATTTGTTCTGTATTTTGATTGTTAATGATGCAATTGATCCGGGGGTCTCATCTGAGTGCAGAAGCGCGGGATGTTCAACCTTCTGTTTTCATTTTCTGTTACTTGAACCTTCAGTCTTTGAAAGGATGAGTGATCAGTGACAGTGTTCGTTTGAAGTCAGTAAGCACTGACCCGTTGGGGTGGTTGATGTAATAAAACACAGACTGTCAGGTTTTATACGATATAGCACCGCGGCTGTAGTTTTGATAGTTATCTTCTCAGTGTATAGTACAAGAAACGAATGCCAGTATGGAGCCAAAGATCCACAAGAGCAACCACTCAAGCTTTCCCATCAGTGTGGATGCATATAGAACATTTTGTCACCCAATGGTGAAGTTAATCCAACATTTAACACTCAATTTTCCCCTGGCTCCATGGTCACAACTACATTATCAGAGCTGAGTTGCTGTGAATGGACATTATTTTGGATAGTTAAAAAATATCCAAGGAAGGTGAGAATACATTGCACAAACAAAGGTCTGAGAATTATGGCAACATTGCCAGGACATATTTGGAGGAACTTTTCAGCAACACTGGGAAACCTCTGGACTGCCCTTTCTTTCCTGTCGTGGGACGTGTCAAACAATGCCTCAAGGTGACGTTGGCTGCCAACCTCACAGCTCCTTGGACATCTTCATGTGAAATGTATTTATATACTGTAGTACCACGTTAATATAGGCATCGGTTTGCTTAACGTGCTGTAAATAATTAGTAACACAATGCATGTTTAATTGGTGTATGAATATGAATGATAGCAATAAAAGAGGTTTAACGTGCGCATTGTTGACACTCTTTATACTTTTTAGCCATTACGCTATTGGAGCTTTAGTGTTCATTTAGGAGGAGTTTTAATTCCCTGCAGTTCTGTTCAGCCTGAGTCAGCAGAATACAGAGAGAGGACCACACACACATGCACGAACACAAAATTACTTTTCTGTAAAATGCTTTCCTTTAAAAATGTACCAGGCCACTTTGGCAGTTCCAGGAAGCAAAGATAACTCATTTTCTAAATTTACTTTCATTACGCAGAAGTATGTAATTTAGTAAACAATGAAAGTTCTTCTCATTAAGATAGTGGAGGGAAAACTTTTTAAAGCTGATTCCCTTCCTGCATAAACACTACATATACTACCTAGACTTACAATATAATAAATACATAAATAAAACGCAAAACACATAGGCTGAAAAAAATGTCAGCGTCACAAGTAATGTAGTGAAATCGGATTTCCTCCTCTGGATGAACAAGAGCTTTGGTTATAAAGACCAGACAGCCTGGCAATATAACCTCAAGTCAATACATTTGTTGCCTCATGGTCTTCAGTCTTTATGATCCTTATACTGTAAATCCTGATCCTCACTTCAATCATTCAAAAATCCCATTAAAATCGATGGGACGCGTCATATCACATATCAAAGGTGCAGGTTTTGACCTTCAAGTACTCTCAGCTGATTCAGCTTTGATCACGAGTGGACTGTCCGATGGTCAGTCAGTTTTTGATCATACCCTCTTGCTGTGTTGTTGTGCTGTATCCCATCATACAATAATAACACTTGCAACCTATCAGACCAAAGCTCTGCGGGCTCTTCTGCAATAGAGAGTCCCTTCTGTTGCTAACCCTTCACCCACATATGGAGAAAACTCAGTCGTCCGCCAGATGCTTCCCACAAACCCCTATTAGACATTTGGTACGACCAGCTGGCTTAAACCAGCAAGCAAATCAAACAAGTACGTTCAGCTCATTTAGCCAACAATTCTAGTGTATCACTATAGTGACTCCTTTGAGCAATGTGTGAGGTTTGGATGTGTCTAACATGTTTTAGCTTATTTTATATGGTTCGCCCACACACGCCTGAATATATAGTGAACATATGGTGCTGTGTTGCCACCCAAACCCAGATTCTTACACCTGTAAAGAAAATCCCCATCTTGTGGGGCCAGTGATCTCTGCAATCACTTTGACTGCATTCCTTTTAACATTTGTATCTGTATCATGGCTGCATGGCACTCAGTTACATCAGCGTAAGAACTGATAAGATGAGTCACATTGCGGAGCTTGTTAACTCTCTCTGGTTTGAAGGAGGACGGCGCAGAAAGTTATCCCAGCATCAAAACAGATCTCGGGGTGGCAGATCAGTACTAGTGAGACCAACGCAGGAGTTGTCTCAGCACAGGGATGTCAAATAATGTGAGCAATTATTTTCCTTCACAGGAACATCAATAGTGGTCTAATCAAACAGGCGGTAGCCGGGGGTAGAGGCCACGAGTAATTACAATGTTGCTGAGCAGATAAATGTCTAAAGTCATTGAGATTACCGACAGAGAATTGATGAGACCTTTTCGAAAGCATGCAACACATTGATCGTAGTGTACACTGAGCACTGTGTGTTTGTGGATGATGGAATTCCACATCCGTACATGTGTGCAGTGGAATGTGGAAAGTGTACTCTCATGTACTTTTTACTCCACTACATTTATTCGATAGCTTTAAAGAGGTCAGATGACGCTTTGTAATTTACCGTCAGAGCAAAGAGCTGTGTAGATGTTGCATTAAACTTCTTCCAATTTTACACACACCTGGTTGTTCCTGCTATGGTTCTCTCCTCTAAGGAAATTTTGAAATGTTAACGTGGACATACAAGACCTTAAGTCAGAGAGCAGAGACTTTTTGTATTCAGTGTTGGGATGGAGATTGTCTGCACACAACAAGAACAAACTGGACAGGGTTGTTAAACTGGATGGGAAGATAACTGAGGACCCAGCGTGCAGTATTAGTCACATGACAGATCAGTACAGAATAAGTCTAGCTCAGAAGATCATAGCGGACCCACTGCACCCTCTGTGTTCTGATTATGCACTTTCACCTTCAGGATGACAGTATAGCATCGCGTCCTTTGTCCAATGCAACATCTAGCTGTATCAAGCTTTGATCACATGGTCTGAATCTGGCACTTGTGAACTTGAAATGGTGGTTTATTATGCTTTTTGATGAATATTACCAGCTATTAGTATTTAAAAAAGTACCCTTTGCCTTTAGCTGCAACATTAAAGTATCTATGCTTGTTGTACACATGAACGCATCACTAGTTAGAATGCAGTAATATCTGCTAAAATTCTGCATTATGAGCACTTTTACTTTTGGTACTTTAAGTGATGCTAATACTTGTTGCTTGAAGATTTTTAATGCAGTAATTTTACTTCTAACACTGTAGTATTGTTACTTTTACTTGTGTGTTTTGTCCTGCTGCCATTTTGTTTGTGTCTGACGTTTGTTTCGTCAGTCCGCGTCACACGGCTGCTTTTAGTATTAATGAGCACAATGTGTGACATGTCCATAGGCAGCTAATTCTGTAAACAGTCACACTGCAAATTTAAATCAGTAAACCGTTTAACCTTGTAAACACCATGACATGTTCTCCTCACACAGGCAGCTCAGCTTCGAAACGTGCTGCTCTGCGCCGCCACGAGATGGCAGTGTGGAATCACACTTGGCCGTCACATCCACTGCAGTGCAAAGGCGCTGCAATGTGCAGCAAAGCCAGAGAGCAATGTATGCACCCACATGGAGTAGCACTGAGGAAGTATCAGCTGTTATCACAATTTATTGACAATCCCCCCTTTTAGTGTTAAGCTGATTATCAGTGTGAAACCTGTGTGTGTTTCTTGTTTAGCTGTTGTTTTCATTTCAGTGTTCCTCTCCCGAGGGAGCTGCAGGTTACAGTCACAGGAAAGTACAAGCGGGGGCAAAAAAATGATGTTCATTAAAATGAGGTTCAGCTTGGGTGATGCAATTGTTTAAGTAGATTATAAAGATGCTGGTTGACAAGCTAGCTAATAAACTGATGAGACCAAAAGACAATGGACTCTGTTTAATAGCTTAAATTATATAAAAATATCAGAGTTCAGTGCAAAATAAAGAAATTCTAAAACTGTACCAAAACTGTACGACTGAGAATTTGATGCTGTACTCTACAATTATCAATAATATCTCACTGAACTGTCTGAACTGAACTAAAATCTTTATTTAGCATTTGTAATTGCGCTCATTCTTCTACGCATTTTCCCCTCACCTTTTACTTCGACCCTTCTATATTATATATGCACAGTATTCAGATATAGGTACAGGTGTATAATTGTATGCTGCTCATGTGCATATATTTGCACATTAACAATATAGCCAAGATAACAGTTATTGTCACCTTTTATGTCTACATGTCCATCATGGTAAACCACAATGTTTCAGACCAAGCAAGCACCGCCTCTACATAGGACGTTAGTGTCCAGCTTCGCCTTCACGCGTGGAACAGGAAGGTCAGGGGTGGGGGTGGCAATCCGCAACTATGCTGTTAGATTCCACTTAATCCTGCATACTAATCCTTTAATGCTATAGTTACAATGGACTATTCATGTATCAGATAATGTCTGATTCTTTGAAGATTGGTATCCCTTTTTCATCTGTGGAATACCTCTTATTCCACACTGATCAGCTGTACATATGTCTTTTATACCTCCAACTCTATCCCTGAGTTATTAGTTACATATTGCGTATTAATATCCATGGATGCCCATTTACTTCCATTGCATTTATAACACAGCATCTGTTTATAGTGCAAACTTCAATCCAAGATGTAAAATGATCAGTAGGGTTATGGTGACTATAAATAAGCTCATTACGATATGTTTAGTTTACAGAGTGTTATTACGAGTTGAGTAATTAGTTCAAATCTATAGAGACCCATTGATATTTATAGCTTGGTACCTGTTTACAGAACTACAACACAACACAACTACAGTCAACTTCACTCAAATGTATTCCATCCTACATACGCTTGTTACAGTCACATGTATATCGTTTAGATAGATAGGTGATAGGAGTTAAGGTGACAACAGGAGAGAGTGACAAGTGCAAGAGATCACAGGAAATTAAAAGGCTGAAAGACAGACACAGAGCTGAGGATCTCTATTGGACTAGTAAGGAATATTATCTGGCTGCTATGCACTTTCCATCTTTATAACAGTGCAGTACAAGTAATTTGCACTCTGAAACGATGTCACCTATAGTTTGTACTGCAATGTATTAAAACGTACTGTAGAAGTACTGACTCCCACTGTATTCATAACACAGAGGCTACTTCGGAGATGTAGCATGTAAAAAATCACGCACATGAGCATCAGTGCTCACAGAACTTCTACAGAAAGAATGTCTTCAGATATTTATTACTTTATTTTCTCTTTTTAACATACATTTGAAATGATATGCAATCAAAAACAAATCCCAAATCCAAATATTCCTGAGATCCAAAAAAGCAAGCTGAAAAAGAAAGAATGGTAGATATAAATGGGATATTCTATAAAACAAGTAGAGTGAGTCTAAATACATCTGAGTAAAATATAAACACATATATACATATAGATTAAAACATGAAAGTAATACTGCAAAGAGGACTGAAGTGCCCTCAGCTACAGCACTTATACTGTAGAAGTAACTTTGCCCTCTTCTTATGACCTGTTCTGTGTCAATCAAGTTTCCTTGTAATTTGCAAATTTGGACTGTTGGGACCATTACCCTCCAAACTGAATTTTAATCAAACCTTTTAATCACCAGCCATTTAGCTCACCATGTTTAACACGCCCCCTGGTTTTCCATAACAGAGCACTGAAGCAGTGTTCCCTAAACTAGGGTCTGCTGATATCTGATGGGATGGGATACTTGAGGGGCTTTCAAAGGGTCCCCACAGAGTTGGCACAGAGCCACTGCAGGGAAGGCGTGGATAATCAGAGGGAAAATATGGAGTGAAACCAAGCTGAAAATGATTTGTGTCTTTCAAACAAGAGTTTGCTAATGCGATCATGCTGACTTTTATTTTTCTGAAATGTATCTTGGATCCTTTTTTATTAGTTGTAATTGTGGAGTGGGTGTGAAATTTCTTCAGCTGAAGGGAGCATGCCAGAAAAAAGTTTGAGAACCACTGGTGTAGGCTGGTGCATATAAATATTCCAGTGTGGTTACATTGTCCAAAAAGGAACATGTTTTGCAGTTATCTGCTGTGGAATGGAAAGATCTTCATCTTTTCCTTTGAGACTTTCACTGTTCCAAATCGTCGGCATGTATGTTTCACATACCTTTACAATTGTAGTAAATTCCTCTAGTGGATCATCTGTGGTATTGGAATTGCCCTGATTAAAACAAGAAGTTGAGAGCCATATGGTGCTACGGCATGCCACAGAAGCTGTCAACACACACCTTTTCCCCAGCAGATATTTTGACTGTCATAGCAGGAAAAGCACAGGTGTTGCTAATCACATTAACGATGGCTCCGTTCTATTCAAGTGTCAGAGTAAGCTACAGCAGCGTGACAGTGAGCCAGTGTGCACAGTACCAAGACCCTGAAAATGAAGAAGCTAAACGTACTGTAAGTCAGCAATCATTAATTTTATTATTAACAATTAAGAATTATTACACCTGTGCTTTTCCTGCTGTTACATTGTAATTGAAAGTCAACGTCTTCTGTGGAAAAAGCCCCATTAAGGCAACACAACGTTAATGACATTCTGCCGAAGTATTAAACTGAAACTGCATAGTCACACACTGCTGTGACTGCAGACCCCAGATCTGTGAGCGACCGGAAAGAAGGAGAGTAGGATCCCAATACGTGAGATGTGTCACTTTTCTGCCACAAAAGTATGAAAGCAAATAATATAATAAATTCTGAAATAAAAGCTCCTTCATTCACAGCTAATTTCATTCATTTCCACTCAGAACGAAAGGCTGACAGTACCTTCGCTGTGAAAAAAAATACTGTAAGTGAAGTAAAATCCAAGAAAGTCACATAAAGAAAACTGAGAAAAAAAATAATCCAACTCAATACTGACATTAATAGTATTTCTTTCACAGCTAAACACATTACACGAAGAAATATTTAATTTGCTTCCTTAAAAAAGTGGGGTAGGAAAAGATCTAATGCAAGTGTCTCAAGCATCTCACTGTTGCAGATCCTTCGTGGAAATGGCACATCTCATGCCTGGAGATACTGCTGTCCTTGATGGACCCCTCTGAAACACAAGGCTCCAGTCGCTGACTCTCTGTATGATGAGTGATTTAGGGTTATTTTGATAACCCTTATAATATGTCCAACATGGCAACAGCTACACTGGCATTTGACTTCACAACAGGAGGAGTACAGGTATAATTAAAATGATCGCTCTGATGAACAAATGACTCACATAAACAGGATGCAGTCGTAATGAAATGATGCTGAAATGTTTGTTTCGAAAAGATCTCCACACCAGTAATCCAGCTAGTTAAAAATGATTACATGTAATTTGGGCATTGGAGCCAAGTCCCTATTGTCATGTGTACAATATCAAACCATTGCTGTTTTTGCATTTTATTTAAGTGCATTATTGTCTATATAATAATAATTTCACGGCTTTGTACATGCACAGCTATCAGGACAGTAAGGGGGAACTGTAATATGTACACAGTCTTTACACACCTGCAGAGTCCTGAAACAAGGTCTGATGATTAGTTACATGAAAACATTCACATGTACTGTAGATGAACTATAGGCATGTTTTAATACAGTTTAAAGAGGAACTCTACATACTACATGTATTTCCTCCATCCGCCACCCCTGTTGGCACACAATGTTAATACATGTGATTTTCCATTTTTATTTTGTTAGCAGTCTTTAGTGTGCATGTTTTCTCACCCCTCCATGTGATGAATTAGGCAAAACAAGGCTGAGGTTTAGTATGTTCAAACCCCCCACAACTGTGGCAACTGTGTCATGTTTGTGCAAGCAAGGTAACTCAAAAGGAAAATGCCTAAACACAGACGCTACAGGAGGCGAGCCTTGTGCAATCCAAGAATAATTTAATAACACGAAACAAAAGACTTAGAGGGTGGTGAGGAAGGCTAAGGTCAAAAAGTCCAAATGAAAAGGTCCAAAAAAAAAAAGATGAGATCCAAAAACACAAGGGCAAAACACAGGGCTGAACGCTTGACACATACTACAACGGCAAACTGACACAGCAACCAGGTGAGGACAGGATAACAAGACACAGGTCAACGCTAATCAGGGGCAGGAGACCAATCAGGGTGGAACAGACAATTAAAACACATTAGCGGCAGGTAAAGTTACGGACTCAAGGAGAATTGCAAAATAAAACAGGAAGCACTCAACTAGAAACCCGAACAATTACTAACACATGTCCCACCAAGTAAAAAAAAAAAAAAGAAAAAAAAAAACAAGACGCAGAACACTAAAATAAGAGTTGGCCTGGTGTGTGTGCACAACTGCTGGTCTCATTAGCATTAGTGATGGGAATTTCTGGTTTTAATTTATAGTTTCAAATAAAATCTGATGGGGCACAATAATGAGTAGTAAGATATGTGAACACACCACTACTTACTGTACAAAGTTTCAAGTCTAGAGGTCTGTTGCATCCTACATACTAGTTCTTATCAGTTTTTGGACATGTAATGTGTTCACCCCTTAAAACTGACAAATTCAAGTACTCAAATTAGTCTGCACACTAAATATTGTTTGATTTTTGAGTGTGCTGTTGATGTAAATATCTGCTTCACGGTGCACAACACAAAATAAATGAAGGCTCTAGTAACAGCTGCAGATAATACAAATAAATAGTCAATATTGGTACACAGTCACACTCCAGAAGTAAAGTTTAATGATTGAAACTTGAAGTTGAAGTACTCTTGTCCTTGTTGTTGTATATTTTATTTTGTCTAAAGTATGTTGATTACTTGTGTTAGCTGCCATAACTTTAAAGACTGAATAGATACTGTCTACAGCTGACATGTCAATAAATCATGCAAACATAACACAGCATTAGTTTCTTTTCACCACAGAGATTTTAGGTTTATAACTGATCATGTGAGATCATATTATGGACTTTCTTTGTGACTTACACAGACTGGTACACACTGATTCTCCAGCAGTACATTGTTCATGGCAACGTTTTTTGGATGATGTACAGCTTATATGCCATAAACCTAATGGGAGATGTACAGACAGATGACAAATTCCAAGAAAAACCTGCCTACGCAAATGCAGAAATGAAACAAATGCATGTCGTTCCACACAAGTGCACTATAATTCAGGAATGAACATGAAATCTCTGTGGTACAGTATGTGTAAAATGTTGAGCAGGCCCAGTCGATTCTGATTTTGAAGATAGCAAGAGAAAAAGATCTAAGTGGCTCAGACTGCTGCAGACTGCTCAACTGCAAGCATAGTGTGTCCTCAGATACCCTCACACCCACCAGAACTGACTGAGACTGTTGCTTCTGTACCATTTCCCTCCTCCAATCCCTGTCCCAACATAAAAAATCATCCCAGCGTAATGGCAGCCATGGAATTCTCTCCACCGTTTTGTTGCGCTGCCTCTAGTTTCCATTCTCCAAAGCAATATACTCTTCACTGTTACTGCTCTTCCCGTTCCTGCATTAAGACTGAGATGAGATCGCCCATTGTGACCTTTCCAAGCTTCCCCCAAGGTGTCGACATTTCCATGGATAGGATGAAGCTCACACCTTGTCACAATTTCCAAACGTTGTCAGACAGGCTTCAACTGCTGTGATGGTGGCAAGCCTGTCCCGCTGAAAACACTTATTCTGCCAACTGACTATATAACAAAATCCATACACCACATTTCCCACGTCACAAGGACTGATCATTAAACTAATAATCTTGAAGATTCCCATTTAAATAAATGTCTGTTAAGCCTATCTTTCTATTGCTGAATCAGGGAACATTGATGTTGATTGAGTGATAGGGCCCAAGGATGAAAGTATTGCATTATTTTTTTTTTTACACTTACAGTATTATGAACAGTATTATGGTGGAGGTTCACATGAAAATGTGAAACATGAGTTCACTGTTGTTATGAAGTAGACAATTCAATGTGTTTCAGTGAGATTGATGTTGGGTACAATTGTTCATCATAAATACAAAGACAAAACATTTCCAGCCGTCATTTGACATACCTATCTAACAGCGGATCAGATTATTATTATTAATGGAACAAAAAGAAGCAGCCACAGTGAGCTGTTAGATGAGAGCTGCAGGTGCAATGTAAAATCACATCACAGCAGGGTTATAATGATCCATCAATCTGGATTGATTCAATGACCCTAACAATCCAATGTGATCAATGCAAAGTGAAAAAGTCAGTTCATATGATTATTTTGAAATTCCAAGGCCATGAGGCTGAATCTGTGCTTCAATCCATTATCTATCACAGTGTCTGTTTCAGTTGCTTATGAAGAGCGGCTGTGTTTCCTACACGAGATCAGGTGGATAGTGTGTTGCTGCTGGCTAAAAGACAATCTGTCACTAAAAGTGAGTGTTCCCATCATTAAATAGAGAGTTTTAAACACGTTCACAAACTGTAAAATAGCAGACAAACATCAAACTGAAAATGATTATTCAGGCAGACTTTGTGATATTGGCAAATACTGTATTGTTGTCCAAAGAATCAATATACTGTAATATGGTGTCATGATTACACTTGAAAACACAGTCAAAGTGATTTACACCCCTGGTTCACATGTACTCACAGGAAAAAGCTAATTATTGACTTCTTTATTTAAATGATAATATTTCAGCAATTTCAATTAAGTGAGTCCCCCAAGAATATTGTGTAAACTCATGTTTGTGTCATGATGCGTTCCTGGTTTTTCATCCCTCCTGCAAGTATTTTTCCACTCACCTGCCAGCCACTCCCACCTGATCAGTGCAACCACCTTCACGTGTGTTCCCTCACCTGATTTAAACCCACTCCCTCCCTTCCACTCACTCACTGCCAGATTGTCTTCGGCAGCATGCTAAGCTCTCACGTGTTTATCTTCGGATTGCTTCCCTGGTTTCAACCCTGCCTGTCCCTGACCCACCCTTGTCATCCCTACCCAGGTACCCTGACCAGTCTTCCGTCCCTGACTCCTCTCCCTGCTCACCCCTTGTCTGTCTCCTATTTGCTTGAATTCCCTCCCTGGAGGTTTCTTCTGGAGTATCTGTTGTGGACTATTTCCTGTGTACCTGCTGTGGATTTTTGCGACCCTGTTTGACCAATAAACTGTTGAACTGTTGTAAGACCAGTGTTGTTCCAACACTGGTCTTAGTCTGTGCTGTTCATGGGTGCAACCTCACACCCTTTACAGTACACTCTGGCCAGAAATAGACCCAGCTCAGATTGACGACTGGATATCCCGAATGGAAGACTTGTTAAACCAGGTGGTTGCAGCTTCTGTGGCTGCCTCGGCAGTGCCTGACACAAGTACGGCATGAAACGGTGAGCCTCCACGCCCACACCCAGTCCCTAGGGCTATCACCTGCTTCACTGGGGGCCAGATCTTCATCACCGACTAGGCCAAACACTGCTGCTCCGCTGACTGTCTCAGCAGGAATCAGCGCACCTCTCCCTTCATTCCGTGAGCCTAATGTGGGAGCACCTGAGCATTATGATTGCGATCCTGTCACGCCTTTCTCTGCAACTGCTACATCAACTTTTCCCTGCAGTCGCTCACCTTTTCCTCTGAGGAAGCCAGGGTGGCTTATACTATTAACCATCTCACTGAAAGGGCACGTCTTTGGGCCACTGCTGAGTGGCAGAGGACCCCTGCCTGCCACTCTTTCCAGCCCTTTGCCAATGAGCTCAGGAGGATCGTTGGTACTGGGGGCCAATGCTTGACAAGAGTTGTTGGGTTTTGTCCAGGGGGGCACTCAGTCACGGACTATACCATAGACTTTTGCACCTGGGCCCTGTAAGACTGGAACTTGGCCGCTCTCTGATGTCTTTTATGTGGGGGCTGGCTGGGTACATTAAAGATGAACTGGTACCTTATGAACTGTCGTCTACACTGGAGGGTCTAATTGAGCTTGCCACCCATCTCAACCTGCACATCCAGGGTTGCGGGAGGGAAAGACACTCAGAATTCCAGTCACGTTCCACCTGGCCACACAGTTTCTCACTCCAAGTCTCCAGTAGCTCCTGCTTCCTCCTTGTTAGACTCAACTGTTCCTGTAAGTGTGGAAGATCCAGAGCCAATGCAGTTGGGTCACACCTGCCTCTTACCTGAAGAGACGGAGAGAAAGCAGGGACTGAACCTTTATATGTACTGTGGCCAACCAGGACATTTTGTTAGCCAGTGTCCAGTAAAAGCCAGAGTTCCCCAGTGAATGGTGACATACTGGTGAGCTCCATCGTTGGCAGCAGACCTGCCTCAAGATGCCGTCGACGTCACCAGCTTCTCCTGTTCCAGCCTGAGATCTCACCGGAGTTCCAGTAGTATACGAGGACCTGGAAAAAGGTCTTTAACAAGGCTAAGGCCACCTCATCACCCCTGTGACTGTGCCATAGACCTACTACCTGGCACTTCTCCCTCCAAGGAATGCTTGCATTCTCTCCCGGCCCCTGAGAGAAGGGCAATGAAATGCTCCAGGACATGCTGAATAAGTATTTTTGTCTACCTGGATGATATCCTGATCTCTTCTCGCAGCCACAGGAAGCATGTCACCCACGTCAGATCTGTCCTCTGCTGCCTCCTGGACAATGCCCTCTATGTCAAGGTGGAGAATTCAAAAGATGTGAATTCCATCTACCATCTATCTCCTTCTTGGGGTACAATACATCATTGCCATGGACTGCTTGCAGATGGACCCAGCTAAGATTCAGCTGTGACTTCCTGGTCAGTCCCAGAGACATGCAAACAACTGCAGAGTCTCCTGGGGTTTGCCGATTTCTACTGTTGTTTCATCAAAGGTTTCAGTTCTATTGCCTTTCCCCTCATCCAAGACCTCCTTCTGCTGGACTGACAAAGCACAAAGCGCCTTCGACACACTCAAGGCTTGCTTCTCCACTGCGCCCATTCTCCAGATCCCCAACCCTGAGTGCCAGTTCAGTTGTTTCAGCTGTTTGCTTGGATTCCCTCCCTGGAGGTTTCTGCTGGACAGTTGGACTGTTTTAGCTGGCTCTGTGGACTGGGTCCAACCTCACACCCATTACAGTTTGATGTTATATGGATATAACCAATTATATTCTTGTGTGTGAATTAGAAGGTTAAAGACCATTTGGACCCGCGTAAACAAGCAATTTAGACATACTGAAGTATTCCCATATTTTGTTTTATTTCAGAACAATTTACAGAGACTCATGTACATTTGTTATTTCAAAGCCATCTTTCTCTTTGGCTTGACAGGCTGTTTTGACAGGCTTTTCCAGTTCTGTTTGAATGGAAGCAAAATTTAATCTTGCCCGGTTAATGTCCTCATTCTATCAACACACTGAAAAAAACTCTTAAAAGATTATTTGTTTACATGCCAATGTAGACTTACCTAAGAATATTCATTTACTTTGTGAAGTCCACATGAACCACCAACCTTTGAAAATTTTACTTAACCTGCACACACTTTAAAAAGAAAATGTCGCCTTCAAAGCTGTTACTGATTATTTCCTTCTTCATCAGAAGGACCTGGTGACCAGGTGAAAATGGCAGGGGTAGAGTTTTCATTAAAAAAATATATGAAAATTATGACTGCTGTGTTAACTGCATGCCAAATTAATCAGTAAATTAATTATGTAATCAGCATAGCACTGAAAAAGCACACTGCTCTTGTGTACCATGTGTTTCCTGTGCCCTGAACCATGTGTCCCTCAGCAAGATGAAGTACAGAACTAGGTAAATGACAAATGAAATATTTTCTTTCAACACAGGTTTATGTTCACAACAGGGGAAAAAAACCTCCTGGACACAACAATAGTGAGTTTACTGTGTCAGAGACGCAGGACACTTAACTAGCAACATCACAGACAGGTCTCACTAAATCATTGTAACTTTAAGGTTTCACGTTTAATTAGTTGGTTTGACTTTAATCTGGGCTGCTCTGGGGTTATGGATTGACTTGATCTGATCTGATTTTGCAGACTTCCTTAACCTGCTAACAGTAGACATAACCAGATGTTGCCCACCTACAGTGAGTCAGAATATGGCCACTAACCCGGTTACTCTGTGTAAAGTGAGGAAACGGTTTCATTATATCTGCTGTGGTTTTCATGCCTCCTTCAGTTATACACTTATACACAATCAACAACAACAGCCTTATCAGATGAGGCTGTTTAGCCCAACATCTCATCAAATGAGGCTCTCTGCTTGTCGTCGTGCAGCTGCAGAACACTAACAATCCCTCATACCGACTGCCTCTTTCACCTGCACGCACATACACACATATGCCTACCTCTATCTGCCCCTCACTTTGCCCATCTGCGAGCTCACAGCAGAATGGCAGCGTTTAGCCTCTATTGAGAGCCCCCGTGCTGGGAGTGATCCCTTATCCGCCCTGAGATCTGTGTTCCTCCCTATGGCCTGTGAGCACTGTGTAATTGGGCTCAAATTGGAAGCAGGGTCTGAGCTTGTTTATGTAACAAGCATTTTGTGTGATAACGACACTGAGCTGTCTGGTTTGTCCATCTCCATTCTCTGCTGACTTGCATCCAAAGCTCCGAGGCAGCAGGAGTGGGCGCGTTTTGGATGGTGGCTAAATAAATCACTTTAGGTCTACAGTATCTAAGATATGCAAGGAAAGGAAAGTGAGTTTGTACGGTCAGGAAGCTTTGACCCTTGATGTCCCAGCTGCTGGATTTCAAGCTATAGGTCTTCATTAAACCTATTTCTCTGCATGTCTCTTCCTCCCCCTCTGCGTGTTCGCCGACTTCTTCTCCCTGTTTAACGGCGTATTTTTTCTCAGAGGTTATTTTAGCGGGATGGCTACGACCTGGCGGCGGATTTCAAGCTGCATGTTCACGCGCACGTAAAGCCTGTTCCTCTTGGTATGTCTCTCTGCCGCTCTGTCTGCCTGTGTTCTTTTGTGTCTGACCTCAGAGATCTTGCTGAGAGCCCATGATGAGTCATAGCTCAGTCTGGAGCCTCTGCATCACAGCGGGGAGTCAGGAATACAGAGCAGCTCCGGCGTTTTACCAGCACACACCGATACACACAGATACACACATTTGCAAACTGACAGAAGGAGCTGACAAACTGATAGGTGGACAGATTCACAAGTAACATAGACTGTGCTTGGGTGGAAATATGTATTAGACACACGAGATGTATTGTGTGTGTGTGTGTGTGTACATTTCAAAATGATCTAGAGAGACACTGCAGCAAGAGTGTTTTCAAAGGTGAACACATTTGACAAGGTGTAAACTCATGGGCCGCACCTTCCAATCAACAAAAGAGAATATTCATGGACACAAACACACGCACGCACTTGCAGACATTGTTATTCATAATAATGCTTCATTCCCGGCAGCAGATTATCTTATTGTCTAACCCTGATCCTGTAATATGCAGCACTGTGACGTTCCTGTGATCTTATTCACTTTTGCTGGAATCGTCAAGAGCCCTCCACGTCCCTGATTAATTACGCTCAGCGCCGTGATTGAAATTCATGCTACTACCTAACACACCGCTGCATTAAGACAGTTTCCGCCGTTGTATTCCTGCCATCTCTCGCCGTGCAGTGTTTGAGTTTCATCTCTCTGTGACTAAAGAGCGTGTTTTCCATTCTCCCACCCCTGCACCTCCCGAGACTGCAGTGGGATCTCACAAGAACAGCATGCTGTGATGTATATTTCAGTTACTTCCTTCAGCAAACCCTATCTTAAACCCCCTTTTTTCCCCCTTCTTCTCCCACTTACACATCTCTCTCTTCTCTCATATGCTGCAGCGGAGGCTGTAGTCGTGACATCGACCCTAGAAAATGTTTAGCTGGGGAGCTACTGCGTCGGCAAGACTCCTTTTTCATCTTAAACAAGTTTCCGCCACTCCCCTGATCAATGACTTGGGTTTTGAGCTGTGCGATACCATGCATCAGAAGTGAATAAAGGGGGTGCGGGGAGGAGAACTGTCTCCAATTTACCCAGGTGAGCCTCACTGGATGTTTGAATGCATTTGGCCTCCAGTGAGTGAAAGTATAGAGATGAGTCATGGCTCAGCTCAAGGAAATGTGCCACATATCCTGCGGCAACACAGTATAGTCAATGAATAATGCCAGAGGGTCCACTCACAGTTGCATTTACAAAACAAATCAGCTGAATTCGGACATACAGGACTTGGTTTTCTGCTGTGAAACCGACACTGCTTTGTGAACTCTCTGTAGTGCTGCAATATGACTACATGGTGAGGAATAAAGCAATAAGCTTAAAACATCTTTCTTGGATTTAGAACTTTAACATGCACACACACACACACACACACACACACACCTGCAGAACAAGTTACAAACTCAGACAAAAAATGTGCCTTTAAGCACAGATTTAAAGAGGGTCTCTTAGTATTACACTTTCATAAAGCTGTGGAAAAGAAATTCCCATAATGCGACTCAGTGGCGTGTCTTGTTACACCTTCCTTAACATCCTTGATAAATGCCTTCATCTTTCAGACTCCATGCTCCCAGTTTCTATCATATGCTGTTATAAATTCACAGTCCCCTAGGCCTAGCTGAAATAACCCTGATGACATCGCTAAAGGGGTTATTTTCTTGGAATGCTCGCTGCAAAGTTGCTCAAGACATACAGGTTAGGTAATACTCATCATGACTTCCTGAAGTCTATTTGCCTCGTAACCTCATTGTAATGACATGACTGCAGGTCGGTGTCCAGCCAAGAAATAGTCCAGCATGTAACCCGTGGCAAAACCACAAGTCGTCCGTTTGAAGCCTTTTGTTCAGATTAAACATGTCAATTAGTGAGCGGTTTGTTACCTTTGGACACAGCCAGGCTAATTATTTTAAGCTAAGCTAACTGGCTGCTAGCTGTAGGTTTATATATATATAGCTCAAAGATACCAGAGTGGCGTTGATCTTCTCGTCTAATTCTGGGAAAGACAGCAAAAAGGGTGTTCCCCAAGATGTCAAACAACAGCTTTAATGACCGTTAACCTAGAGCTTCCCATTTTCCTCACAGTTTCCATAACCCCTTATCCTTTCAGGGGGGCCGGAATTGACAGTTGAACAGTTTGCAGAATATTTCATCAGAATATTTTGGACATAAAATGAAAGAGCAACATTGTTTTCACTCTACACAATTAAAAAAGCAACACAAGTGTAACATTTATGTATTGTTTGATATGTGCGTTGAGGAACAAACAGGAGTGTAATAAGTGGTGTCAATGTTGATTTCCACTCGCATTTACACATAATGACTTTTGAACACAGTATCATTAAATCACTGGAATGGTCCCATTCACTGTTGGTGGTCAAAGGAGCAGAAGGAAAATTAGACTGGCACCACACCAGGTCCCACTGCACTGAACAGCTCTCCAGTACCGGGTCCAACCCAGGGGCCCACCTCACATAAACAGTCCCCCAGCAGACTACCTACCATAAAAGCATATATCAACTGAAATATTAAAGGTATTAAAAATAGATTATCTACAAAATCACATTAGGGGCCTTACCATTTTAATTTTTAATCATGCTTTAATGGTCCATATTACCAAACAAATTTATAATAACTGAATTACAACACACTAATTGAGACACAATTTGAGTACATTGGGGTCTCTGGGACCAGTCTGTGATCTGGGCAGATGGGCCGCCCCAAAGCATGCACCTGTAGCTAAATCTTGCTTTCAGCCCATTCATTTTGATACTACACACAGTGTCTGTAAATAGCTTTTTTCCTTGAGACAAATATTGCTGATATGATATGACATCCTCTCTTTTCAGTGACTTTTTTCCATGCATCTCTTTTGGGCAAAAAACCCCATCATCATTTATCATCATTAAATAACTGCCCAGATAAAGTTAATTGACTAAAAAAAGGTACTTTATATCCATTTTATGGAAAAAAAAATGATAATACAATACAATACAAGATTAGAGCACTGGTGCAAATGGATATTTTTTGTAGTTGACACACTCCCACCACACACACACACACACACACACACACACACGCACACTGATCTGTACTTCCCATAAAATATATAGTCACTGGCTTCTATTTTCTGCCTCTAAGTGGTGTTTCCATGAATCACAGGAGGCAAACTAAGGGATAAAAAGAGTCCACAGAGTCATGCTCCTTCAGATGACTATCTCTCAGTCTGAGGAGCTCTGTGGTAACAGCCTCTCAGTGTTTACCGTGCAGATCCCTGTCTGTTTGATCCCCCCAGCATCATCAAACTCTCATCGTTTGACTGTGTTTAACCAAGACGATCTTTTTAAAGACTTGAGGAAAACGGCAAAATACTCAAAAGATCCTTCTAATGCTTGGGTAGTTTTTGATCAGCCTGTTTTTGGGGGTTCTTCTCTATACGCCAGAGAATTTGAGTGACCTGTCAACAATGGCCTTTTCCTGCTTTTATTTCATTTGAGGTTTTCCTGTAGAAATGGAAGCTGTCATAGTGATACCAAGATGAAGATCAAAGGAACACATTTTAATAGTTGTTTTGACATTTTGAATCCTCTTACTGTTATTTTCATAGAATTCAGACTCACTTTTAAAAGGTCCAAAGTGAAAATTTAGGGGATCACAAAATATGACAGACATGGAATATAATATTTATATTTATCATTTCAGTGGTGTGAAGTCACCTGAAAACAAGTTACATTAATATCCACAGATGTTTGCAGGTCATCTTCTATAGAGTCTGTAGAACAGTCATATTTCTACAGTACAGTCCAGCACAGACAAATAAAACACAGGCTTCAGATAGGGCGTTTTGCGAGTTTTGCAGTCATCACAGGTTCTTCTGTTCTCCAAACTCACTGCTGTAGATGCCACTAAGTCCTACACACTGAAACTTTAAGGTTACAGAGTGTGAGCCTCAATACCAATGCAATTTTTCATAAAACCTTCTTCCATGTGAGACACAAAGGTGTAAAAATGTCAAAAGAGAAACACACAAAGCAATTCCACCCCTGTGGAATTCACATTCTATCTTTGTTTCTCCACATGCTGTTAAAATTGTCAGCAAATGTAGTCCACAAGGGGGTGAGGGCAAAGAGTGGCAGCAGCAACAAAAGAAATCCATGTTCTTGAACCCCCTCATATCACATTTCATCGCCCGTATGCTCCATGTGTTGAGCTGGAGAAAATCGAGAAAGTGGGTTTTTATGGCATACCCCTGTAGAGTAATCAGAAGCAGTGGCTAAGCAGAAGTGACAGCAGCGGTTTGGGATTAGGGTCAGTAGCCGCGCACTGCTCGCTGCTGAGAAAAAAGAAAGGAAAAGAGGGAGGAGGGGGTATGCCAGTGGGCAGGGGCCAGCTGGCAGAGGGACGGCCTCGAGGTCTGGGTTAAATCAGAAAGCTTCATTCCCTTACCTATCAGAAATAACACATCTGCAGCTAAAGCTGATTAACCACCCACTCGCCTGGAAAGCGAGGCGGTGGGGGTTTAACTTGTGTGTTAAGGTAATTAGCAGGTGTCAGAGGACTTTTTATAAAGTGAAGATTATGACAGGACCCTATTTCACTCTGGACTCTGTGTGACCTTGTGCTCATTAATGTGGTGCTGCAATCAAATGTTAATGCTCCTCTGAGGTTTTTGGATAATGTTTGGCCCATAATCAGGGCTCTTGTGTAATGTAGCCATAAATGCTAATATCTGGCTTCCAGTGACACTCGTGATGGGTGTAAATCCTTCTGCACTCAGTTTGTTTTGGGACAGAAAAGGCACAATTTCAAGCAAACAGAAGAGTAGACCACTCTGAGATTAGAAACAGCATTGGTATGGTTGCTTTTAGATGCTTATTCCACAGCTCTACTTACCTCACAAGGTCTATTATTCCTTATTTTTGCTATCTATTTTTTTTTATTAAATCAGGTTAGTCCCACTGTGAGCAACGTGAGCTACTAAAGAAGAAGAAGAAATCCTCGTCCTAGTGTAATAGACAAGACAGTGTAAAATGAGTGAGGCAAAGAAAAACAAATTCTAAATTAAAGTATTATAATTTATAAAATAAATGTAAATGTATACACACAGAAGCAAATGAAACTGCCTCTAAAGAGTGGAGATAATCTCCAATACGCTCACCTGATATAACCCTAGAAAGTACTTTAAATTCAGTAAGACTTAGTTGGTTTTGTGATACAGAGGAAGCAGACTACTGTAAAAATAACAGCTGTCATCTAGCATTCAGTTTAAAATATTCAGAGGTGCGATGTGTGTGTGCATTTTTAGCATTAAGAAGTCATTTCCACATTAGGAGAACATGGCGCAGGGAAAGTGCATCCGCATGTCTTTAATAACAAAGGCAATGATCAATACACGTAGCAAAGTTTGTCAGTGATTACCGACATGATGACTTTATTTTCAGACCATTAAATCTGTGACTGCCTCTGTTGTGTATGTGTGTGTGTGTGTGTGTGTGTATGTGTGTGTAGGTGTCTTTGAGCGACTTGTCAGCAAAGCAGAGTGGTGGAAAAAGTATTGAGCGAAGAAGTATTGACCGTTTTTTTGTGGCGTAACATCGTCAGACACAAATGATTATTACAGCAGATGATTTTATATGTTTTAAAACACGTCTGAAGGGGATCTTTAAATTTATTATTGAGCTGCAGAACCAGCTACCACGACCAACAAATCTTCTGTACTCGAGTAAACACAGTTTTATTTGATTGTTTAAAATGATTTTATTCTTAGAGTGTTTTTTTTTCTTGAGTTTGGCTGTTGCTCTAGTATGAATTTCATAAAGATGTTTCAATACAAACTTCACCCACAAAAGATATAATCCTTCTGGAACACTAAGTATTGTATTATTGCCACTAAAACTACTACTACTACTACTACACCACTGTCACTACTAATGTTGAAAAATGAAATAGTACATTATTACACAGAATTGTTCCACAACATCTACTGAGCAACAACAGTACAGGGCCCTAAACATCCTGCCAAAGAATCCTCTGATTATTTTCTGGAGCTGGTCACTGACACGCCATTAGAGCATCAGTGGAGTCAACCATTAAAGGTGGAGAAGGAGGCCACCAGTAGAGGGTCTGTTGATTGCAGCTTCTGATTCAGTCATATACAGTGCTGATTGTTGAGGACTTTGTCGTCATAAAACGTCATAAAGGTGTGTCCTGACAGGAACGGATGAAGCATCTTTAGAGGCAGGGGTGACTGCAGCTTCTGAACCAAAAGCATCTCTGGCTTCACCATATGAGCCACCAACATCTCCACCAGTCTGCACCGTTTATGTGAGTTAAGAACTTCCTCCCTTGCCGCCTGTGAGCTCATCACTAGTGTGTGAAGTCTCCGAACATGGATTGGTAACAGCTGAAACGGACGCTGCATCTTCACTAAGTCATCATCAGTCAGTAATATTGGCTGCCTATCAGCTGTCTTGTGTTGTTGCGCTTGATATACTGCACTGTCCTGTTATTTCAAAGAAATTTAACTCAAGTCAACGTACTTGTAGTAAAAAGTAGGTCAGTTAAAATGTTCCGCTGTGATCAGTCCAGTCAGCCTCTCTGTCCCTGTGCAGTCACCTGGAGGATCCACTGGGAGTATTTAAATATATTTTTTTAGCATCAGACCCAGCACGCACCTGTTAGTTACTCCAGCACCCTGGGTGTTTTGATTTGAATAAGCATGCTTGTCGGGTGGTAATTGAAATCAGCGATAGAAGCAACCTTTTAGAGTAATGCTAACCGTAATTACGTCATTCCTAATTTTCATTGCATTATTGTGCATCTCTGTGGTTTTTATTAACTGCAAGCCCAGGCCCAAGTCCACAACCTCTCATACACATCAGCCAGTCAACACTGTATATGTACATATATAGACACATGTACATGTATATGTACACATGAGAGTGTCACCTCTCTGCTGTGCTGTCCTGTAGCCACAAACCTCTTATCTGCTGCAGCTGCTGATTTGATTTTACTTGATTTTTGTTCTGTTCTCACACAGTTTATTGTGGCTGTTTCATGTGACTTATGTTAAAAAAAAAAAATCACAAAAGTCATTCCTCCTTTGAAATAAAAACAAATCATTTCAATTTTAGGATGGTAATTTAGATAGTTAATGAATTTATCAGTATTCTTTTGATTGTTTCTAAAAAGCCAAGGTTAGGATTTTGAATCAGCACTAACAATACAAAATCTAAACCTATTCAGGTTTACAATAATCAGAGGCAAAGAGCAAGCAGCAAATTCTCACATTAAAAAAACTGAAACTAGTGAAAGTCTGACATTTTTGGTTCTTAATGACCATGAAGCACAGAATTTTAATGTTCTATTTCAATGCTCCTTTAGAAAACTGGTGTGAAATGTGTCAAAGTGGGTTCTTAGATTGCACTGATCAGAGAAGTGTAGTCACATACAGTATGAATGTTGAACACACACACACACACACACACACACACACACACACACACACACAAAAGGATCCCACTGGAGCTAAAACATAAGAACTTAATGATACGCATAAGTGTAACGCGCACTGAAAGAACTGTGATTGGTCTTCTGCGGAAGCTGCATGCTTTCCCTTACTTACTGTATTTCCAGTGGTGTCTACTAACTTCTCCAGCTGCATCCTCTATACAGCAGTTTTCATCTTTTCTGTAATATAAGACAAATTTGAATTTTGTGTACAGCACTTCTCAGTACAAACCTTGCCTTGCCATGATTGCCATAGACTGATACAATGAAGAGCATGTAAAACATATGAAATGTAAGAAATGCACAGCACCACTTGATAATACACAACCCATCCATCGTGTGACACTACACCAGCCAGTGGTTGTGGTTAAATATCTCTCCACTTGCAGTAAAATGACCGGCCTAGTGGACACAGTGCAAACAAATGGAAGCTTTACCATACACCGCAAACTGAACTGATTTTTGCTTCTATAAATGCAGGTAACGTCAAAGCTTGTAAGCAACAGCCACAATAAAAGCAGTGGAGCTCTTTGTGCCACAGTACTAGATTTAGTGGTACACATGTTGGATTGCCAAGAAAATAATAATAATAAAAAAAGAGTCAAACAAAAACTGAAAGCTTTCAATGTCTGTGCCAATGATAGTGAAAAGACTGAGGTGCTGGTGGAAAAATCATTCATAACACATTTATTTTCTGTCAAGATAACAACAAAACAGAGTAATGATGGAAAACTGCTAAAATAGAGGCTGCACAGTCTCAACGTGGTCTCATGTGTTTGCAGAAATGACACCAAGGTGTCATAATTATTTTGACAATAATGCATTCATTGGAGTTTCAGGTGGTACTTCCTTGATTAAAGTGTGGAGGCGGTTATTTGAGATGGTACTCTATGAGCAGTAACACTGACACTATCTTGTTCTGTTGCTTTCAGAAAAGATCTGAAAAGATCTGACTAAGTCATTTGCTTTTATTTTAAGCACACATGATACCGCAACAGCTGGAGAAGAATATCATGTTTACATTTAAAACTGAACCGCCCTTGTGTGTTTTGACCCTGAGAAACAAATCAGTCATCTCGTCCACGCAGGCTGTGTCACCCTCGACTGTTGCCATCTAGACAGCAATCTAAGTGAGATTTGGCAGCCGCTGGGCTGCGCTCGCCTCACCTCGCTGAATCATGATGTATGATGTTTACATAGCCGTAAAATCCCCTCCAGAACCGCAATGCTCGCTGCTTCCCCTAATTAAGAGCAAGTAGATATAAACATAGACACAACCTCAAACAGCGCAGGAGCACACACACGTACACACGCACACACAGGCGGATCAGATTCACGCACAGCTTAACACTCACGTGGAAGCATCAGCTGTGCGTCGTACACACTTGCAGAAGATACACAAAGATGTCTCATGACTCAGTGAGTGTCAGGTTTCTGTCATATTTATATCACACAAATTCCTCCCCTTGTACTCAAACACATAATATGAAGTTATCGATCAATATAAATCCTTTAATATTCCCACTCAAATAATACTACCTGTCTTTTCAGGTCATTATGTGGGCGCCTGGGGACAGTAAAAGCAGGGTCAGTGTAATATTTATGAGTGGGGATGGAAAGGTGTTCAGAGAGCTGTGATTTTATTGTCAAAGCTTGCAGTGAAGTGTGTGTATGATGAACAAACACAAGGGGCAGACATGTCAGGCACACACCTATCCTTGTCTATGAGGCGTTGTAAGGACACCAAACACTACCATGCTTTCTGGGACACACACACACACACACACAACCACATGCACACACACTCAAAGGAATAAGTCCAGTTGATGAGCAGCCCCCTCTAGATTAACTTGTCACTGAAGCTGAGGGCCACAGTCCTCAGGGGTTGTCTTCTCCCTGGGCAGATTGGCCCGCTAGCTGCTCCTTGTTATTTAGTGAGCTCTTATCTGCCACTCTGGACCAAGGCGAGTCAAACGAGAACAGGCACACATAACTGCTATCTCCAATACGCTGGGAAAAAAAAGTACTTGAAGTAGCATTCAATATCAGTATTAAATGGACAGAGCTATGCTCCTAATGCAGCATTGTACAATAATTTTAGCACTTTTGTACAAATGAAATACAAGATTTTCATGCAGAGGTTGTTTCTTTCTATTTAGTCAAAAAATATTTTTTATAACAGTCAGTGTGATCTGTGTGTTTAAATTGATTTGGTCAATTCATACCACCTCTACTTTTATCAGACTATTTTAACCATTTATCCATTATGTTTTGCTATGTTTTACCTCTTAATCCATTTATTCATTACTCAGTTATGTTACATATAGTCTCTTGTAGCAGGACATATCCCCACACTTCCGGGCTGTGCTCTGCCTGAACCCACCAACATCCTGGTATAGGAGGGAATAATCACTAGCTTGTTTGCATTTCTCTAAAAGAATCACAGCCATCTTGGGTGGCATTAAGCCCAGGATATAGTGATAGCAGAAGGGCAAAACCTACTTCCTGTGAGCTAGACAACATAATGCACACTGTTGTTCATGTGTTATATCTGACTCAATATATTTAATACTGCTTTTTAAAAAAAAAAAAAAAAAAAAAAAAACATATTATATTATTAATCAAACTAGGTGACCTACTCCCCAATCTATCTACACCCCCCCTTGCCTACTGCAGTGGAGTTGTACCCCTTGGGTACAAATGCCCTTGGTTGGTTATCACTATTGTAAGATACTATGGAGTGACACAGTCAGAAGTAAAGTACACCTACTCCCAGCGCCGAGGGACAAGAGAGCCTGATGGGTGACAAAATACCTCAATATCCACTGAGTTGAAAAACTGTCAACTACAGCCGTGCTTGAAACTGACAGGTGTCTAAAATCGCATGACTGAGGCATAGTAATAAGATTTCAGTGAAAGATGTGCAGCCTGAATAAAGGTCAAGCTGACTATGCCGTCCCGTCAGCACACACAGTTGAAGAGTTGTGTTACGGGTGAAGAATGAACAAAACAAAAATTAGAAAAATGATATTCTGGCCCACTTTACTGACAGAGACAGCGTAACACACAAACACCGCTTGGCCTTTGCTGGAGTGTAAGGCTGGGTGTAAATAGGCAGCTGCTAGTAGAGTTCTTCAGTACTACACAAGATCATGTATATTTATGATGATGTTCATTTAAATTAGCCCCAAATATCTGAACAGCTTTTAAGCAGAACAGATATATTCATACAGTAAGGAGGACAGAATACAGATTTAGATCAGATATGTACTGTAAAAATGTAAATCTCATTTATTTAATCGCTTGAGTCAGTGAGCAGTAAGACTTAATTTTTCCAGTTAATCTGAATCAGCAACTTCTCCACAGCATAAACTTGTTTATCCATGAGTCAGAACAGAGACAAGGAGAGTTTGCTGGAGAGCCTAAACAGAATTAGCAGAGGTTTACACATTACACAAAGCTATGGCTACTTGTGACCACATGTCACAGGTTGCATGGAAATAAGTTTGGAGAAGAGCTGAAGAGAGGCTTTCTCATCTCAGACTGTTACATTTGAACAGTTTTTATAGGTGAAGAAATATATTAGGATTTAGTTTTTTATTATTGCCAGCCTTTGCAAACTCACAGGTTGAGAACTCTGAGGCTACATTTGAAATATTATGAGGTAGCGCTCAGCCAATACTTGAGTTTTGCATACTGTTTTGGCTCAGCTCAACAAAGCAGTGCAGTTTAGATTTTCAATAAAGACCAAACGCCTCTCGGCTCCCCGACGTAAAATGGCAGTTTAATAAAACATCTATGAGAAACAACTACGAGGCACTGCATATTGTGTAAAAAAAACAACTAATCAATGAGCTATCCATCAACAGAATAATAACTGTGAGAGTCTAAACTGGATATTTACATTCAGAATTATTATTCCGTATTTTGCATAGAGATAAAACTGTTTCATTGTTCCAAGCTACTCGAGGATAAAGGTGGTTTGGTTTCGTGATGACACTCAGCATATGCAATTAGTCACATATAGTTGAAATACATTTTTCTCAGTGTTTACTAACTCACGACAGAAGCATCTGGCAGCTGAGCTATTCCATCTTATGACTCATACATCTGGGCCAAATTCTGTTGTTCTTATAGTTTTCCTCTAATTGTAAGTTCTGTTTTTCTTGGTGGACTGAGGGGAGTCAGAGACTTGATTGGGATGTTACTGGCCCACTCTCCCGTCCGTTCAGCTCTGCGTTCTCAACACAATGGCAGGATGTGATGTCACACAGTGCCAGTCTCCAGGCTGCAGGCTGTCTGGGCTGAGGCCTGCTGGCATCTGGGGTGCAGTGGTGACCACTGCAGACCCGCAAATGAAGGATCTATAAAGAGCTCAGTCTCATAGAAAAACCAGCGGAGGGAAATCAAAGGGTCAGATGGTTTATTTCGATCCACATTTAGAGCGCCTGGGTGCTTCTGTGTGAATATGCTTATAAAAATTCAGCAGACTGTTTATTTTTGAGTGTTTTGTGAATGTTTTAACGTGAATTTTGTTGAATGAATGAAGATTGAGTTTGCTCATTTGGTGTCTTCATTCATGGCCAAATTCATTTTTTTGCTAATGGAGGCTCTGAGAATAGCTTGACCTCTCGGTGACTGACCAGCAGGAACATTAGACATGTCAAACCTCTTTGAAGATAAATCCTGTTGGACCGTCTCCTTGGAGACTCGGGGACAGACAGTGCGGAAGTTATCTCAAAAAAAGTAAAATCAGGAAAAGCTTTTCACAAGCCAAAAACAGACTTCTCTACATTTTTTGATCAGCAAAATTCTGTCCTAGTGCATCAGCAAATTCTCTAAGGTATACTCTACCTGTTGGCTCTCGTCAGCCAACCGTAGCTCTGCACTGCTTAGGGCTGGAGCCGGGGCCCTGCTGAACCAGCTTCATGACTGACGCTGGGGAATCAGGGTCAACATTTTGCTTGGCACGCTTCCAGTGTCATGAACTGGAGGGAGTGAAAGGGAAGGGAATGGAATGAGGAGAAAAAAGGGAAACAGGAAAAAGAGCTAATATTTTTAACTCCTGCAGTGCGTCACAGAGATGTATGGGCCCGTCTGCTGAGTATAAGGGCAGCCAGAAAGAGGAGTATCCCCAGCCAGATCTCTCATCAGCTCCTGATGTCATTCACAATATACAGTTTGCCTCAGGTTATGTTTCCATGATGTCCATAAGAGGTAGTAAAATCTCCTTGTCTATTTTCATAGCCATATTTTTTATAGCTTTTCTTCTATGTACATATACAAAAGAGACTGAGATGCTGTGCATGTGAGTCCGTCTGACTGAGTCTCTGCATAGACTGTTGACTCAGCTGGAGCCTCCTGAATGTCTGACAGCCAACTGACATCTTCTGTCACTGGGCGCTAGTGTGCAATCATGACTCAATAAGCCCAAGAAATCAGGGGGGAGAAGGGGAGTGAAAAAACACACATCAGGGCCGAGCGGACTGGAGAGCAGCGGAGCAGAGGTTAGCCGGCCTCGGGGGGTTGAGGGCCCCGGCACTGAGCTTCAAGTTACATCCATCTTGTTCCAAGACCTCCCTGGAGAGTACAGTACGTGTGAACATGAGAAAGCCTTTGGGGTGAGTTGACTTTAACCAGGGTTAATCTGCTCTCCATAGGAACATACTGTATATTTGGTCAAAGTCAAGGTAAGGCTGGAATCGGACTTGTTGGCATCTGTTTTCCATATGGAATAATGTTATGACATAAAAATGTACTTTTCCTGAAATGTTAAATTTACAACAACTAGCCTGCAAAGCACTTAAAAACCAAGACAAACCACAGTAATTATATTACCACTATGACTGAGTAGTTCAGGTATTAGCTAGACAATTAGCAGACAGAAATAGCCGCAGCTAAGACTAAATTTGTACTTCCTGATTGCCCTTTTCCATAGTTGTCATCTGTAACTGGCTGACTGCACATGTTGATGAACCAACACTCGGTGATTCAGTTTGTTATTCCAAATAACTGAATGAGACTATAATGATGGAGCATGAAAATCTAGTTAAACTCCTGCTCGTGCAAACAAGCTTAGCACAGTAGCAGTAACTGAAATCTCAATTATTAATCAACCAAAACATTTAAAAATTATAATATTGATATCAATATAAGTAAAAGTAAAAGTATGGACAAGCAGGCCCGTGAACAGAAATCTAGTCCCTGTAATTTACGAACTGTAAAAACTGCAAAATAAAATTTGTTTTCTATATCTTTTTAGAATAGATAAGAATGATTAAAGACCAGATTCTATAGCCCTCATGTTTTTTTTTCTCTTGCTTTCTTTGGATAATAATTTTAGCTATGGATGTTTCATGTCAATTGTTTTGGGGGGCAAAATAACCATCCTAGGCAGGCATTACAACTTTATTATGTGACAGTTTGGATGCCTGAAAAACATTTAACTTCAAACCAACTTAGTTACTCTGTGGAGCAGCATGGGTGGCAATGCAGGACAATATCAGATTCATACAAAAAAAGAAGAAGAGGCCTCACCAGCTCTTACATTTCTTCCTTCATTGATGGCAAAAGTTGCCACCGAGTTCTGGAATTTTCTTGTGTGGTGTTTTGATCCTGTCTGTGATAAATGTGTTTATTTCAAACCACCACCATTTACATAAAAATTAAAGTGATGTGTGCTGTGCTCGATGATTCCAGCAAGAAACAGTCATAAAAATCCTGCAGTTGCTCAGAGGCCTTCTGGTACCTCATCCACAAAAAATTGGGGGACTGAGATCTTTATTGCCTCATGACAGTTTTGTAATAAAGCTAATAAATCCCTTGCTTAGTCATGTGTTAAACTTATGTAGATGTTTTAACACTGCGCTTGTCCATAAAGTCATAACTTGTTGAGAGACATGGATAATTGAAACCATGCCTGTGTTCATATCTTCTTTTTGCAGAGCAAAGGGAATAAATTGACATGAACAATAAAACAAAACAGAACTTGGCTAAAATGCTTGTTGTATTTCAGTCAATAAAACATGCCAATGATCCGGTACGTGAAGAATGAAGCACTGCGGCTCAGACAAGGGTCAATAGCAGCTGCAAATTAGTATATGGAGACAGATGGGTGGAGATTGCCTGCAAAAGATAGCCTACTGAAAAGAGACTATCACAGAAAAGTCCTTGAGATTGATTTTTGTACATTTTCAGCAGGTAACAGCATATTTAACATTGTCTGGATCTTCTCAGTTTGGTAAATCCCACCCATCTGCTTCTTTAGTAGTTCAAATTAATTATTCAAAACCACACACAAGCCTGTTTTTACCTGTAGTCAGTTGCCAAATACTCAACACATGCTGAGTGCAATGATCTGGGACTGCTTCCAGTTTCTTTGCTGGAAGTGAATTTACTCTTTTCTGCCAGTTTGGATGATTCTTGTTGGTACAGTATATTGTTATGTTGGTTTCTTTGCAGCCTTGCCAAGAGGTAACAGTGGCAACAAATGAAATGCAGGTATGATAGCTGCTCTACTTTCCAGCTGCGGAATTGGTGAATGATTCACTTGTTTAGTAAGAAAACCATTTTTCTCACAGAAGCTTGCGGATTTAATGAGCTCAGTTGTTCAAGGCTGTGCTGCTGTTTTAACTCATCTGGGAATGCTCCATGTATGACCCACTGTTTTTTTTTTTTCTTTTTCTCCAGCCAATGCCAGCCACGTCCCTCCTCCCTGTGCCCACAGCCCGCTGCATCCTCCCAGTCTTTGCTGTGGCAGAGTGGTGGAACATTCTGTGGGGAGGCCGAGCCACACCAGCCAAATAAGTGGTTTTGACCAATTAGAGAGCGTTCTGAGCGCAGGGTTTTTCGGGTTTGGATGGCAGACTGAGGGGCTGAGAAAAGTGTGAAAGCATTGGAGCAGTTGGACGTAGGCGTTGGGGGGTAAAAGGCCACCAGCGAGCGCATCCTGACCATGAAATACCCATGGGAATGTGTCGCTGAAATGCCCAGGGTTGCTTCACTGTCTTGGAACTGTCTGTCACTTGGTGAAGCGGGGCTTAGCTGGAGGTTTCTGTGGCGAGCGACATATGCTTTCTTGATTTCCTCCTATCCATCTTCTTTGATGCAGGCGGGTAACAGAAAAGAGATGTTGCCATGTCGAGGAGGATGAGTGGATTTGCAATGAATTAAAGATGGTTAAAAAAAGCAGCACTTACTGGGCGCGCACTTTAGTGCACCCGCACCAAAGTGTCCAGCTGTAAGCCCCTCTCAGCAGCCATGAAGAAGACATCACCAGAATGAGCCAAAGCGTGACTTTTTAATAGAGATGGGGGATGCAGAGAGATAAAGAGAGATCCACCAACAGGCGTGAAATATCTGCCGTGGGAGAGCCTCAGCTCTGACTCTGTGATGACCTATCTCACCACTGAGAACAAGTAGCAATTATGCTACAGAAATGGGCATGATTGGGCGGGCTATGGGAGCCCTGCCTGTTACCCCTTGCTATTCTAAGTTTACTGCCATTGGGGTCAGAGATCACATGCAAGCTACCCCTCAGGGCTGCTTTTAGATGCATCCTATCAGACAATACATCTTTGTTCAGAATAAGTCCAAAATAGATTCCGGTAATATATGCTCATTTTAAACATGTTTTTGCTTTTCTGCTTCCTGTTCATTGTTTGTACTATAAACAGTAAAAAAGCCTGTCAGCTGGTGCAGAAATCCCCATTGGCTTCTGTACGCTGTCTTCTAAAGGAGAGTACTATATCGTGTAGTTTCCCCCCTTTCCCCGATAGGGCCCAGTATTGTCACTTAATTCCCATAACCGTGATTGGATCACACTGGTGGGACTGTTTGGTGCAGCCTATCTCTCTCGCTGTGCATATGCATGCGCCGTGCCCTTTTCCCAGCTCTGAGAAATAGACAGAATTGCACACAATCCAAGAATAACTCAGATGACAAGGAAAGGGCAGCATGGAAATGATGTTTCATACTGCTGCAAAAATATCAATAGAAATCCATCTGTTATTCTATTTTTTAAAAGAGGGAAAAAATAGCCATCTTTACACCTGAAGATCGGTGTGAAAGTATGATTCTTGTTTTAAAAGAGAGGCGAGATGAGCTCAAATGTGCAAGTGAATTTTGTGCACCCTGCAGGCAGATTGTTTTCAGTGTTGATTTTATGAAGAAATCTTAACTTTAGGACTGGAAACGTGATCAAGATGACTTGTTGAAACAGGATTTGCCCTTCCCCTCTTCTTGCTCTGCCAGGAAACCTTCCCATGGTACTTCATCGTCTCATTGGGTCCCCACTCACGCAGGCAGGATTATGGATGGAGACTAGAATGCTTATAAGGCCGAGTTCACTGCTGCACCACAGACAGAGCCAGGCTATGTATCCCGCTTGTCTCTCCACCAATACTGCGTGTCAAAACAACAGCAACAAAAAAAGAAAAGCCACAGTAAACAGCCTTGGAGTACTCAGAGTCCACATATTTGTGTCAAACTTATTGTTGAGGATCGACAGACGGGAGCAGAGTGACCTCCATCAACACTAATGATGACAAACGAGCAAGCTGATGAAATTTCATGACGATTGCATTGAGATGTGAAAACAAGAGAGGAGTTTATGTGCAGAGCATTTACAAGACTTGAGGGGAAACGGTGATTACAAATGAATATACTCGACTTATTGTCCGCAGCCTCCCTTGAAAACAATTTTTGTGAAAAAGCTGTCATGTGCCCGGTTTGTAAATGAGGTGAAAACGACTAGAGCTCAAACTGACTCTTGGCATGTGGTCTCTGATGCAGAGCTTATATTCTCCGGCGAGGGGGAGTGGGGAGTGGAAGAAAGGCTGTGGAGGCAATAACAAATCCACACTCTCATAAAGTGGCCTCGGAGGATTAATTTCAGTAGTCTCTGTTTAGATCGTTATACATGTTCCAAACCTTTACTAAAGTCCTTGTGCTTTACCCCGGTGGTTGGTGGTCAGTGGGTCCACCCTACTGCCGCTGTAGGAACACTAACGCGCCAGCTCACACCACACCGTCCTCCATTCTCAAGTTTAAAAGTAGCACTGGTTTCCCAGATCCTCTTGGCACCTTATTATAGCGAGCCTTAGTTCATTGATGGTAAATTCATCCCAGGACCCCCTTTAACTGGAAAAGGAAGCCAGATTGTTCAGTGCATAACATGTAATTAGATTTTTATACTGTGTTGCCGTTGTACTTATTGCTCTCTGGTTAGAATTAGCATTATCACATTTTGGACTGTTGGAGCACTGGATCATAACCACTCACAGAGAAGATGGTTAAGTCAGAAACTCCGTCATCCTTTCTTCTGTTTTCTATAGAAAGTGATGAAGCACTTCTTAGAAAGTGTTTTAAAAATAAATCTGACTTGATTTTATTTGACTTTTCTTGACCAAAAACCTCTGGGCTTTAAAGCTGGTTAAAAACCACGGGCCCATGTTGGTGTTCACTGTGTCACAACAATGCATGTCACAGGTGCCCGGTGCCCACTCTCATTTCATCAAGCGTCCACATGCACATGTTAATATGTGGAAAGGAAGGATTTGCTGATTAAATGTCTGGACGACTCACGTCTGACTCACAGAGAACCCAATGGGTCACGACCTTCAGGAACTTGGACATGAACCTGCCTCACCTCTTATAGTTGCTAAGAGTGGTGAACATATGGAACAGTGACAAAGTGCTTCAGACAATCTAAAGAAGATAAAATATGAAAACATAGTATATATTACAGATATAATACAGGCTATCATTAACATGTGTCATGTCCTCAGTATTGTGTAACAATCTAAAGAAGTGCTGACATCCTACAGTTTCACAAAAGTTACACATGCCAGGAGATATGGCTGAAAGAAAGTTCTTTGAACCTGCAATAACTTATTTTTTTTGGCCAGTAGCACAAGCTGTAAATGCAACATTAACGTATTGCCAAAAATATTTGGCAATACAAAAAAATATTTTAGGCTCACGTTTGCGACCACCTGGGAAATGTTCAATATTCACTCTCCTTTTAGCTCTGTTTTGGTTTCCACCAATGCCTTAAGGAAAATGTGGCTCTTTTTGCTGCTAAATAATTCATTATGCTGGGGAGGTAGTGTACAGGGTTCTTGCTAAAAGCGGCAGCCTTGCATACCTGAAACTGACACTAATGAGGATGGTGAGGCTGAACCAAAACAAAAGTTTAGGCAATAAAACCAAATCTGTGACAAGTATTTAAATGCTTCAGAGTTCAGTGAAACCACAGAGATGGGTAATAATCCTCTCTTGGTCTGAACAACTACTTTGACATTTCATGAAGTCATTTAATCCATCGGTGATATGAAAAATATTGATTAGCAGCTTTAATCTTAGACTGTTTAGAATTTAGTACCAATGTGTGAATAGTAGAACAAAGACATTCGGTTTTTAAGGAGCATATTCAGATAATCTGAGATTACACCTTTAACTGGAGCTTAAAGCGGAGTTTCAGGAGCACACCTCAACCGCACCACTTCCGACAGTCCTATAAATACCCTCCTAACCCGTACCCATACCGCTTGTATTCCGCACACCCTTCCCAGCCACCCCATTTCTTTCACCTTTTCTTCTCACTCTCCGAGGGCCTGTCAGGGGAGTCCGTCATGCCCAGATGCTACAGCGGATTCCCTACCGAACCTTTCCCACACCGCAGCATCAGACCCAAAAACTTCACAAGATAATACTTCTGAAATCTAAGTGAAAAGTTCCCCTGCCATTCCATGACAGTGAGTGTTTTACAAGATAAACCTTGTTTTAACATGCAAACAGACATGTTGATGACATCACATGTTCAGGCATAGCTCATCTGGAGAATGTGCTGGGTTTTTTCTGTGAAAAAAAAATCAACCTCAGCTGACTTTCTTCAGACTACACTGAACGAGTATTTCGGTATGTTACAGCCTACAGATAAGGCCAATATAAATGACTGTACCATGAAACCAAAAACCGCCTGTCACATTTGCTAAAAGCCAAAACAACAAGTCTCATGTTCCTTTGCACTAAATCAACAATGCAGCAGGAACTCCATAAAACCAGAATAAGTTAAAATGCTGTGGGCCTTTATCCCAAAAGTCATGGCGTAATAATGAGAGTCTGTGATCCTGCTGTAGCCTGGCCTCTTCAAGTGGAGCAGGTAAATATTTAGTGAGGACTGTGATTGCTGCCGGCCATGGCCTATTCATCTCTGTCACCAAGTAATAATGGAGAGCCGTGAACACTAATGTGAGAGAGGGAAAACATGAGAACATGCTCTGCAGAGGAAGACTGTTTGCATTGCTCAGTGAAATCGACTCTGTCACTCCATTCTGTGCTAATGAGTTTATATCTTGAGTTAACGCTGCAATCTGGAGGCCTCTGGACGATAATGCTGAAGTGTAAAGTATTTTATAGTTAGTATAATGTTGTTTGTGCTGATTAGCGATCCCGTTCACAACAGGTCGTAGGTGTGAAAATACACCCTCCACCAGAAAGAAAACCTTTATGCAACGGGCTTGTGTGCATTGCTTCTGTTTTCTATTAAGTGCGCGCAAGTAGCTCAGTGAACAGCCATGGCCCACATCCAAGGAAATGTTTCTGCAGGCTCCATTAAAGATGGATCACTTCAAATGGTAATGTCAGCTACACCGGGTGACTTTCCTATTGGCCTCCCAGGGGTCAGCTGGCGGGAAGATCCTCCTCTGCACTTACAGGCACGAGGTAAATATACATCTGTGTAAACAAGCCATGAGTGACAGTCCGAGGGGGCGTCGAGGGAGCACAATAAGGAGGGAATAAGGCCTCCATATGTGGATAAACACTAAGGGGAGGGATGTGTCCTGCCCTGCACAGCCTGCTCCTGTAGGGAGAATGTCCTTGTTTGCCTGTCAGACAGAAGAATAGGGAACATGGACTGCTTGCAGGGTCAGTGGGAGCGGCTTCAAATCCTCCTTTGTGCTCTCAGCCCTGCGTCGGAGACAATGTGGATAATGAGGGAGGAATTTGGCGCTGGGTGCAGCACACACACACACATACATACACACACATGGGAAGCACCTCGCCCCGGCACCGGGGAGCCCAAGCAGCCAGCTGTCTCAGCTTCTGTCTCCCCGGGGCAAGACACTTTATACACTGGATCCACCATCAACGGCCATGATTGATGTCACTGGATACACTGTGTGAGCTGTTCAAACTCTCCATCCTCTGATAAGAAAAAGTGAAACTTCTGGGAGCTCATTGTCTGTAGTTTTGTGTCAAGAGTCATCAAGGGGCTGAGACTGGAACGGCTTTTATTGGTGCAAAATAGTGTTGAAAGCTGAAACTGTATTTAGACCTCTCAATAAACGTGTTTCATAGACGGCCGCATTTATTTTCAACTCACACTCTCACGCACTGTGAGGACACAAAGAGACTTCTCAGACATCTAAAACGCTCCCGTTCTCTCTCTTTGTGCACCGTTTTTCAAATCTTCAAAGTTCAGCGATGAGGAAGTGAGGCATTAATCATGTGCACGAGTCCAACATTGTGTTACTGTGTCAACCTGGTCATTTTCCAACTCATATTCTTTATTTATTGCCATCATTTAAATGAATGTCAGGTTTACAAGTGTGTCCTTTGCTCGTAAAGTGCCCGACGCCTGCAGCAGCTTCTCACTGAGGCTAATCAAAGGAGAGAAAAATATATCTCGAGACATTAACATGACACTGAAACATATTTTTCTCATTTTAATTTGGAGGACGCTTAAATAAAAGAACGCTCTGTATTTGATTGTAATTTTTTAGGATCAATATAAAACCCTAACAGGAAAAAATATATAAGTACAGAGAATGTCAGGCTTCTTATAAAACTGCTTCTTGGAGTATCATGGTGATTCAGAAGTGGTTCGAGGTTTAGATCATTTTCAGTTTGTGTACAGGCTTCAGAAAGTGGATACAAACAGTTCCTTTGCAGCTGTGATGAGTAAATGAAGAGAATAAAACAAACAGCGACGCTTTTCATCACGTGGTGTAAATGTTTGCATGACACAAATGCGCTGCAGACGGACGCAGATCACAAAGCTGGGGCCCAGGGCCCCTTGAGAGAAACTACAATTTGATGGTTATTTCATCCAGTGATTACAGTTTGAATCAGATGATTTATCCCCACATTCACTGAATATTAACTGTTATGTGAAATGAATAAAAATGAAACACTCTTCTCTGCTGTGGTCTACTAATATCAGATTCTTCAAACGGGTGTCTGTGGCCTCGTGTATCCGTTAGTCATATGAAAAGTTTGAAAGCCCACGCAGCTGTCTGTCAGGACGGCGGGGAGGGACTTTCTGGACACTGCGCAACAAGTCCTGCTGGATGATGAGAGTGAATGACAACACGGCGTGCAGTAGCTCAGCCCGGGGACGGACTTTAAAGGGATAATTAGGTACGATTTTTATTTACCTCAGCCACAGATTTCATCTCTGCTGCCGCTTGGAGAGGATATGTCGCAGTAAAGTTTATCCGGACTTTGAACGCGCGCCGGTGGAAGTTTTCCCCGCACATGCCGCAGCACAGAAAACACTCTGGAGGACACATTACAACAAAGAATGGCAAAGGTACATCGCTCCTCAGCCTCGAAGTTTCACGTTTCACTCAGGTTTAATCGCCAAAGTAACGCTGCAAGTTTACAGCTGCACAAACCGCAGCAGGTGACCAGCAGGGCATGAGATTTGGACTGCGACTCGATCACAGGCTGGACCTGAACGTAACGGAAGGCAATGTGAAATGGTCCCGACTTGTCACAGAAGCTGGGAGGATATAACTTGAAAAGAAGACAAAAATAAAATAAAATAAAAAAAGCAATAACAGTCCACCATGAGAGCACTGAGTTTGCTGTGCGTAATAGTCGGTCTGTGGGAATCGAGCCTGAGCAACAGAAACTGTCCGGATCTGATCGTTGACAGCTGTCACTGCTCGGCGGAGAGGTCCAAGGAGCTGAGCAGGCAGCACGTCCGAGTCAAAGTTGTGTGCGATGATGTGGACCTGATGGACACCCTGCAGCCCAGCTTCTTACCCAACAGAACCGTTTCCCTGTAAGTAGGTTTCATTAACACCTTCTGCTTACAGAGACACACACTAATCACACACCAGTCAGGGCTGCGTGTGTGTCCCAATATGTTTTTCAGGGATCTGGACTTTGTAGGAAACAAACACAGTGAATCCAGTTCTTTTCTTTTCTGGTATTACTGTTTAATGGATGGATTTTTTTTCCTGGTGGGGGGCTTGGAGCTCTAAAGGGCCCCTTGAGATCCTTAAATCCCAGTTAGAGGACCTGAATTCATGGGCAAAAGCATTAAAGTGTTATAAATTGATTCCGCAAGGTTAAACAGCTCTGGCACAATTCATCAGTCTTTTATCCAGGATAAATGCGTTTTAGAGGGGCTCCACGCAAATGAAATCAATCAATAAGTGCATCTTATATTTTACAGAATGTTATCCTTGAGGAGTTTGGAGGGACATGTTGATACCTATAGATTAAAACATGACAGTGTGGTCATTAAAGTGACCTCAGCTGCACTCCTCTATGACAATATGTTAGAAACAGGCTTGATGTATCTTCGAGAGCGAAGAAAAGAAAAAAAAAATAGATAAGATGACTTTAATTAGCTGCCAGTAAGAAATATGCTTGCCACAGTTTTACTTTTTCATTGTATGACCAAGAACCTTGTTAAAACCAGTGAAAAGAACTCCATTATTTTATGAATACTGATTAAATATAAATTCATCCCATATTTTCCCATTATATCCCTGTCTGTTAGACCCGAAATAATTGGAACAACAGAAAATTAATTGCCGACAACTCCGATAATTGATTAATTCAAGTGATTTAATCAGGCAAAAATTCCAAACCAAAGCTGATTCCAGCTTCTCCAATATGAGACGTGATCACTTAAAAAAAAAAAAAAACTTTTATATCATTTAAAATGTAATATGTTTGAATTTGGGACAGTTAGTGGGATAAAATAAGATATTTGCTGATGAAATGGTCACACATATCTCAAAGAATGATCCAAGATTAAACGTTTTAAGTCAAATAGTTTCATCATTCATTCCATTTACATGGTGCAAAAAAGCTGGAAGCTGGTCTCACCAAGTTCAGTGTTCACTGGGGTGTCGGCGGGGTACCAGTCCTGGGCTCTGCTCTGGTGAACAGTAGATTTAAATTTGAGAAGAGATGCGACATACTGAGACAGCTTCAGAGGGAGACACTGAAGAACTAAAATGATAGTGTAGATAATGGAGTTCTCTTCTGGCTGCTTGTGAAGATCAAGTTTTTATATAGTGCCCAAAATCTATCGACCTTGAGGCCATTCTGAACATGTTATTGTGAGAGGTGATAGGTCCTTGTAAAATGTGATTAAAATACTGGCAAAGAAAACTGCAGCTCAGTGTGCTCAGTGCCCCACGTTTGAGAGCCGCTGTCCCTGTAAGGACTACACGGGAGCTGCACCTGTCTTATGTTGTTACACTTGCCACCTCTGCACAAATCTTTGCCTTCCTCTGCGCTCATTAGGGATATCATTTGCATCGCATTCAAACGTATTCAAACATAAATCTCGCGACTGGACGGGGAGAAGCCTCCCTCAGTATTCATCTGTGCCTCTCTCGTAGATGAAATAGCACTTCACACACTGGAGGCTTAGATAACGTTTGCCCCTCTCTCCGCAGGTGCACAGATTGACTGCTAGATTAATAGACGTGTTTTATTCTTGGGAACTTGAGGTGTGCCTTCGAAGTGTAAAAGCAAATGCTAAATTTAAAGGCCCTTGACAAGTTACAGGCGACCACTCATTCTGAACTAAGAGCACAGTTGATTAATGGTAGCACTCTGCTTACTGCAATTTATTTGGAGTGGTGTTTGCTTCCGTGTAGGCCGAGGTGCTTTTGTTCTGTGTGGGGAACGGTGAAAGGCTTTGTAGTTCGTTTCAACATTCATTCATGTTTTTTGGCTTGCGGGCGCTAATGAAATTTGATTTTTAAAGTGGTCCGCGAAGATTAATAACTGAACGGAAGCAGCTTGAAGCTTCTCTCTCACAGACTGACACCTTTCCCTCAGTGTGAGAAATGTGAGTTTGTGTGTATGCTGTGTTATGATTAGACCAGTACAAATAAGCCTGTCCCTCATTCAGTCCTATTCCTTGGTGAACTCAATCCTACAGCGGCGCTCCAACTGGCCAGGAAGCAGTTTTCCTGCGTTAGGAAATGTGACCTTTGTCAGGCTGAAGTGGCCTCCCTGCTCGCTCTTTTGTTTAGATGTGCTGTGCAAATAAACAGATATATCAAGGGAAGTATGCACATACCGTTCTCTCCCCGTAGGCTGCCCTACAAATCTCCTGAATGTCCTCTTCATTTTCTCCTGATCTCACCACCTGCGTTGACCGCGAGCTCCACGTAGAGCCATTTCCTCAAAGACAACTCAAGCACAGTGTGTCAAGTTCAAGTATTGTGAGACAGATCCAAATGCCACCTCTAATTAAAGGCACAGATTGGGCTTTGTTGCTTTCCTTTTTGCCATTTATTATTGTATCTATAAAAATGTTGGAACGAACCCTGCAATAATGCAGCGCCTTGCAAATGCCAAGAAAAACAACTTAACAAGCAAATGAAAGAACATTAGCATAAATAAGAGAGATGAAAATGAACCGTGTGCAGGAGTGTGTCAGTAACTCTCTGTGCAGCACAGCACCCTCGATTAACACCTCTGACTGTTTTCCTTATCGTTTGTGTGGGGGGACCAGGAGTTGAGGAGTTTGGAGCCCGGCCTGACAGCTCTGTTGACCTTGGGACCCGTCTGGTGTAATGGTTTTCAACGGTACCGAGCAGCAGATGCGCTGCTTCTCTGCAGAGACTAACAGCTGAAATTGTAGCCGACACCTGTCTCAGGCAGGAGTTTCTACCCATCCGGGGGAGAGTGGAGAGACAGATTGTGGGAGAGACAAGGGGATAGAGTGAAGATGGGAGATAGACATGGAGACTCAGAGGGAGTGGGTGAGAGAGAGAGAATGTAGGGGAAGTGGGGATGAGAGGTGAGGGGAAAACGTCGCTTGAGAGCTGAGGCTGATTGAGATGGTGCTTGGATGCGGAGGCGCTTGTCGCACAGTAACCGCTGACTGTAACGCAGAGTCTCTTCACTGCATGCAAAGAAATACACACTTACACAACTGGAAACTCATAAAGTTCTTCCAAAGTTCTTATAAAGTATTACAACTGCTGCTGTTTTCCCTCCTACCGAGCTGTTGTGTTGCAAGCAGATCTGGTTGCATCATTTGCATATTACTCTGACCACTTGTTCTTTACCTGCTGAGTGCAGTGAGTCCAGTGTGTGCGCTTTGATGTGACTTTCACATTTTTTCACACAATTGTCTCGATGTTGCAGATGCAGGGCTTTCTGTACTATCATGTGTTCATAATTCATTTAGTGCACAGTTCATATGGCTATAGCTGACATTTTACCTGCTCTTATTTCTACCAAACAAATAATGTTTGAGGGAGAGGTCACTTGCAGTGCTGAATTAGCAACTGACTCTGCAGCTCTACTGGATTTTGATGTCCCGCAGCTTTACTTTTTCAGTTTAGATTTACCTAACCCCTTAGCACTCATAGAGTCTGTTTCATCCGATGGAGTCAGCTTCTTTCAGAAAAAAAAGCCACTGATGGCAGTGAGACAAAGTTAGCAACTAGCTGGTGAGCATTTAGCAGCTAAAGAGAGTTGGAAGTTGGTAGAGACCAAAAACAGAGCTAAAAGAGGTTAAATACTGGACTTACAGTATGCATGAGGTGGCAGGCAACACGACTCCAAATCACAGCTCCAACCACAGCTTGTTCTGTAACAAAAAGAAAAGTTGCTGAAGGTTCAGCATTAGATCCCTTGATATTGTTAGCTGACCCTTTTGTTCTGGCCTGCCTGTGTTCATGGGTTTTACTGGAATCATGCTAAAGCTACTAAATGTTTGCCAATACCTTTTAACATTAGCTAACACTAACATCATTGGCAGAGACATAACATTACTAAAACTGCATGTGCAACTGGCCAAGTGTGAACTTCAGAGGAAGACATAATTTGTGCAATACAATGTGCAATAGAAGAGATGGATGCTCAAATGTGTTTGTCTTTTGTCTGTTGTTATATTAAAGCTTTTAAATGGAAATTCTAAGACATTTCTTTCATAGTTTTGATGTTCAAATGTTTGATGCTAAACTTTTCGTTTAGCTTGTCAAAAAAGATTGTCAATTGATATTTTTCATCATAGCTTTTGTTGACAAAAGGAATCCTGGCAAACTGTGTAGAACAGTTAAGTAACAGGTTATGATAGTTACAGCTTGTCATCAAGATGTGCTTTAGAGTATACACTGACACCAGTGACAGCCGTGGCCGGAGATGTAATGTTTTTAGGTTGTCCGTCATTCTGTCTGTCACATTCTCATGAACATGGTGTCCTGGAGGGAACACAAACATCCACTTGGGTGAACTGACTAGAATTTGGTGGTCAAAGGTCAAGGTCACTGTGACAAAGCATGCAAGTTCACTAATTCATACAGTACTAAAAAAAAATGAATTCTGACGTTTTATATCCAAAAGGTCAATTTAACTGGGACATCACAATCTTCTGTAAAAACACTTTTTCTGACTGATATTTGTCATGACACCATAACTCCGGAGCAGGAGGATAGATTGTAACCATATCTTGCATTTAGTTGGATACTAATATTATTATAATAATAATATTATAATTGGGTCACTCATCTTGTCTACCCATCTTGAAACTGTTGTATAGTTTTTCTGTGCTGTGTGTGAACCAAGCATCCACATTTTAGAAGTTGTAACTTCTTTGCAGCAACAACCGTACGGTAAGCATTATTTTATTTGCTCGTATTGAGTTAAAGGTGATTGTCATGGCTCCAGTTTTTACTTAAATCTATTTTGAATTTATGGAACTGTTGCAGCACAGCAGGAGAGACCACAGTGCTTCTGATTTACTGGACTTGGAGCTGCTGAAAGTGATCCTCTTCTGGATTTATGCACGTTCTTTCATGGAACCATGCTAAGCTCCTCCAAAGCCTGGTTGTCTCCTGTACGAAAGAGAGAAAGAAACAAGGGCATTTGGTCTGGGCCGGACCCAAATCTGGAGGTGTTTGGCATAAAGTAGCCAGGCTCTGTGGGCTCTCATCATCATCATCATCATCTCTTCAGAGACAGACAGGAGGGGCTGTTTGTGGTGTCTAGAGGGAAATGATCAGGACGGAGCCGTAGCTGCCTCCAAACCACTACAAGAAGATGTCAGTCAACATGCCTGTGCAGAAAAGGACCCAAGAGACACCACAGGAAGCCTGGCTGTAAAATAGCCAGTGGGTTTTATATAATATGCTACTGCCCTGTAGGTGGACAGTTTGAGATATCATCCACAGCATGATCAAAAGAGTCAGTATCGATCTGTGTGCCTTCATGAACAGGCATGGCATGTCAGAACACAGTTCATTTTCCAGTTTCTTCTCCTAAAACAGCTTTCTGCATACACTTATTATTTTCTTTACTGCTATAAATACAATTTTGTGTATTCTTCTTCTCTCCCCACCTCTCATATTCACTCCTTTTCTCTCATTTTCACTTGCTGCTATTCCTTTGGGGCTTTTTTTCTCGTCTGCCGAGGTGCTGCATGTGCTCTACCCTCTTCAGAGTTCTGAGTACTTCTGCATGAATATTTCATTGACGTGCGCACATAGCCACTCCATATTCTCCTGTGCATTACCTCACTGACAAAGCTGCGAGTGCTCGCAAGCATTGAGACATTCCTAGCGTAAAATGCCTTAAATGATATGTCACACGTGTACATTGAGCGCTGGCTGCTAATCTAAAGAGAAGGGCATAAATGATTCCAATACAATGTGTTGTATCTAACATCTCTCTCATGCCAATCTTTTTCTCTCCAGCCCTCTGTTGGCTTCTGTCTTTCTTATCTCCAGCGATATGGAAGATTAAAAAAAAAAAAAAAGCCAAAGGTTCATCTTTAGATGAGTGCACTTTCCAATATCAGTCGTCTAAACCCCAGAGGGCGTAATACTTTTAGATCCGCGGCACTTTCCCCTCCACGATAGCTAAAGCCAAGAACATTTGCCCTTGCGTTATCTTTGCGCTCAAGAACCGTAAGGTCAGGGCCGATCTGTAATGTTGTTGCATGTTAGAAGCTGCCAGTCTTCTTAATAAGTACCTATTGATTTATCTCTTTACTCACTCTGGGTTAGTATTTTGTCAAGGTTGCTCCCAGGCATCTGTGGATGCGTATTGATACATCAGTCAGAGTGTGCAGGCACACTGGCCCTCAGATTGGCTGTGTGAAAAGATCTGTAACTACCGTTCATGTAGCATGCTTTAAATGAACAGCTGATCAGTTTGGCTTTAGACGATCATGATTCACCGATCGAGAGTTCATGACCGCTGGAGGAGAGAGGAGTCAGTAAATTGTGCTACAGACTTGAAAAACCAAGAATGTGTCAAAACCCAGACTTCCAATTTAAAAATATTAGGTAAAGATAAATACAGTGTCTGCCAAGGATACTTCTCTGCTTTGCTATCCCTGCCTCCTCCCTACACCACTGAGTAAATACTAAAGTTACTTAAAGGGTCATAAATTTGAGAAAGCAGAGGAGGCCAACTTAGAAGCTTGTTGTCTTTTCCGTTTCCTGACTGGCTGTAAAACAAGGTGATTAAAACCCTGATGTGTGTGTTGTTTCTGTTGCAGGGTGTGATCACAGTGGGAGGCATATTAGCTCTCCTGACTGCCTCACAGGGTCCTTGGCAGGCCATTTTCAGTGCTGTGGGCTCCTGTGCGTGTGTGCACACGCATGTCTGTGTGTGTATGAATACTGTGGTTCAAACCAGGGAGTTGCTGTGTGTTGGTATGGGTCTAGTGAAGTCTTGACACATGTCAACTTGTATATTTGTCACTCAAAACGGCATCATCACCTCATCCATGTATTGCTCAGCTTGATCAACGCAAGAAGTCATTGATGTTATGTGGTAAGGGTCAACCGATACTGGTTTGCCAGCGGGGCGTTTTTGAAACCCTCATTATCAGAGGAAATTGGCTTCGATAGTGGCCGTTGGCTGCGCCACCTCCACCAGTTATGCATAAAATGCACTGTGGCTGTTAGCGTCTCTAGGCAGGCATGCCAATAATAGTATTATCAGAGCTTTAGAGTGACAGTGATTGTCATTTAGCTTAACTGCTGTCAACTAGACTAAAAGTCTGTAATTCATAGTTTGCCTGTTCTACAGAATTTGAACTCAATCCACCAACTTAATTACTCCATCGAGCGACCATCAAACCCAAACCATGGGAGAACTCTGGAGCTGTAGTCAGCTATTGTTTCTTTCCTTAAAAATCCACTATTGGTCGACGTCTCCTATGTGGTTGTATCACGTAACACTGAGGTGAGTATCACTCTATTCCAGCGAGTAATTATACAGTAGGCAGCTGGTGGGTTTTAACATAGTCGACAATTTCCTTAAATCCACCTACCTGCCATCTCTTTGACTTTAGGATTCATGGAAGCTTGTTGTTCATTCTGAATCCATTTAGGTTTAGTGTTTGACATTTGTGAGTAACTAACGTTTTAACAAAGTAATCTCAAATATTCATATGAGTTTGGAAAATCACAATTTTGTCAGCTGAGATGGCCTGGACAGATAAACTTGAACTAGAACCTGAAATTTATGAGCTGTCGATGGAATGACTCTGACACATTGAAATAACAAGTGTATCCTATGTCAAGTCTGCTCAAAATGCAATGCTGTTCCTCATGCAGAACTATTAATTTGATAAACATGTAATATTAGAGTTACTGTTATATGATATGTGCCTGAGTTAACTAGAGGATTCTGAGAAGTGGTTCTATTGCCATAAATTACTCTTTTCCCTGTTGGTCTTGTTGAACTTGGGCCAAGTACAGACACCAGACCGTTTGCAGAGAGCACATCAACCACACCAACTGCCAAAAGTTTTATTATGGCATTTTGTCAAGTTACTCACAGCTGATATAATCTGCTGCCAGTGATGTTTGTAACTTTATCTGGAGAAAACAAGAGTCAGTGCTGCCTACATACATTATTTCAGTTAGTCAACTTGCATGGGATAGATTGCATGTGAATGTATACATTGCACAGCACTAATGTTTGGCATCGTTCCCAACAAGGAAACATCAAGCCCGGCATGTTTGAGGGTGGGGTGAACTGACTTTTTTGGCTTCACTACATGTTTTCTTACATTTCTGTTGGCTAATAGAAAGAGCTCGAGAGATAAAATGTTCATAAAAGATTCATCAGCATTAGAGCTCAGCGATTTCAAGTGTTTTGCCAGCTGAGATCTAAGAAAAGCAGCTATTGGACCCCACCCTTATGCAGGACTACATCCCCCATATGCTCACTTGCTTCCGATCAAGAAAGAGCAGTTTCTGCTTCTGCTCATTTTTCCTTTCGGATATTAAAAGAGCTCCTTTTATTCAGCAGTGGCACACGGTGTAAAAATGTAGAGTGAGCCCCTAAATTCTACAAACGAGGCTTTGACACGTTCTGCCTGCAGTGGAGCTTATTGTGGCCGGTCTAGACAATGTGATTCCTCCAGAATCGCCTCAGCGTATTGCTGAAGTGAGTCTCCACTTTGGTCTATTTAATTCTTGAAAATACAAAAAACAAGTGAGGACATGTCAGTCCTTCGGAATTTATACAACTAAAACTTTTTCTTCACAGTCTGTCCTGTGAAAGGTGCCGTCCCAGGCAGATGCACTACACTGTCGGCCACATGAAGCTCTGTTACATATATACATCTGTAGGTAACCCCTGAAGCAACTTTTGGTTCCCGTCCAAGGTCAATGTTAGTAGATATGAGATGTTATTTTGGTTAGCTGTGTCCAGTAACCTGATCTTCTAAAATAACAGAGGGTTTGGCTGTTTGAGGAAAAGTGGCTAGAAACCTTGAGGCCAGCGGATCCAAATGTTTGTAATAGTTCACATTGTAATCTTTACTCCACTTGGTCCTCGTGATTGGTGTGCTGGATGGCGTCTGTCAAAGCTATTTTTGATTCTATTCTCCTGTAATAATATAGTTGGACGTCTCTGGTGCATGGCAGAGCGATGACTTTTTAGTTGGACCTCACAGAAATATCCCAGCTGTGGCGCGAGACGGAAAGACAGAGCTCCTGTTGTAGACAAGAATTAATATGAATATTGCTCGCTGTTTTCAGTCACTCTATAGTTGCTTGTTTTAATTGATTCTCTAAATAATTGTTCCAGCTGTAATAAGATATTTTCACATTTAAGACAAACGTATTAATTTGCTCCCAGAAAAGTCTTAAAAAACTGAATATGTTCATGATATAATGGGAAGTAATAAAATCCACCCTCTGTGCCATACGGGTGAGTTGTGAAATTGCAACGTGAGGGTTACAAGATATGAGCTCGTGGTCAGATGTTTTGTAGGTGAAACTACACATCTGTCTGTGGCTGGCACTGAAACGCAGTAGGCAATGACATAAACCATTCGCTGCAGCCCACAGTGAAAATACTGAATCCGTGCACCCCTCCCTCATCGAAAGCAGCTTACCCGCAGAGAACATAATTGATAATGTAAATACAGAGTTGGACGGACGCTCCACAAGTTTGTCACGGGCTGTTTACATAATGTTCAATTCTGTTTTTCCTGTGATTTCCTGGACGTTACGCAGGAGCCTGAGATAGGCACGCAGAGGTCGGCAAGCAGACGCATGCACAGAAACACACACATGCGCGCAGCGTAGCACAGCACAGGACACGCTTGAGTTTGCACAAACAGAGGCCGCCTGTCCCTGAGTGGGACGTCCGTCCGCAGAGGGAGGTGTAGCGGTCTGGGAGAACAGAAGGGAGACGTGGGACAAAACACAGTGACAGCTTTGGTATCCCATGATCTCAGTGTTGACTACCTTCACTTCATCACACCATCTCTATGTGGCTCCGAAAGAAGAGCTGCTGCAGTTTTTCAGAACTTAAAGTGACACTGTTTTAGAGAAAAGCCATAGAAATAAAACAACAACAAAAAAAACTCAAAAAAAATTGGCTTCTTAAACTGAAACCATTATGAGGGCTTTGGTTATTTTTCAATAAATCTGTGTGTGAAGTATTGTGAAATTGACCAGTTCAGTCTTCCAAGTAGTTTCTCAACATGTCCAGTTGACTCCACGCTGGCTTATATCTGCTGCAATTTTGTGCTGTCGGAGAGCTTTGTTTCAAGAAAAATCCAAACTGACAGAACCCCAGCAGGATATTGATGTCTGAATCAACAACAATAAAAATCCATATGAATTGTTGCTTACACGCTTTTGCCTCCCTAAATGGCTGCCTGTAAATCTTATAGTCCACTCCCACACAGCTTAGCTGTTCTGACTGTTCTGACTGAATCGTGGGAAAGGGCTATTTTGCCAACAATTTAGGCTCCAACAGGTTAATTCCTGTTTGCTAAACCCCGACCCTTAAAACTGACTGTCCAATAGGGACTGTAAGCAGCCACAGCAGGCCTGTCCAGTGTTGGATCAGTTCACATGACGAAGCGGCTGAAATAGTAGCATTAATAACTAGGTAAAGAGTTTAGTTTGTTTGCAGGTGGCATCTTCCAAATGCCAAAATGCAACAGCAAACACGTCAGGAATGGATTAGTGTGTGTTTATCTGCTGTAAACTGCTGTAATTATGTATGACCAACTAGCCTAAGCTTACAGTAGTGTTATTTACAAAAGCAAGTGACATGGCATTAGCTTATTATACATGGTTACAGGTTGCATTAATGAAATTCAGGGCTGGAGCATTCACTACTTGGGAGACAAGGTGCTGGTATATCGTCCATCTATTTATTTGATTTGTGGAATTTTCCATTCCAGCAGCTTCACTTTTCTCTTGTACAAGTGAGGCCACACTGTTTGAAATCACAAACATTAAAGCATAAATCTAACCACCATATTGCCTACCACTGACCGCTTCAGGTTTGTTTTTAGCAGCCCTATATCTCTCTCTGTCAGTTGGTCGGTCAGTTGGTCAGTCGGTCCCACCCTTTGGCCGCCACAGTTTTTGCCCTGGGAGGCTGAATTTTGCCATGGAGGTCAAGTGTTCGTGAGTGTATGTGAATGAATGAAAATTTGGATAAATGCATATACGTGGAAGCAGCTATTGAAAATTTGAGTTCATTTAAGTAAAAATACTGTAATATAATAGAAACCAGCTCGTCCATGCAGTACGTGTCTTCAACGTCAGCAACTGGTGGAAATGTTGAATTTTTTGGGTCAGTTATTTCATCGCATAGTATTTTCTCTGTCCCCTATGGTATTAAATGTTTGTATCTTGTATGGCTTTGTTGATTCTGTCCTGCACTTGCTCAGCACTGTCCTTTCTGTTCAGACTGGTTTAGCCTCTACTTCTTGGTAAATATGTTTAATTCTGAAATAGTTGAGACGTGATATTCTCAGAAGTTTGCTTTTGGGGTTGACCCAAATGTAAATACAATCTTGGATGTTGACATGAATTTGCTGACACGAGTTTGTGTCCATCCTGGCCTTTTGCTGAGAGGGGACTTCCTATCTTCAGTCCTGCTTTTCCTGCCAAGACAACTGTTATCACTCTGGGGAGAGATGGGTACTTTCCCCAAAGAATATGCATAAGCAAACTTGTTAGATTGAGTAACAAAATAAACTGGCACCCATGAAAAATGTGCACTTTGTTCACAAATGCTCCATGACTATTTCTTCTCGTCTGCTTTGTCTAGAAAAAATATACAATCTTCATACTTTCTGTCTCATACTTTTGTGAACAAATATTTAGTTCTTTTTGTGAGTTTATGGCTAGTTTGCATGTCTGTTTCTGCAGTGTGCGAGTCTTCACTGTGACATTTTCAGTGTATACACTTCCGCCCTGCTCCCCTAGCAGTTTGGCCAGCAATTTGCTCGTTCAGCACAATGCATTGTGGGATCCCACTGCTTAATCCTGGGGTTAGAATTGAGTATACGTTCCCTGCAGCCATAATGAGCACTCTGTCGTCACAGAGGAGACCAGTGACACACATCCCAATTACCCATATCCCCTTAAACCTGGCCAATCACTCAGAGAACCTTGTTAAAAGAAGATGGGAAGGTGGTGGAGGAAGGATTTGACCTTGTGGAGGAGTGTGCGTGTGTGTGTGTGTGTGTGCGTGTGTGGTCATGTGCTGACAGAAGATACGCAACATCACACATGCAGAGAAGGGCCTTTTCCAGAAGATCACACGGACACGCATAAAGCCACAGACACAGAGCAGCCCTGCAGCGGATGATTTAAGAGCTGGCTGGAGCAATCAATATTTTAGCAGATATGAAATCCAGAAACGCCATCCAAGGTGTACTTAAAATGATGTGAATCTGGGCTGTAGAATAAGCGCAATATAAATCATTAGGCGCTTACCCTGTTGTACTGTAGCTCAGTGTGAAATCCTGTCTGTGCGTGTACGTGTGTGTGTGTGTGTGTGTGTGTGTGTACGTGTGTGTGAGGGGAGGGGGAAAAAGATTGTAGAGGGTTTTACAAAGTTGAACTTTTTAACAGAAAAAAAACAAAAAACAAAACAAAGGCCAATAGTTTTGAACTGTGATATCACAAGCTCAGTTTCTGTTCTAACTGCTTTTATTCAATGTTTCACCTTGTTCTTGTAAGACACTTTCAAAACATCTAGCATTGTTACTACCAGCGCTACTTTAATTACTGTTAATAGTACCACTAGTGCTACTACCAACTACTATCAAATTTAAAAAGATAAACTATCCAAGCCCTAAAAGGTCATTACAATGACAATCAGCAATACTCAGAGCAAAACCTACATTCATTTTGGACTTTTTGTCCAACTGGGGAACTGCAACAAGCTCAAATATAACTCTGGTGTATTATGAACTTGATGAGTGAATGAATATTTTAGCAAAATAGCAAAGGATTTCCTTGCAACACCACATATTTGATTCTTCTTTTTGTTTCAGAGTCCCCCAGATATTCGGTTGCTCAGTGTTCTAGTATGTTAATCACCTAGTTGCTAACATTGTCTGTGTGCTATCACATGCACCCATACAGACTCTCAGTGCTGGCCTCGTGTATCCGGTACCTTCTTCCCATTCACAGCAGGAAGACAAGGCCATTTTCCGTACGGATGGAATCCTTTAAGACTTCCCTAGCCACAGTGTCTGGCATGAATGTATTTTAAGGAAGTTAGAGCACTACTTATTGTACAGCTCAGGCATGAGAACCACTCACTGCAGGACCCTGCAGTCCTGTTCAGTGCTGTGATGGTCCCCAACAGGCCGCTCTCAATGGTGCAGGAGCAGAAATTCCTTAGTATATGAGGGGATATCTGGAATTTCCTCATGCGTATGAGTTGAAACAGTCTCTGCCTTGCCTTTCTCACCACAGAGTCAGCGCAGTATGCATCGCCCGTGTCAGGCTTTCAGTGATGTGGATACCAAGGTACTAACCCTCTCTACCAAGGACCCATTGATATTAGGGGTCATACCTCCTCCCCTGCTTCTTTCCAAAGTCCACAATCAGTTCCTTAGTTTTGCTGACATTCAGGAGTAGGTTGTTGTCTTGACACCAGTGGGTCAGGCCCTCTGTTTCCTTCAGATAGGACTTTCCATTTTTTGCAGCTGGTTTTTAAACCTTTTTTTTTTTTTTTTTTTTTTGCTGAAAACAGTCGTCTGCTGCGCTTATTAGAGTGTTGAGACTGAATGAAAACAGTAACGTTGTCGAGGTTGTAAAAAAAACTGAGGGCAACTGCAGAGACAGATAAAATTCATTGTGGGTTTCTCACTACGAGTAACTCTTTCGAGTGACTTGAGTAACTTTCAAACTCTTTACATGAGAATGAATGAGAAGCAACTCCACAACAGTCACTGGGATTTGGCTGAAAAAAAAAGAAATATTGATTGGTTCATTGACAGCACCGATTTCTAACTGAACCTCAAACTTTAAACCAGTTAGAACACAGACAAAACAGTACAGACAGAAATCCCTCAAGAGAAACTGGTCTAACTTTGGCAGAAAACATTGTGTTCATAGAGGCTGATTTAGAAAACATACGTAAGAGCCTTTAAATCTGGAGTAATTCTGTTCTTTATTTGTCTTTTATTCATCTTTATCTGCCTTGTGTAACAGATTTTGAATTGTTTGAAAAGATTTGCACAAGCCTAACTTCCCTTGCCTTTAACCACACAAAACAGCATCTTAATCCTCATGTGGTGCTCTGCACTACCCGTACTGTCCTGTTGTTTCACTCTGTTTGCAGTGGTAACTAGCTCTTAGGTGCTTATGTCTGAGTGTGGCCTGGTTATGCTGGACAAACATAGAGGAAGTTATTAGCTGGCTGGATGAGTCGACTTGATCCCTTGTCTGAAATGTCTCTTGCACTCGAGCAGCAGGTAACACAGGCCTTATGTGGTCTAACAAGTCACTGTGGGATTCTTACTAACATAACAACGGACTTTCCTGTATGCGCTGTACTGTGTGTGTGTGTGTGTGTGTGTGTGTGTGTGTGTGTGTGTGCTTTAGTGTGGTTACACTTCCTGTAAGATTTTGTCATTCTCATTTCTACAAGGATTAGGTTAGAGTTCGAGCGCTGAAGATTAAAGTAGCAGGGTTGAGGGTCAACAAAAAGACCTCACAAGATAAGTGAGGTGTGTGTGTTTACGTGATTGCATTGTTGTCTGTGTTTTCACTCTGGTGCGTTAAGGTTTGAGGGAAAGCCACAAGACAAGTGCGTTGGATGATGTGACAAAATTGTGTGCGTGTGTGCCAGTAACACGCTTGCACTGCTTTTCTTTTCTTACCAGACTAGTGCATCACTTGAAGAACATATAGTTTCTCTTTTCGCCGCTCAACACATAAATATGACAAAAAATACTGACGACCATCGGTGAACTAATCCAAACGGAGGCACCGCATCGCCTCGGAATATTAATTCATCGCTTAAAGATCCCTGTGGTGCGTTTCATTGATTTGTTTGCTGTTGTAATGTGAGCAACGGATGATTGTGCTGCATCTGCATTTCTTTAAGCTTTTCTATTAGGCTGGCATTTTGACATGGAGAAGTGGAGGACGGGGGTGGGGGTGGGGGTGGGGGGTTGGGTTGGATCATCTTAACCACAAACGATCATAAACAAGACAGAGACGTGGCCGGGATGAGTAATTCACAGCTGCAATCTCATCAGACATAAATCCTTATCTCTTGCCAACATATTGACAGTCAGAGGATAAACAATTTATCCGCCATTTGAATAAGTAATTTCCCGCAGCTCTATTTTTTTTGTGAGATTAACAAATGCACCTTGCTTTACCCATTCTGTATGCTCACCTCATCATCCCTTCCTTATATCTCTTGCCCCTAAACAGAAACCTGAGTAACAACAAGATCTCCCTGCTGAGGAATGGCTCCTTCTATGGCCTGGCTGCCCTGGAAAAACTGTGAGTACTCTCTTTACTGGTTTGTCCTCTCCAGAGTCCTAATAGCTGTCATCGCAGGAGCCGTATTGCTCTGTAGCAAGTAAAAGGCAAAATGACGGGGGTGGGCATGGTGGGAATTAGGAGATCCTTGTCGGGGGTTTACCCTGCAGGAGGCTTGCCAATGGTTTTCACCTTTCAGCCCTTGTGCTTAACCTCGACTGCCACAGTAAATGTCTTAAAATGGATAATGTATAGCATCACATAAAGGCTTAACACAGTGCAAGATCAGATGGACAGATGGAGTGAATGCGCTGAGTCCATGTCAATGAGCCCTACATCACATGCAATGTCCCAGAGGGCTGTATGCGTGCAGCCTGATGATGAGCTCTATGATGGCCGCCCCCTGAAGTCAACTATTGATTGCTTTCACCTCCGCCCAGCCCAGTGATCACTGCTTTTTCTACCTGATGGTGACACTGACATTGGCTGATGAGGGGGAAATCAGAGAGGTGCTGAAATCACAGGAAGGATGGCTTGATAACTCTCTCCCTTTCAGTCAATCATCCTCAGATGTATGCATAGACACTCTCGATGACACTTAGACGCACACATATTAAGCTCACACACACACATCAGTGGCTGCTTTGAATATTATTACAGTTACTTGGCCCCCGTCTCCCTGAGTCTCCCTGACAGTTAAATTCAGACCGGAATAATGTCAGTGGAATAATTCTACCCCTCTTCCACATCTTTTTGGGTGGCTGTGTCGCTGGTCGACCTACAGGATGATGTCACCTGTCTCCACGGGCCTTATTAGTGCCATTAAACCTTTCTACTCCCAGCCCTCCAGCTCCGGAGTGATTGAGAGATGATTGCAAGGCTTTTAAAGACACTCAGCCAAAAGCTTTGTCGAGGCTGACCTCTTGGAGCAGCATTTTGCGTGCCGTTTCCCTTCTTTTACCTAACTCTCTGTGTGCAACCTGTCCATCCAGTCCTGCCACAAGCAGCATTTTGGCAGAGACATGTCTGTTGCTAGCAGTTGATGCCAAGCCAGGTAGCCTCAGTGAGTTGAAAGTGGCGGCCAGCTGTTCCCTCGTCTGGCCCAGCCGACTGCCTGCCTGCCTGCACTGCCGGATGAGTGGCTGGATCTGAGGGTTGTGCTGAATTGGCAGCTGATTGACAAGCTTAATAACGCATGTGTATCTGTTTGCACAGCTAGCGCTGCAGCTGTGGTCCTTTGGGGGCCAGAATGGAAACACAGCGATTCCAGAACAAGCTTTTAAAATAAAAACAAAATAAGTTCTGTTTAGTAAAGAGTTTGCTTGCCCGAATTACTCAACATATTTACTTCTTGTGGTATTTAGCCATGGAGATAATCTTAATTTAATTTCTCCTGCCTTGAGGCATGTTTCTCCCTCCGCCCCGGAGGGTGCTTTGAACTAAATGCTGCCTTCAGCATGCTCACATTGACAATGCCAACATGCAGATGTTGGTCAATGTCTACCTTCTTTACCGTCTCTGTTTAGCATATTAGCATGTTCACATTTGTTTGTTAGCCTTTAACAAAAAGTAGAGCTGTCATACAGTTTTGTTGGTATTTAGTCATAAACCACATATTCGACAAATTACAATTCTTACCTGATGATGGCGCTCTGTAAGGGTGAAGTTGTTGAAATTCATCCTGAGGTAAGCATAAATGTCTGTATCACATTTCATGATTCTGTCCATCCAGTTTTAGATATTTCACTCAAAACCACAAGTATGAACTTAGTGGTGGTGTTCGAGGAAAAGTCTGAAGATCACCAAAGTCAACATGTTAATTCCTTTTCTGGAGACCATGAATGCCTGTGCATGGCATGGCAGTAGCTGTTGAAGCATTTCAGTTTGGACCAAAGTGATGGACCAACCAACTAACAAAACAACATTGACAACCCTGGAGCCACGTCGCTGGAACGGATGGAAATTCATTAGTAATGTGGCTTTCCAGTTACTCTGGAGATCCACAGATCACAGTTTTCAGGAACTATTTTTGGTAGAAAGTAGGTCCAGTGAAAACTGTCCACAGTCTGTTAAAGTGGCATTGTTTCTGGAAAAACTCACCGCGTTTGGTGAGTTTAACATTGTAGCATCATAAAATTGTCCGGCTGACAAGAAACAGGTTTAAAAGGCCAAAAGATACCCTGACTTTTCCTTGTATGGGTTGAACTCCATTTCCCACAATGAAGCAAAATCTGCAGCCATGCTGCCTGGTAAATTTCCATAAATTTCAAAATCCACACCTCATGGTCGTTAAAAAATCAAACTGAGAAAATAACCCTCGTGATATCATCAGACTTTCCCAGACTTCATAGAACTCCATCTTGACTCACAGGAAGTAGACTGTGGGTGTAATCCTGCCATTGGTCAGAATTGTCCTCCTGTGGAGGCCTGACTATGCGTAAGTGCCACGAATGCAATTCCAATTCCACTCATTGTATTGAGCTTTGAGGCAAAAATCTCAGAGGCAGATGTTTGAAAACCTGTGCACATAAAACCAGAACTATCTGCATGGTTAGATAACACAAAGGGTAAGTGAGAAAATGGGTTCTCGCTGTTATTTGGGTCAACCGGCTGTTTAATCAGAGGTCACAGGGTGCAAGTAGGAAGCCCTCCGTGACGCTGAATGTAGGTCTTTTTTTTCATTGTAACTTATGAAACCTCACTATATGCTCCATTCTAATACTGCCATCATCACCATGCCATTCAAGTCAAGCACAAATGCACATCAGCGACTTCATTAATCCCCCAAGGAAAGCGCTTTTAACCTGATTTGCCTCAGCTCAGATAGTGTCCTCTTAATGGATCCCTGTATGTTGGATGATGGCCTGGATCCCCCCATATGGACACAAACCCATTACCATCAGCCAAACTGGGTCCCATGGGAGCAAAGCAGGAACAAAGCCCATCACTGTTCTCTGGTCAGGACACTGAATGTAGCGTTTGCTGCTTCATCATGGGTTCCCACCGCAGAAGCTCCCAGTGTGTGAAGAATCTGTGAAACGGATGAGGCTGGCATATTTTTTCCGTTTTCACACTGATTACACTGCATCGCATTTGATACTGTGCTATGATAATGCTTTATAGATGTACTGAACTGAAATTAGATTTGATTTAGCAGTGTAGCGTTATGTGCACGATCCATATCATGTAGAATTTGTAGCGTTTGTTCCTTCTTCGATTTACATACTTTACACACCTCGGATTAAAAAAATTGAAAATTAAATTTAACAAAGATTGATTTCATTCTTACACAATCCCACAATACCTTTGACGACATAATAGATCAGAATTCTATGTTGATATAACGATAAGGTAAAAGTATGCTTTTGAAGTAAGTCCTATTGGCTGCAAGCATATTGTGTGTCTACACTGTAGCGGTTCGTTGTGTTGTTGTGACAATGGATGTGACAGGAGCTTTATTCTCAGCAGACTGCCTAAATGTTTTATATTGACAGCAGCCGGTCTATTTTTTTGTGTCTCTTTGAACAAACAGTATTTGTCTAGCCTGAAGAATTTGAGGCAGGCTGAATAGGCTGAGTGGACCTCGGCTCAGGACAGAGACAGTATCAGAATTCAGAATGGCGTCTGCAATTGCTCATTCTGAAAAGTCGATGTCAGAGGTGTGAGGAGGCCGTCCTTTAAAAACTTTTGCAGCTCCTGTTGTTCCCATCATGCAGGTGACGTTTATTCAGACTTCCTCGTGAATGCTTCTCCTTGGGAGGTGATTGATGAGGGCGTGGCAAACCCCTGAAGGACACATGCAGGCTGGCTGTGCATAAGAATGCATGGCAGGGTGAAGTCCACACTCCAAGAGCAGAGTGCAGGTGGGAAACGATCACATGATCGTAAACCAAAATGACCCTGAGGTTATCCACAGGGGGTCAAAGGTCAGAGGTTATTAACAGGGATGGCAGAAGAAAATTAGAGTATTATTGATCAGTTTGAATCAATAAAGTGTGAATAAAGCTTCAAAGATTTTAAATACATATCACTTTGTCAATATTATTATGCCACGATGAAGTTCTTAATTGAGCTTCCTGATTATAAAACATAAAAATTAAATGAAAGCTGATGATTTCTTTTTGTACTTGTACTAAAACTGGATGATCATTTTTTTCAAGAGCACTGAAAAGGTGCAATTAATTCACCTGATTAAAATCCCAGAACATATTTCTAGTTATTGTCACAGCTTCCTTTTCTATTTCCTTTGATTTGTTCCCAGTTAATTTAGAATTATGGTCTAATTAAGTCATATTTTGAATTTTTATTCTGGCTTAGCATTTACATGCTCCTTTGTAGTTTTGATGTTGGAGAGCAGTCATTTGGAAGCAAATTGATGATGAAGTATAACAGTGGTAGCCTACATTGTCCAGATTTTCCTTTATTGCCACAAAGTATTTTTTTTTTTAGTTTACCTAAGAGATGACATGAATTAAGATGGAGCCTTAAGTGGATCAAACGAAGTCTTGAAGTATGAATGGTTTTATTGTTATTTTACATGGGACCGTTGCTGGGTCACAGTTGAGGCGAAACATGTGAGCACCATGAGTGTAACAGATTTACTGACCAAGTTTGGAGACACGGAGACGACAGATTCTTCTTCTGTCTCTCCTGTTTCTCTTCTCCTGGAGGCCATTCATCACAGATTGTCTCCCAACAATAAAAAAAAAAATAGCAGATGGTTGCTGGAAAGCCGATAATCTTAATAGAAACATTTGTGCTATTTATTTCCAGCACGGGAGTTATTTCTTGTTTTGTTGTGTTATCCTATTTGGAAAATAGCAAGAGAGCAAGAGGCCTTGCATCAAAAGCATCCCTTGGAAAGATTTGCTTCACACTCTCCTTGACCTTTTGCTTTGTTCTCATAGAAATCTCTCTGACTGATGAGAACAATAGTTCCAAAATAGGATATAGTTGCTGAGCTATTAACCAAAGTATCTTTCTTCACAGTTCAGACCTTCTGAGAGCCCTTTCTCCATCTGCTGCAAAATTGCTTCTGTTGGTTTCATGTTTTAATTTTGAGTGTAGGCTGAAATTAAGGTGTCCTTATATAAGTGAGTAGCTATCTTCTTTTTTTTTTAACACTCCCTTCTGTTCCTCAAAGGCAGCAGAGAAATCTGAGAAAATCACAAACATCCCATAAGCACTACTCATCCACCCACTAGGAAGAAATTGCACTCCAGCAGTGTTTGAGAAATGTTAATCATCGCCCCAACTGGGTTCAGACTGTGCAAACGTTTAAGTGGCAAAGACGCACCTTTTCATTACAAACCTGTGTGAGTATATATATTTACTGTACAAAAAAAACAGTATGCTAAATATTAGCAGCTTTACATTGATGCATTTTGTCTGTTTCAAATAGGCTCTTTGCTTGCGCTATATGTCTCGCCAAGAAGGCTGAATAATTAATTTAGGCCCCCTGGTCCTGTAGTATTTACTGTATGTAATAGCTCTGTAATGCAAACACACACACAGCAAAGTCCTTTGCCGTTTGATGCTCTGGCAGCGGTAGCTACAAGCCTGTCACAAAGCGTTCACACTCAGCTGGTTTAATTGGACTGAACTGTCTGACTGTCCACCCCCCCCCCCCCCCCTCTCCTCAGTGAGCTTTCAACACATATTTATTTACAATCCAGTTGGTGTTATCTGTCTGGGTGAGTGGTGTAATTCACAGTGTGTGGCCAGGCCTTTCCTCAAAGCATCTGCAAACTGACCCATGAATATTTAACATGTGAATAAATGGTTTTAATAAACAGATTCCACATTAGCACCAGGGTTCGGGCCAATATACTTACTCTTGTTAATGACAGAGCCAGTTAGAGATTTGAAGGGTTGATGAGAGATGTAAAGTAAGGAATTAGCTGCATGCTTTTTAGTTGCATTTCTGTGAAAACCTAAAACTTTGGCTAATATATTGTCTACTGCGTCTTCCTCTGTCTGGCAACTCCCTTCATGCTGCCACTACTGATTATTTTTATCATCAGTTACTTACTGTGAATTATTTTTTGATTACATATTTAGTCCACAAAGTAGTGAACAAGAGTCTACAGCCATGCTAGCAGCTCTATGAGGCTGTACTGACAGCTAGATGTTAACATCAGCATGCTGACATGCTCACAGTTAGTGTTAACTGATCTTTTTCTTTTAATGTTTATGATGTGTACCCTCTTCACTTAGCGTGCTACCATTTGCTATTTACCATTTCAGTTGAGGATATTAGTTTAGCAGGTGTTTGATCACGAACCAAAGTATTGGACACATTCAAATGTTGACTTGATGATGCTTGATGATGATGATTTTTACAATTCAGCCTGAGGGGGACATGAATGTATATCAAATTTCATGATAATCAATCCAGCAGTTGTTGAGATGTATTACTCAAAAACAGAAATTTCGATCTCATAGTGGTGGTAGGATTCATCATCTCTGAACCATGGATGGCTGTGCCAGGTTTTTGTCCCAATCTATCCAGTAAATATAGATGTAGATGTAGATATTTTACTGGATAAATTAAATCAATCTGCTGGTGGCAGGATCACCAAAGTCAGACAGATTTATGTTCTTTGCACTATGAATGTCTCCACAACATTTTGTGGAAATTTATAGAATACCTAGAGTGAAATATTTCAGTCTGGGGCAAAGTGGCGGACCGACCTGCAGTCTGACAGACTGGCAGACTGACATTGCTGTCACTAGAGGCACAAAAAACGCCAATCACAAGTTCTGAGAAGTCAAGGTGATGTCTTCAAATGGCTTGTTTGTACAACCAGGAGTACAAATCTCTGAAATATTCAATTTACAGCGACAGAAAAAAAGAAAAGCAGGAACAAATTGTTTTAACTCCACTTTCCACTTTTTAGTCCAAAATATGATTTAAAAAAAATTGGATGTAGTCCTGTGTGTTTTCACGTGTGTGTGTGTGTCCTGACCTGATTATTAGCCCTCTGAACCATTTTGGGATTCTTCTTGTTTACTGGAAACAAGCTGACTTTATGTTCACACATCACCAACATGTCATTGAGAAATATGATGCTAATGAATGTGTGTCATCGTCTCATTTCATTAAGTGCGCATACAATAGAATACATCATGCAGCATCACTTTCCATTTGGATGAGTGCCCAAGTGGCCGCAGCAAGCTTGGGTTTTATTTGCTTATGTACTTCATGTAGAATTTGACCTTTTGTGAATCTGATGGTATTTTGATAATAACATCAACATTGATCTATTTAATGATACTCTGCATAATTAAATACTGTTTGCTATCAAAGAGAGACCGCTGCTCAGTCTGGAGGCTGTGCCTGGAGCATGTGTGTGGTCTGGTCAGTGCTAGTGTGTGCATTTATACTCCCACTGATATGTGTGCGCGTGTGTGTGTATGTGTGTGTGTGTATGTGTGTGTGTGTGTGTGTGTGTGTGTGTGTGTGTGTGTGTGTGTGTGTGTGTGTGCACCATCTCGGTGTGACTGTGTGATGTGGTAATCATCCACATTCTGGGAGGAATCTGCCCATTAGTGTCACACAGTGAGCAGGCAGATGTCCTCGGGGTCACATGGCTCGGGAGAAATTGAGCAGGCTAAGGTATACAGTGCAGTTTAAATTAATTGGGAAGCACTTCAGTAGCTTTTCAAACATTAACCACAAATGTTGGAGTTTATACTGAGGGCTGCTCCTGCTCTTCAAACACGCAGGGCCGGGGGAGTAGAAAATGGTTATTGTTTAAACATTCATCTCATTTGAGCTGCTCCAGCTGTATCTACAGTGGATTTGTGGGGCAAGTCTCCCCAAAGGTAGTTATCGTCTGTAAATTCTCAAGTAGTGTCCAGAGCTTTTATTTACCTCAACTGAGGAGAATGGCCTTTTTTTTGAAGGCAGGGTAATATCAGAGCAGTTAGATTTTATTTCCTCTGTTCTGTAAGTATATTTAGTGTAGTGGATTTAAAAGACTCTTTTCTTATTTGCTTCACTTTGAGGTGTTCAAATGTTGTTGATGTAAGCTGTTACAACAAATTCACTGCTTGCTAAAATCTGTGTTACTTTAAAAGCCACAGGTGGCTTAATCTCCTCTTTTCACTGGAAGGAATTTATAGTGAAATACAGAAGATGTAAACACAGGAAGTGTGTACACAGAGCAGCATGTTAAAGTACATAAAGAACCATATTTCTGTCTAAAAGACAAACTCAGACTAAAAGAGTGGTGAGTCGAGCAAAATGTTCATCATCGCTTGCTATTATTACAAATAACCCATTTCCCAAATGTGACATACAAACAGTACATGAACATATGCATATACATAGAGAGGTATTGTATCCAATAGTTCTTGTGGGCCGTACCTCAGTACATAAAAGAACTTAACTATATACAATAGAACCAAGGGAAACTACATTTCTATTATTCACATCAGGAAAGGTTAAGTAGCAATAAGCCTCAGTGGATTCACACAAAGTCTGCTTGTGTCTGGGTTATAAATTCAATCCACATCCACCAAATTTGGTAAAATTTGTCCTCTTGAATCCTCAGAGAATAAGTCAATTTTCTATTTTAAATATTTCCAAAATTATTCCATACCAATTATCCAGTGTAGGTGGACTTAGCCACCTTCTAGTGATGAACTTTTTACTTGGCACTAGAAGGGCCTGCGGCATCTTCTTTCGAAGTGCCCTGTTGTTGCTGTATTGTGCTGAATTTACAGTGCAAGGCAAGCTTTATTTGAGTGTTAGATTTTATCTGAGGAATTTATTGGTATGCTTGTAAGCATTAGTCAGTTTGTTTTTGTACAAGGTCCGGCTAATTGTTGGGGTCTTATCTGGCAAGTAAAATTGTATATTAGCACAGCTTGTTGTATTCCAAAGATGGACCATGGGTGTGTGTGAGGGGATATGGATCCACTTGTAACTGGTGAAAAATAGATAATTAAGGTACTGTTTCTCGCACACTGATGTACGCTTTTAAAGTAGCCCATCAGTGCTAGCTTTGTTGGTCACATGGTCTCTGTCTTTCACACTGAGACAAAACGAAGCTATAATATACCTACACCCTCAATAATAAGACTAAATATAAATATGATATTGATATTTTACACACAGAAAAGCACCCCAGTATGGTGTATGCAGTGACGTAAACCTAGTCTTTAGTCTGACTTAAACCTAGTTTGACAAATATGTTTCTTCTTATTATTTTTCTTAATTTTATTTTGTAAAAGCAGTCCAGACAAAAAGTTCATTTTTTAGTGTATGGTAGGCATTAGTTTAGTGATTGACAGAGCAGGTAATGTTCTGGGTTTGATATGACAGTGCCATCTGTGTGTTAGACTGGTGACCTGTCCAGATGTACCTTCGCTCAATGTGTGCATGGATTGGCTCTGGCTCCTTAAACAAATCTGAATGGGTGTTAAGCTAGCTGATGTCTGGGCTTAATGACAGAGAAGAAATATGTATTCTAAGGAGAGACCAGTCAGGAGCACATAGCTCTGCCCTTGTTTGTGTATGTGCATATAGACAAGGAGGACAGGGAAGCAGACCGGGGGACCTCTTGAACTTATTAGTGCTGCTCCTTCCAAAATACAAAGACGATGCTGGGCAAACTAAACCACAGGAAAACTAAATAGTTAAAACATGTTGAGAGAATGATATGAAGCATTGTTAAATTCTGCCTGGAATCCACAAAAAACAACAAATATTTCTGTACATAGTGTCAGTATAAGGTTTCTAGTGCACTTCAGAGCTGTATTCCAATACAAACTTCACAATTTGAATTAGACACTGCAAATACTTAGAGTTTGTTTTATCCTGTTTGGAATACCAGATGTGTGGAGCTTACTGACAGAGGACACTACTGACCATGCCAGACAGTTAATCATAGGAAAGGATGCAGAGAAGGATGCTAAATCGACTTTCAAATCGTTTCCTCTGATTGTTGAAACTTTTTGGCTTCCACTGTTGTATTATGTGGCAGACCCCACCCGTCTGGAACCTCTGCATTTTCTAACACACAACCATAATTTATAACATTTATTTGCAGATACTTGGCTGGCTCGGGTCTGATGACTATAAAGTTGTGTTGCCCGCGATGCCATTGGTTGTTTTATGTGGCTTTAAAAATGACCTCATACCAGTAAAGTTGCCAGTGTAGCCAGTGTAGCAATCAAAGCTAAAGTTGACATTTTAAGTAATATTCTGTGGATAATTGAATGGCAACATAATGCCAACAATCACATTATTTGTTGGTGAATATTGTGATAACAATTTTTGATAGCATCAAAATGCAAATGCTGGTTTTCCCCTTTGTGATGTTTTGCCTTCTCCATACTATTTTCTTCCCAACATTCTGGTACAGGTTGATCTTAGTTTCATCTGTGTAAAGAATGCATCTGTCCAGGCTGTTTTGTTTTTGCCAAAGTCTAATCTGGACTTTCTATTCTTGATGGTTGGTTTGCACCTTGCATTTGCCCTCCCCTGAAAACATCTCTTAATGGTAGACATGGATAATCAGGAAAGGATCCTATGAACCTCCACACTGTCGTCTTCAGTGGACATTCAGGCCTTTTTTCGATGGCCTGTTTCACTTGCATTGAGAGCTTGCCGCATGTTATGGGTTCATAGCAACAGCTTCCAAATGCAAATATCACACCTAGAGTCAACTCCAGTCCTTGCTGCTTATTTGATGAAGAAATAATGAAGGAAAAGTCCACACATGTCCATGAAACAGTTTTTGAGTCGTAGATACTTTTTTGTCTCTTGAAAAAGAATTGGCTAGATATTAGAGTTATTAATTTAATTTCGATGTGAATACCCCCAAATTAATGCTGAGAGACCGCACTTTAAGCCAACAGCCAAAATAACAAAACTTTTCTCAGTGTCCAAATATATATTTGGACCTGATTGTACATGTATGAATCCAAAGAACCTCACCCAAAGATTCAAAATAGCAATTCAAAACTGCAATTTTAACTTTTTTATATTGCAAAAAATGTTTTAATGAAGAGTATTTTCTTCATCTTTTATACTGTACTACATTTCCTGAATGAAGACTCTGAGTGTGACCTCTGTCCCTTGGTACAAATGGTCAGTCAGTAAGGTGGAAAGTTCTGACCGTTCAGCAAATTCAGAGATGGCAGAGCAGTGAGTGGCAAGACAGGTCAGGATAAAAGAAGCTGCTCCAGGCACAAAGGATGACCTTTTGACCTGCACCCTCCACCCGCTCTTTTGTAACATATCGTATATGATCAAAGACAACTTAGGATGAGAGCGGAGATGAGAGCTAGCCATTGGCCGACCAGACTGGGCCAAGAGGTTAGCCTGTCAGGAAGACAACTTCAGAGCTTTTCCTTAGGCGTGTTACACCTTCTGTTTGAATGACGAATCCCGTCTGCACAAAGTCTCAATAGAAAGTCTAAAGAAATACAAAGCTGGTATATTTATGTGTTGAGGTCAAATAAGCGCAGTTTCATTCAAGAACTTGATTTGAATAAAAAAAGTAAAAATGGATTCATACTTTTTTTTTACCTGAAGATCTTTGTCCACAATCTGGCTGCAGGGTTGTTTGGAAGTCTTGATGGTGCCGACAGTGTGTTTTAACAATGGGGCGAACAGTTTAACACAGGATACAGATCATTAACCCGAGATGAGAGTCATTTTTCTGCTGCTAATGATGGCTCATCTTCTCTATGTGTAACTAATGCTTTGCATTGAACAAATCAGTAACTGTAAAACAACCGCTGTTGAGGCATTACAGTGCATGTAGTAGACATGCATTCTTCTGATCTCTGGAGGCATTGTGGTATGGCTCCTATGAATCTTTTATTTTGTACTGAATGTAGTGTAGTGACTTTGCCTCTGATTTGATTTTGAGCGTTTTGCTACCAAACTGTCCCATGTGTCAAATAAAAAGAGTTCTAGCATTACTTTTATTTTCTCTCCGGGACAATGGCTCTATCTTTGATGGTCCCATTGGTCTTGTTTTGTTTCTTTTGGCTGGCCCTGCTCTGCCCTGTGTGGCTGTCAATTAAAAAAAAAGAAGAAGAAGAAGAAGTTTTGGGCTGAGTTGAGTTAAATTGTTGCTCACATTTTAAAAAAGGCAGTACCCTTATTCTCATTCTCATCACACTGGACATACAGTACAAAGTTAAAGGAAACCAGGGACACAATTTCAGGAAGTTTTCTTTGGCCTGCAGAGAAAACCAGAGAGGAGATTTTTCTGAGATCCATTTTTAGTAGCATCAGAGGTTTTGGGGTGGGCTGTGGGGGTGGACAAGGAGTGCCTGGCTGAGACCGCAACATGTGTGTTTTTGCCTCTTGGTTGGATGTGGTCTGGGTTTCAAGCATGCAGGAAATGGTCCATAGCGTCCAGCAAACAGGTGCAAGTTAGATAGATAGATAGATAGATAGATAGATAGATAGATAGATAGATAGATAGATAGATAGATAGATAGATAGATAGATAGATAGATAGATAGATATGACTTAACTGTCGTCTCTGCTCTGACTCTTTCTCTCTCTCTTCTCCAGGGACCTGAAGAATAATTTGATAAGTACAGTGGAGCCTGGGGCCTTCCGAGGTCTGCTGTCTCTGAGGAGACTGTAAGTATGATGAACCCTTGTAATAGCCTTCTCCAGGAGACACAGGGACAAGTTTTCTGGCTTTAGAGACGACGAGTGGGAGTGTCTAAACTCAACAGAGTGAAGCGAGGACTGAAACCTTTAACTGTGGCAAAAGTGCTGAAACTACTGTTTTAGGCTTTTCTGAACTTTCTTGTCCAGGAAATGCTAAGTGGGGACACCATGCCCTTTTTAAGAAATGCCTCCCTTTGCGTTAATTCGGACACATTCACAAGCGGGAGCTGTTGGGTGTGACCACAGTCTGCAGGATGTTTTTGCTACAGGGCACATCAGCAGGAGGTGTGAGGAAAGGGAGAGCATTTTAGCCGAGTCATCCACTTTCTCCAGTGACATTTTGAGGAATAGAACCACTGACCATCTGCAGACTCATAAAGCAAGACTTTGGGTTTGACAAAGTTGTATATCAACGTTTTTATCAAAAAAGTGTTAAAATAGACTTGATCATAGAAAAGATTATAGACCTTTGCCACAGCAGCCATTTTGACATGGAATAGTAATGACAGTAATGTAAACATGTGTCGTCAATGATACTAATTAGGGTTCCATTCCATTCAGGTCAGACAGTCAGGGTGCTGCTGTGGTTCATGTCGGCTCACTGCAAAGTCTCTGCTGCAGTACATGGAACATTAATTAGTATCATTGGTAACACCTGTGTTGACCCGACTATTTCATGTCAAAATGGCTGCTGTGAAAAAGATCTATAACATTCTTTTCAATATTGGTCCATTTAATAATTCTGAATTGTTCAAAACACAATTTGTTAAAGCTTAATAGAGGTTAAAGAATAGAAACATGGCAGGTTGGATGGAAAACATTACTGTTTTAACAGTATCCATCCATCCATTATCTGTAACGCTTGGGACTGGAGCCTATCCCAGACGACTTAGGGCGAGATGTGGGGTACATCCAGGACAAGTGGTGCTAACCACTGCACCACCATGCCACCTGCTGTAATGTTATCTAAAGATAAAAATAATATTTAAATAATTAGCTTATTGATGCTATAGGGTGTGACGCATGACTTTTGCCTTGCAAAGTTTCACAGTTACCTAAAAGTACTAGTCATACTAAAACCAGTAAGGCCATAATGGAAAAACCTGCACTGAATTGTGGAAGGGTGTGTGCTTATGAGTTACAGGTTTGCATTATTTCATCTTTCAAACGTTAAAAGTTAAAAGTTTAAGTAAATTTCTCCAAAAGTCAGGTACCACACGTCTTCTTCTTCATCTGTTCTGAGTTTTATTAAGAGCCTACATACTTTCAAAGTTCTAAAATTTGAAATGGCTCACAGACCTACGTGCAATGTAAACATCCACAAAGTAATGATTTTGGCCATAGAAAAAAAAGAGTAAGGAGTAAAAGTAAAGCATAGTTTTTTTTTTCTGTTTTTGGTTTCTTCTACTCGAGTAATTTTCTCGACGATTACTCTCATCCTGGCTTTCTACATATAGGCTTCAGAGTGAGTGACATGATTGCAGCCTGATAGTTAGTGGGATCTGGGCTGGCACGGATGCAAGCGGTGAGTTAGCCGTGCTGATTCGGGGCGCGTGTGCGCCAAGCTCGGGGAGCAGCAGAGTGCTAATTTAAGTGCTCCCCAACTGGTGATTACTCGAGTGCTCTGCTTATTTTCCCACAGCTGCTCCAGCAAAGCAGCTCTTTAATTACAGAGTGCGAGGGCACGGAGCCACGAACGCAACGGCGCTCAGCCACTCGCATACGGAAACCCACTGCATTTGCATGTGTGTGTGTGTATGTCGGGGTGTGTTGTTGCCAGTGATGGTTATATGAGGAGTAAAAGGTTACAAAAGGTCAGCACAGATATTCCAGGAAGTTGAATAGATGAATGAACATGGCACTGGTTACTAACACAGCTTTCACAGCTGTTTAAGTTCTCTGTGTTTCAAGAAGGCAAGCATGCATGAAAATAGACTAACATAGACACATAGCTTTGCAAGTGATGGCTATTCTAAGTTCTGTCTCCTGATCTGACTTCTGAACTGAAGGATCTTTTTACCTTTTTTGTCCTTATAGGGACCTGTCCAATAACAGGATTGGCTGTCTCTCCCCTGAAATGTTTCTTGATCTGGGCAACCTCTCAAAATTGTGAGTAATCCCTAAATTGAAAACACGTGTTATGGACTGCTTTATGCTCAATTTGTGCCGTCTGTGCAGAATATGGTGTTTGATATGGATTTAGTAATCAGAAAACACAGTCTGGCTTTAATGCATGTGAGGAGTGACCTACCTCTGGGTGAATGTCTGTGTGTGTGTTTTCTTTTCTCCGCTAACAGGAATTTATCTGGAAACATCTTCTCCACTCTGACTGTGGGACTCTTCACACACCTCATGGCTCTCAAAGTTCTGTAAGGCAAACACACACACACACACACACACACACACACACACACACATATCATGCACGTAATACATTCAGTTATCCGAGTTGTGGTTAAAAAAATACTTCAATCTAATTTGTTATTGTTCAGCGTACAAAGGTGAGGGTAAAAAAGCCTAAGTCTGTTTTCACTGCAGATGTTTTCATAGCAGGAACAGCACAGGTGTAGCTAATGACATTAACCAAGGCATACTAGTGAGTTGGCATGGACTGCGCTCGTGCCCCGTACCCGGCTCACATAAACATACATGTTAAATCTATCAATAACACCTGTGTTTATTTTGGTTTTGACAGCTTAAAATTAGGACTGAAGTAATTCAGCTCCAGTAACACAACCACAAGCACACAGGTTGTAACTGTTTGCTGGTTTTCCCACCAGGCACTTCAGCACTGAGACTTTGTTCTGTGACTGTCAGCTCAAGTGGCTGCTCCTCTGGGCTCGAAGCAATTCGGTGAGGATTGGCAACGACACGGTGTGTTTGTTCCCCACCCACCTGCATGGACTGGAGTTTCGCAACCTACGTGAACAGCAGCTCAGATGTGGTAAGGACGTGATGGTGTGAAGTTAACATAGAGTAGGAGCTACTGGGGGATATTTATGTAAATTTAAGTAAAGGTGAGTTCATTTTGAAACGAAAACATTCACCTAATAGCATTAAAGCTCCATTATGTAACTTTTGTACTATTAAATAACATGTTTATTTATAATATTATTTTAATGCTACTCTGGATGCTAATTCCCCCTCTATGCCCTGTACGCCTATGTCTATATGTGTGTTTGCATTTACCCTGCTAGCAATGGAGCTTTGAATCGCTGGGAAAATGAAGTTCCCAGGCTCAGGGCGCGGGGAGCCAGTGGGGAATGCTAATAGAGAAGGGAGCCGGTGTCATGCCAGAACCTTGTAACCAGCCTCAGCAGCCTCTTTGGACATGGCAGAGGTTGAGACCCAAGAGGATTTTGGTATAGGACAGTAAGACTGAGAATGAGGCCACCGGACAAGACTGTGACTGGCTGTTAGTTGTCGTAGTTGTAGTAGTTTCATGAAATAAAGGGCTGAAAGACATGCTGAGCTGGGCCCATTGCCCCATATGTAAGTGTACTTGTTTGGCTGTTTACAAATTTGGTCAAGTAATATAACCTTAACACACATGATTACAGATGTCTATATTTACCAAAGGGATATAGGCACTTTGAAACTTGGAGTGTCAGAAAAAGCAACAACAAGCTCTGCAACGATAGCTCTATGGTTAGCCTTATCCTCCAATGCTCATGTAAACGTCAACGCGAATCATAGTCTCGTATTTAATGTTTTTCTGTATCACACTGAATTTGTGGCATATCCTACCCAAGGTCCCCAAATAAGTCTCATCATAATTAACACCTTTGTTAATTAGTTAATTAATTGACTCCACCTGGCATCCCAGGTGTAAATTCATCAGTGACGAGAAGGGCAGAGTGACAGCCAGCAGGTCTCTGAGTTCTCAAGTCTATCTACCAGACCGTCAGATAGGAAAGTTTACTTTCTTTGACAGCATCACTGTTATCAAGAAAACAATAACAGAATACAGCAAAGAAACGCTTTTCGATTTTTGTGTATCATTCATTCACAAAAGATGAATTCTCTTGATTTTCGAAGCTAAGCAGAGTGCGATTGTCAGGAAAAATGAAGTACTGTAATCATTCACAATTCCTGAAGGGATTAAGCTGTCATGGAGAAATTAACATTACTTTTGAAGAGAGTTTGAAGAGGCAGTGAAGAGGATTTCAGTTTCAGGAATAACACGAGGGCTGTGGGATACACATGAACGTCATTAAGTGATGCGGTTTCCATGTATGATAGAACTCCTTAAATCATTTTAATTTAATAACGCTCTAAAGAAGCAAATGTTTCAGGCCTAAAGGCCAGATTGTATGGCTTCTTAAGACGGACATTTTGCTGAGTTCTGACAAAAAAGATATCTATAAAATAACGGATATCTTTACACGTTAAGAATGCCTCCTGAGACTTCTCATTAACGAGAAACAGTTTAATTTCACTAACATTGTATTTTCAAGTGGTTAGCACAATGAGAACATGATTAAGTAGATCTATTCTGATAATAGGTTTCCCTCTCCACTGTTATCTCTCCACCTGCTGTGAACTGTTTGACAAGCCTAATATAAGCCAATGATTTAGTGCAAAATTGCCAAAGAAAAAGCCCCAGGCAAAAATTGTCTCATAATACAGTCTTTGTGTGGATTTTCTCTGCCCTGCTATGTACCATGTGTGTTGGGATTTAAAGACAGACGAAGGGGACATGTGCTTCATAAGTTGCGAGTTCAAATCCTCAGATCAGCGGAAGAGATCTGTGCTGGGAAAATGAATGAGCTCTGCTCTTCCTCTCTCAGTGAAGCATTTAACATTTAAACTGGTAGTTGTTCCATTTGCTCAGTGGCCAGTGGGAGAAGAGTATAGTAGATGGAAAAGTTCAGGTGCACTCAGCGCACCTTATAATTATAGTTTCAGAAAATGTGAGGTCCTTCATATAAAAACTGCACGGCATGCTGTGAGTCTGCCTGTATAGCAGACAAGAAAACAAAAGAAATAAATAAAATGCAGAGAGAGAAAAAAGAACGAGAGATAAGGAAGATTGTAAGACACGCCTGTGTTCAATTTTCAGAATGCTGGTGGAGTCTGGCTTCAAGAGGCTGACAGATATTTGTGGAAAAGCAATTTTAATATTCTCACTACTTAAAACAAACCTCCTAAAACTTAAGACTAAAAGATTAACACGGACATCTTTGCAGCATGGTGTCAATCAGCGGCGGGTGCATCAAACAGAGTTCTTAAGCAGAACAAAATGGCCTCTTTACTGACTGGAAGCTGTTAGCTACAGTAAAGAGAAATCTAAGAGTCTTTACTTTTTTTTTCTTTTCTGAAAGACTGGTTACAGACAGGCAATCTCCCCCTGCCTCCCTCCCCATCCCTATCTCCCCGCTCCGTGCTGCGGTCCACAGGGGAATTGTATCTCATATGTGATAGAATCATCCTCCTCTTCTCCTTACATCTAGTTCACGCAGGGGATATTGCTCTGGAATGAGAAAATCATTGGTTAGTAGTGGTGGTATGTCTGCGCGTGTGTGTTTGTGCATGTGTGCATGTGTGACATGAAGGGACATTATATGAAGATGCACCATATGCATGATGTGACACTGTCTGCGGCAAACTAATGAGGAAAAATGTGTTGTAGCCCGCAGCGGGCACATGACCCCCTCCACCCGTCACGGGTTGCGTCATTGCGCATGCAGACGGCATCGTCCTGAGACATTCCTGAGTATTCTGCGTAATCCTAATTGTATGTGTTTTTCATTTGCACAGAACAATCCAAAGCAATTACAGGATAATTCTGCCCAGTGCACAGACAAAGAGCCATGAGTGGTATCCAGTGGCAGGACGAGAAGCTCTCCTTTCCAGCCCTAAAGCATCCATTATGGGATTACAATGATAACGTTTTGGGCTGCCTGCTCTCGCCATGCTTGGATCCATCCACCTCTCCACAGCACAACTCCATCTTACAATACCGTATTCATTCACTTGGCAACAAGACATTTTCAATTGGATACAGTGTGGTGCTCTGACAATCGTATTTTTAATGTTATTTGGTGGGTGTTATTTTTTTTTCATATTTGTAAGGGAATGCTGTACAGTCGTGAACACCGGCGTCGGTGAGGCTGTGTGGATGTGGCTCAGCACCTGATGCTAGGTTCTTGTTATCAAGAAAATTGATGTGATGGGATGAAAATATCCCCTTTCCGCACTCACATACCATTGGAAATATGAATATTTCCCCACTGAGATTTTTCCCCCATTGTTTTTTTATGAAGGCATGTCATAGAAGATGCATCTGTTTCTTTCTCCAGCAGCTCCGGCATGATGGCTTGCAGATGTCTGCACCATACATTCCAGCAATGAGCCCCTGTCCCTATGCCGACACAGGTCGGGTACTGCCTGCAAATGAGGGGGAACGAAGGGGCGCATGCAGCTTCCTGCCAGGATCAGGTGCTTCCTGTGCAGAGGTCAGGGCAGGGGTCTGTTGGACTCATCTAGCTGCGGCATTCTGGCTCTTTAACACTGCTGGGATGAGAGCCACAGCGCAGACATAAAATCTGCAGCTAACATGGCATGTTATGAACTGCAGGCCCAGCCTCTGCTTTCTATAGCAGTGTTTATTGCATGATGACACAGCAGCGCAATTGCTCTTTATGGGCATCATGCCATTAATTAAATTTCATATGCAGGCTCATGTCTTTTAGCCTGTGGTCTCTAATAATTTAATGATATAAAATATCACAAAGTATAACTCAACATAGTCTGTCATATGGGTCTTTGAAGTTCAGGCACACACCTCTTTTAAAATCAGTTGCTTTGAGTAAGGGGTAATAAAGTGACTACAGAACCAGACCTGGGAGTATCAGTCTGCTGTCTGCTGCTTGCAGTATGGATAAAAATCTAAAGTGAAAAGTGAAACTGTGCAAATAAACAAGGAACGGAAATATCACATCACATATAACTCATCCATCATGTATATCTTTCTGTCCATATCAGCTATCAGCTGTATAAATAAATATAAATGAAGACTTCAGATTCATGGCAGTTACCATAATAACTTCGTAATGCTAACAGGTGCAGAGAAACACGGAGCCTGGTGTGTGCCAGTGTGTGAATATTTATAGACCTTTATAATTACTTTTGATTAATAAATTGATAGATTTAAAGTGCTTTTACAAATTGATGAATTGAATTTGCATTTAAATGATGCGGCAGTCGGAGCTCGGATTGGCCCGATTCCACATACGATTCCCACAGGCCCAGCCGGGCTATCGGAGAAACAGCTGGCCAATCAAAGCTCCTGTTGTCTCTCTGCTGGTTGGGTATTCAATTTTTAGGTGACACACTGTGTGCACGTACTGGTAAAACGTTAAAGCAGGAAACTAATGACTTATGAGTTGTACGATAAGTATGATAGGCATACAATTATGTACACAAAGCAAAAAAAAAAAAAAATCTTTAGCTTAGTCAAACAAACTCAATAGTTGTTTAATAGCCGTCATTAAGTTGTCATCCTTTAGATAAGAGTTAAAAATTATAAATGTTCCCGTCCTGAAAAGATGCCCAAAATGGCTGTCCCCCACCGTAACAGTCACATTGTGTTTCCTGTAGCTCACAATAAAAGACACTCTGTGTTTGGCCAGTTGAACGTGTTTAATGTGAAGCAGCAGTAAGACATTTCATTTGCTTCAGCAGTAACTTATTACGGCTCTGTGAAGGGAGCAAACAGTAAACAGCGAGGCTGTTATCAGTTTGATTAAAACGTGCTGGATTACACCGATCTTTTTGCGGCAAATCTGTCGTACGTGCGAAGGCAGTCTGAAGCCAGAGCAATAATGGCAGACTTCCCCACTGAGAATTTAATAATCTTATAAATTTGATCAAAAATAGCTTGGATTTCATGATTTTTTAAAATAATTTTAAATAATTTGCTACTTGACTGAACACTGCCAAAGTCTATAATTACTGTGGTGACACGGTTCAGACTGCTGGTAGCTTTAACGAGTTAGCTGTATCCTAACGAAGCCCTGGTGGTCATGATGCATCAGCGTTTGTTCCACACTTCTAATGTACTCTCACACTCACACATACATACCATCGGGCCTCTGTCCCTGTCTCTGTCTCTCTTCCACTCTTACTCCTACACACACACACACACACACACACACACACACACTCTCAACCAATAATTGCATTTTGCTCTGGCAGTGTCCAGCAGGCGAAGGCAAGCAGCCACACTCTGATCCTTGGCTCAAAGCGTTGTTTCAACAGTATCAGCATCAGCCAAGTCAACAGTCAATGGCCCCCATGCTGTTTCTGCTGTGTGTCACCCACAGGAGATAACAAAGCCTCAGCTACTGTTGCCGAGGACTATCGTATCTTAACACTGTGACAGGGTCAACTCTAGTAATTACACAGAGATATCTTCATGAAGAATGTGGCAGATTCTCAACGTTACACACTTATGATTATCACTTACATATGTAGGAAACTGAGGTTTAAAGTTCTACATGGGTTAATAGCTGGAATTGTTTAGTGGGTTATTTACTACCACAAGTCGTAATGCTATCTACTCTTTTCTGCTAAATGGAGACGTTAAGTTGCAGACATTCATCTGACATGGATCTTTTCAGTATTTTCCTTTCCAACCAATGCATGGAGCAATAAAAGACTTTATGACCTGTGTATCGGATTGCCTGTCAGCAGCAACATCCACAATTGATTGGAATACAAGCGAAGGCAAAGCGCTTGCTTATGCTGCTCTTTGGAGCTTATCCAAGGAAATGTCTTGTACGAATCAACACGCTCCAGAGGAATTCCCAAGGAGGTAAAGTGAGCTGGCAAGGCACCGTTCTAATCCTGGATAAAAATAAAAAAAACGCTAGCCATACATCTTCACGGGTCAATCATGATCAGAGACACTGTATTGTCTTATATAATCGATATCTGCAGTGTGATTAGATCTATCAGCTCCTGAGGGGTTCTCACTAAAAATCAATCCCTTTCCCATATTCTGCCACTGGACTAAACACTCTCCCCTGTCTTTAATCTCATCCTTATCATAGCCTTACTCTCTGGTAAAAAGGCTTGAGGACTTAGCCAGCTGCAAGGTACATAATCCTATCACTGGTGTTTGCGGCAGACTTCCATTGTGAACATGTAAGGTGTCAAGGAGAGTCCAGGGGAGCGCTCAAGGCTGTTCTCTTTTATCAGCTGCTGTTCATCTCGCACAGCAACAGCAACAACATGTGGCAACGACGGGAGAGGAGTGTGACCTTGACTGAATGTGTGCGTGTGTGGATGTGTGTGTGTGTTCATCGTATTTAGGGAGCATACATGTGGTGCTGCGGTGTTGTGTGGAGTGTTGATTCCAGTCTGATTTCGATTCATGCATGTAATTCTGCACTTGTAGATGTCGACGCCGCCGGCAAGATAGGCAAAATCCTGATTACCGTTCCCCCAACGCGTCATTCTGCCTCTTATCTTTTTCTTCCAAGGATGGAGGAATGACCTCTCGCTTTCTTCCTCTACCCCTCGTCCTCCTCTGGAAGGGGGAAGGGAAGGTTTTACAAGCTGACCTTCCTGTTTTATCCTCTCCTCATCTTCCAGATGGACCTCTGGAGATGCCCCTCTTCCAGCTCATCCCTTCCCAGAGACAACTGGTTTTTCGCGGAGACCGCCTGCCCCTGCAGTGCACCGCCTCCTACCTGGACCAGTCGGTGGAGCTGCGATGGCGTCATAACGGCCACATCACGAACACGCAGGAGGACCGGGGCATCTACGTGGAGGAAACCCTGCTTCACGACTGCTGCCTCCTGACCAGGTACACGCAGAGGATGAGAGGGAGGGGAGGAAGGGAGGATGGATAGGGGAATGTGAGCTGAGAGCTGATTTAGCTTGCACACACTTCCGAGATGAAGTCCACCCAAGCAGATAAAGTCAAAATACATGAGCTGCTGCATAAACGGTCTCATTACCTTACCCCGAGAAACACGCGCACGCTTGCAACCAATATAGCCCTCACATGTTCATCTGCGCACAGGCATGCCACCTCTCCCCGTCTCTCACTCACCCAGGAGCTGTGATTTACCTTTTGTTATTGGCGCCCTTGATAAGGATCTGAAAGGACAGGACAGAATTGGCTTGGCAGCATGCCAACACCTCAGAGCAATCTGCAGCTCGTCTCTAGAGGTTGGCCGTCCAGCCGCTCCCCCAGCGCCGCCAGGAGCGCTTGCTGATCACACGCTAAGAGGAACAGATGCTGAATCATAATTGCGGTGATAAAGTAGACCGGCAGCACTGGCTTCGCACATTTTTCTGATAGAAGACGTTGCCACAAGCCTCCATCCTCTTCCTGCCTTTGTTTGCCTGGTGGTCTGCGGCGCATATGTGTGTGTGTGTGTGTGTGTTATAGTAAATGCATTTGACGTAATGCTGTGGCAACAGGGCTCAGATGCAGGAGCACATTGCTGTTGATTACTTTAACTGCTGCCTATTCTGACTCTGCCTCTCTAACATAAATATTGATAGAGTGCTGACAGAAATATGTTTCCCTGTGTCAACAGGGCCAGAACGCCTCTTGTTGTGCGGTTTATTTGGCAACAAGAATACCAGCTACTTTTCCGCTCCATTTCGGGAAAGGTGTACCATTCCCCTGGCTGCAAACGCCACAAATAGTCAATATTTTTTCTTTTCATTATGTACCAGCTCACTGTGTTTGACATTCTCAGTGATCCCTATGGTGAATGCACTGCCTTGAATAATTGGATTACAGGGTAGGCAGAGAACTTTTACTGTCCTTGCGCCTCAGTAGTGATGTGTCTTGCCATAGTGTATTTTTACTGAGGTATTCATCAGCAGAGGTCAATGCAATACTTTCACTACCCAATGTCATTCACTACCCATTCCCTGGTGATGGGGACTGAAGTGCCGTACACAAACAGCCCTCAAAATGAATGATAGAATAATCTAATGAAAGGCATTGGACAGAAGTGATGATGTGAAAATCAGTTGATGCAAGGAACAATTTTAATGATGTAGGAATTGATTTGTAATGCAGCATTTTATACTGTGCCATTGCAGCTGGTAATAAAAGTGTGCAGGGTGTGTAGATTTGAAAATGTCTGACTTCGGTAGTATCAGAGAAGACGCCGGCTTTCACAAGCCAAAATATGTCATATTAAGCATGTAAGTGATGCTGTAATTACATAAAGTGAAAAATCTGATTATCAATGGAAATGCAGTAAAACAGAAACATGCACTGGCTTCAGACTCCGAAGCCCATCAGAGAGATTAATGCTCATTGTCCATTGTAAGGCGTCATTGTCAAAAGAGCTCTGTATGCAACTGACCCTCCATTTTGGCTGTGTACTGACTGGCCCTGTCTGTCTGTCAGCTTCTGTTCCAGCCTTCTGCTTCTCCAGTCCCATCAGCGCAAACTGCTCCCCATCTTTCCCCGAAACTCAAAAGCGAGTCCTCCAGAATTCTCAACTCTGCTTTTCCAGCTCAGCGTCCCACTGGAACGTGCTAAATTTCTCATTGCTCCTATTCTGATCAGGGCCCCCGCTTGCAATTACCCACTGCTCTGCTCTTGTATACACGAATAATGCAATTTTCTCTCCCAAGTGGAACCCATTCGGGTCATGTTGCTCTTGGCACCTAAAATCTCTCTCTCCTGTAGAAAACCTGCTACAAGCAGACATCATTTCCATAGCTGATGACTGTGTAACAGAGTTTGGTCCAACAAAAACAATCTGCTGTGTCTGGGCTGAGTTTCACCCTTCGCCCTGAGCCGTATCTTAAATTGCAGTGTTGAGAGAGACGTGTGGGGGAAATTAAAGTCCTGTGACTTCACGGGTCCAGCACTCGTTAAGTCAAAAAAAAAAAAAAAAATGTAAGTAATGTTTTGCCCTTTGACACGCCAGACGCTGTCAAAGCTCGTTTAGCCCCAGCGGACAATATATTAGTCATTACGGCCCGTGTTGATGTCGTTCACCTTGGGTAAATGTGCTCTGAGTCAGTCAGCCTCGCCCTGCATGCCCCATCAGAGGGGAAAGACTAAATACACATGAATTAGCGTGTGGCTTAAAGCCCTCGTCTGGATTTGTCGCACAGTGTTGCTGCAGTGAGAGCGGAGATGCCAAAGCCTCAGCGAAGTGACCTCTTTGAAGGTGAACCCAAAATGTTTTGTGGCTGTTTTCTCAGCTAAATTCTGCTGATCCTGCTTTAGGCTGTTATCAGGCAAACAGCCAGTGTGGATGTATGACGTGACTTTTGCTAGCAGGAGCAGGCGTAACATTATGAAATACCTTTTGTAATTCTTGTTTTGTATTGTACTTTTGTAGCTTTCACCTCCCTCCCACTTTCACACTGTACCGTGTCATTATAGCCTCTTATTCGCTGGCGCAGGTGGGCCGATAAGCTGATCCGTTTACATTGCTCACAGTGAACAGGCGCAAAAAAAAAAGCCAGGCCCCATGAGGCCTGATGATTCTGCGATGTGGGCCAGACTCCTGCTGAGTAATGGTGTCAAGCCAAACTCCCAGTATTAGCTATGCTAGCGGCAGCAGTGGGACCAGCCTGTGATTCATGTTTCATTAATCAAACATTTTAAAGCCCTCTAGCTAGCTACAGCAGACACTTTGGATGTATCTCTCTTAATCCTCTCCATTTTTAATCAGGCTAATCTTGCACAAAATGAAGAACCTGGTTTGGAAATATTACTGAAGGCAAAGGAAACGCGAGCGTGTCTCTCCCTGTCTCTTCCTTCGTGCCTCTGTTGATCTCTCAAAAGCTCTTTTTCTGTTTTTCTCTATATACAACGCTGTGCAGCTGCTTGCAAACATGAACTTTTAAAAAATTCTTTAAATTCTACCCACATCTCTTCCCTCTGTTAGTGCATTCTGCTGTGCTTTCTTGAAATCCCTGCCTCTGTTGCACCTTTTGTTTTTCCTCATTTTCCATCTCGAATTTAGCGAACTGTTTACAGGCTTTTGTGCAGCATCAGTTGCTAAGGAGACCAAATTTGATCACATCCACATATATACAATTTTACCCATGAGATCATCACTTTACTGCTTGCCAGTTTCAGTCAATAAAGAACAATAAAAGCTCTTAGTTATGTTGGATGAAGTTTAACAAGGGGAAAGTCAAGTGTTAATTATTAAGAGTCTACATATTGAGCAGAGTCGAGGATTGAGTGGGTTAGGAAAGAGCTAATTTGATATGCTGCTCCAACGGGAATAGTATGTTCAATATATGAGAGTGAATTATGGCTATGCGTGTCTGTCTGTGTACGTACTGAACATGTACATGTGCACCTGCGTGTGCATTACTCCTCTAAGCATCTAAATGTTACGACAAACAGTTGATGCGTAGGCCCAAAATCAAACATTTTTAATGTCCTCAAAGCTGTGATAAAACTAAATTTCACAAAGTGATCAGCAAGCTTGCCGGAAAATGTCCCAGTTTTGGAGCATTTGTTGGGTAGAGGGCACAGATTGAAAATTTACAGTCTCACAAGCAACATTATGTAAACAAATTGTTAAATATCAGCGCGCAAGCATAAATGTTCCTAATGAGTCCTTGGGGAAGTGCGCCACAATGGTGCAGTGTTAACCGTGGATGTAGGTCATTGCTTTGTGTATGGCTCATGTGCACCCTTGTCCTACTGCTTTTCACATGCTGGGACGGTTTCTTCATCTGTTTCTTCATGTGTTTACGCTGACCTTTTTCTGAAAATGGGGCTGGCAGTTGGATGGTTTCCTCTGCTTGTCTTGATTTGTCTGGGTGCAGCAGTTCACCGGGAAACGTCTGCGATCAGGCTGCAGAATACGCCTTCAGTAGTGAGGTTTTCCTTTGTGAGGCGAGGTGGGCGGTGGGTGTGTATGTGCGCTAGGTTGTGGGAGGTGGTGGGGGGGTATTTCCCTGTGTATTTCCCAGCATTCAGGCAGTTGGCCAGTGTTCAGCAATGATGTAACTGTCCCCTCGGCAGACTATTCACGGTGAGAGAGGACAAGTGCCGCAGCTCTGTCTCACACACACCTGCATGCATGTAATCACACTGCTAACCACAAACCCCCAACCATCACCATCATCCATCAGTCTGCTTTGTTTGATGTGCTGTACAAGGACACGTATTGTTCCAGGCAGAATAAATTAAATATTAATAAATGACAGATAAGGTTCAATGACACTTTCTGAATATAACATAATAATACCCAAACCTTTCTACACACCTGAGGACGTTTGATTATTTGAAGGAAATTGGTATTCATCAACAACTGTGACAAAGTTCTGAGTATATTTAGAAGTGCCTGCATCCATTTTCTTAATTATTTAATGGTGGGGCTGTTGGATTTTCAGTAAATACATGAATAAACAAGGGTATGTGTAAACATTTGAAAGTCTATCTCAAGTATCATAGACTTCCCATAATCCAACAGTAAGAAGCAGAAGTTCGGTTCTTTTAAGTTAAGAAGACATAATAATATAAAACAATCACAAGTGCAGAAGGCTGCCAGAAGCAGAAACAGACAACAGTCAACTCTGGAAAACTTTGACAAACAGAAAAGAAATAGAAAGAACAGAAAAGAGAAAACTACAGCAGAACTTTCAGCAGACATAAACTCAGATACCACAGTAAATGCCTTCATAAAAACAACTTTAAGCACACTCAAAGCTTCAGATGCTGGCGTCCCCCTTTAAAAATGCTAATAGCTTAGAGGGTCTAACGTTATTGTTGCGTGTCAGAGGTGGTCTCTGCCGACTGTCTTTCTGTCTCTCGATGGCTGCTCTACTTTGTTTTCCCATTGTTTGTTTCTTGTACTCTGTTCTTGCAAATACCAGACGATTGGTGATCTCTGTGGATTCCTAAATGCAAAGCAATTGCTGGAAAAGGCAGCAAGAACTTCCGCTAACAAACGTATGTCACTTACTTCAAAGACACACCGTGGCCCACGGTAACGCACTAGGAAACACACTGTAAACTGATGTCATAAACAACATTTTATGGTATAGTATTGTTTATAAGTATACAACATATACATGTCACAAACAACAAAAGCTGATAGAAAGTTTCCGGTCTTAACTGACCAAAGTATTGATTGCTCAATACTACTCTGACTACAAACAGAAACACAGAAAGAGTTTTTCTGTGACTGGGTCTGTATTTGGACTGTCTTGTGCACACACTGTACTGTATGAGCACTCTTTACTGTGAATATGGATGTAGACAATGCAGATTTTACATGTAAACATAACTTCTGTTGGCAAGCATACTCACAAGTCACCTTTAAGTGGCCTTGCTATTGCCCACATTTTGTGTGTGTGTGTGTGTGAAAACAGATTTCTACTTGTAATCTCTTCTCAATCTAGTGAGGTCTAGAATGCTCAAGTTCTTTTATTGCTAAATCAATAATCAAAGTAGAAGATGTTGGCTCTATAGAGTATTACAACATGGGAACTTAGTATTTCCAACCAATTTCATTAACTTGTGTGAAAATGAAAAAAGACTTTGAGGGCTATTTTACAAATGACTGTGGTCCCCATGTAATACTAGTCCTGTTCAAATAGAGTAGAGACTGACAGATTTGGTCTTCTATTATAGCTTCTACTGTTATCTATATTTTCTGTTTGGATTAGGTCTTCAGACAACACATGTCCTCATTGTGGTTTGTTATATAACAGAGAGACAGGCTGGACTGAGCCCAGGGGATTTCAATTTAAGGCCCATCCACACTTTGAGCTGAACTTGTGTCCTGTGGAAGAGGGAGGATGTTGTTTTAAAGAAGGAGGTGAAGGGAGAGACCGAGAGAGAGAGTGAGTGATCGAAAGAGTGTATGACATTGTGTGTAAAACAGGATAAGCCTGTGGATGAGAGGTAAGGGTTAGGTTACAGTTTAGAAGAGAGTGACTCATGCTTATAGTAACATTCTTAGAGCAAATCAAAGGTTTGTAGATATGTCTCATGTCCAAACTATTAAATAATTAGTGCAAAAATCCTTCTAAACTTGCTAAAAATGCCCAGAACTTTTCTTTGGACATCTGAAAATGTACTTACTCATATGCAAAAACCCTCACAAGAATTCACAGGCAGTCACACACACACAAGCATACACACTTGTTCTCTAGCCCGGAATGTCATCATCTCAGTCAAGCGTTCAAATCTGATTTAGAGCCTTTTAGAAAAGCAATCAGAAAAGAGAGCTTTATTGGAACACAGAAGATGAAATCACGACTTATTTTATTCATTTTCATAACTCGCCCACAGGAAGTCAGTGGGGCAAATTCATGGGTCTGTTCAGTATAGGGGATGTTAATAGCATCCTCTGACTCACGCTGGTCTTCACTTACAAAACAAACAACAGTGGGTGAGTTCACACCAGAACATTGATTTAGTTTTGAATCTTTTAGGTATACCCAGATTACGTCTTGGAGATTCCTAACATTATAGAGCGTATTGATTGTTTAAGAATTAAGCACCAAATAAGCTCTTAAATATTTTAAGTATAGATGGAACACATTTGACTAACAGATTTACTGGGTCATATTTACTTTAATTTGTTGGCATTAGTATTTTTATTTTATATTTAACATGTATCAGAGTCTCAGAGAGTATCATAGAATTGGTCCTAATATATCTAAATTCTTTAAAATTGGTTACACTATTTTGGGACTTTTGAGATTTAATAGTGTATTAATAATTATCATTAATAAAAAAGTAATGTAGGAACTCATTTATTACTTAACTACAGCAGTTATCCAAATCATTCCTCCTATGAATGTCAGCCCTGTAACCGCCATAAAATATTGATGCTGATAACTGTATACTGTAATTTTTAGTCAATGTTAGCTCTAGGGATGGCAATGCCATATCTCATGTCATATAAATGTCATATTAGATATCTCATTGGATCATCTGAAATATTGCCATAACTGTTGGTTGAAATGCCATTACGTTTGGTTCAGACATTCCTGTTCCCTGCAGGATGAATGGTAACTCTCCATCCAGAGCCACCGTAATATCAATTTTAATTTATTTAATATTTTGGTAAATCAAATTCATAGCTAATGCATTCCCATCAACCTCACATGCCCGTACAGGCTTTGTGTTCATTTGTGTTTAGCTCAAAGTATTCCTGTGACTAAGTACATCCTCACAAAGTTGCTACCATGCCTGTAAACTCTGTTTTGCTGTTGTCATCCATAGCTTGCCAAATGTGCATGAAACAGCCATACATCAAGATAATGCAACAAACTACGGTGTGGCTTCAGCAGTGAAGGTCATGTTTATGTGTCAGTCAGAATCAAAGAGCAAAGTCCTCTGTCTAAATGCACCACTTTGGACTTCAGAGTCTACAAGGAGAAAATCATAGCAGCAGAGGCTAATATTTTGGACTCAATAGACCAGAATGCAATGCAGTCAGAAGTCAAACACGCCAGGTGAATTGGAAGGTCTAGGTTGGTTGAAATGTGTTTCTGTGTAATGTCCTGTGATTTTCCTGCCTTTCACCCACTGCATGCTGGGACGGGCTCAGGCCTAAAATAATTGTACTAGTTTGTGAGTATATTGAGACAGAAAAGGGAGTAGGAGACAGCGGAGCAGACAAATTGAAGGCATTTAATGTTTCTGAATAAACATTTCTCTCACACCATCTGAGAGACGTTTTCTGGGATTACGGCTTCTCCCCATCACAGCCGCTCAGCCGTTAATCATCTTTACTCTGAAAGATTTCACTTCCTTGTCCAGCTTGTCACTTCTAATTTTTAAAGTAAAGCATCACACATTCTCATTTGTGGAGCATTGTTCCCCAAGTCGCTTTTAAAAACTTTTACAGTATTGTGTGGGTATGCTGTGACTTGTGTACTGTGAACACAAACAGCTTAATTAAATCACAAAAACACACATTAGCTCCTTAAGTACACACAAAGTGTATATTTTACTACAGCTGGATTGTATTGGGAAATGAAACAGTTGGCATTTCTCAAGGAGGCACCATTTCCATGGTGATAATGCCCGTTGCTTAGCAATCTCTGCCGTCTTTTCTCCTTTTTTTGTCATAAGGCGTAAAATCCTCAAGATTAGTCGCCTTGGCAAATGGCCTGCATTGGCTCTTTGTCACTGTTTCACCATCCTTTGTTTAATCAGGCATTTTCTATTGAGATAGGAATCGCTGTGACAAAGTAGGAAAGATAAGCATGAGTAATGATCATCTTAAGTCACAGCCAACATTTTAAACCATCGCATACACATACTCGCACAACTGTCTCTTGAATGAATTCAGTTTTATGAAGCACACGCAGGCATGCACATTTTTTACACCCATCCCGATTCCATCAAATGTTGCCCTAACCTTAACCCTCCCCACTGCATGCTTAACTTTAATCCTTCGCCTGATCCAAAAATAATCCAAACCTCCCTAAATTCAGGTCCCAGCACAGAGACGATCTTCAGTCTACACATAACCCCAACCCAAATCTTAATCCAGCACCTTGTACAAACCTTTTAAGGAGAGTTGAAGCTCGCAGGAAGAGGTTCACCATCATACTTGCCACACAGACACTCTCACAGCTTTACGCCTCTGCTCTCCTCCTCCAGTGAGGTCATCCTGTCCAACATCGACGTGGGCATCGCTGGCATCTGGGAGTGCCTGGTGACCAGTTCCCGTGGCAACACTTCTCAGCAAATGGAGATAGTTGTTCTGGAGACGTCAGCGCCGTACTGCCCAGCTGACAGAGTCACCAACAACAAGGGGGACTTCAGGTGAGTCACATCTCAGCAACAGTCACGCACAGCCACCCAGCCATGTGGGTGGGTGAGGTTAATGACGGCAGCTTCCGGCTATGAAAAATGAAACCAGTGTGGAAGTGTCTTAAACTTGCATTCTTTCTAATGTTGTCTAAAAGCAGTCAGTTCCACAGGTTGCAAAAAGAATGTGTGGAGTCCTTTAAGAAAATGGTCCTCATCTCATTTGATTTACTATTAAACTGAGTCAGTTTATGGCCATGGCCCCACATGTTAGTTTCAAGTCTGCATGCATATGTTCATATTGTAAATTATGGTTTCATTTAGTGTAAAATAGATGGAATTTTCAATCTGCCTCACATCTAACAAAAATATGTACAAAACTCAACAAAGTGTAACATACACTACATAAATTAAATATCCTGTGCACATAGCTACACCTGATATGCTCATTCCTCAACAGACACAAAGCAACTGCTTAAATAGACACTGTTCAGCTGGCATTAACTCTGGCTGTACCACTAGTGGAGGTAACTTCACTGGTTCTCCTGGTAATTTTCAAAGCTATATGTTAAGTTAGTTAAGTTATACACACTTAACTATAGAAACACATTTACCTGTTCTATCACACAACCAACATATCAACCATACATAAATCAAATCACAGATAAACCTAAATCACTTCTAAACTAACTTTCCCTCACCCCCACACGCTTGGACTCATCCAGTGACATCCCCCAATTATGTGAGCCAGGGTACAAATACAGGAAGTGGTTCAAGCACTTCCCCTTTTTCCCTGGACCATATGGTAAGTATCAAAAAGAGTGCAGATTTAACTTATTGAGAGCAGAAATAAACCAATAAACTTCAGTACTTGTATCTGTATTTATTTTAACCAAAGCTGTTGAAATGTGGGATTTTACAAAACACAAACAGGCACAGAATGGTCTGCATCTGCATAATGATTACTGATGGAACTGTGGTGAAAACAAAGAATTAACAAGCATGGTTGAACTCAACAATATGGTATTGCTGATACACATGGAAAAAATGGTGTGCTCTCACCCACTTAGTTACACCAAGATTGTAACAATCATGATGGCAAACTTGAGGCTTCAATACAGTGAAGCCTAAACCAATGGGTGACATCACAGTAGGTTTACATTTGGGTTATTCATGCTAATAAGCTAACACTTAACAGCAACCTGCTTTATGCACCATGGAAGTGAAGGATTCTCACAAATGGTGACCAGTCTGAAACTGGGTGCACGAAATTGTACAAAGTCCTACGCAGTGTTGCTTAGCTCTTTACAGTGCTTTCTATTTATCACCTACTATAGATTTGTGTAAGCAGTACTAATGGACAGTAACTAGCTCTTCAACAAAGTAAGGCATTGGTTTAATCTCACTCTAATTGAAGTCACCGGAAATATTCACAATTAAAGAGTCTACTGTATAAAAATGAATACTGTAATCTCCCCCACTGTTATCTTTGCATGGACAGTGCAGTTAAGTCTGGTTCTTGCGGATACCCTGCTGGTTTTTGTTTCACCTGACAAACAAGATGTGGCTCATCAACTTTCAAAGACTAGAATCAAGTATGTACAGTAGAGCCTGGATTTTTGGAATGAAAAACAAACATTACGGCTCAGTGCATACCAGCTTTAAAGTAAGACTGTAAAAAAGCGAGCATGACCGAGGTTTCACACAAAGAGGGGGAAAAACACCCTTTGCCCTCAATCCATCCTCTTTTCACCCGTCTTGAAACCTAGTAGTTGTACAGACACATATCCCGCACCTCCCCATGGGTGCGCTGCTGTTGCGCACTATCCTTTGTAGCCACTGTACTTTACAGCCCAGTTCTGGTGCAGCGAGTACAGGGGCTTTGTTTCTGCCGGAGCATTGGAGTAATGGGCTGTAAAATGAGCCCCCTTTTTTGTTGGGGGCGAAATTAACGCCATTTATTACAAAGTAGCTACTGCTGCTGCAACAATGTGAAGGGAGAGAAGAAAAGGATGAGGATGGAGAGCAGATAGATGGAAGGTCTCTACCCTCAGAGCAGATTACCAGCCCTCTGAGTGTGTTGCTCCTTTATTTTCATTTAGATGAAGTCAAAAGTGTTACCACATCAAGCATTATTCCTGCTTTGCTGCAGCAGGATTTTGACGTTGCCTTAAGGAGAATACCACAAAACATAAGATGCATGTTTCTCCTCTGATTGTAGACAAATTGATCAATACGTGTGAGCAGCAGAAACGACTCTTTCCCGAGGCTGCACAGAAGCACAGAAATAAGACATTCAATCTACAATGGCGCCAAGAAACAAAACCTGGAGTTCTTTTATTATCTGGGAAATGGAGGCTAATGTAGTGGACTACTGTATGAATGTTTGGCTGACTTTTTACACTCAAATGAGCTTGATTTTATTGAATCACTAACAGGCATTTCCCAGAAAATGAAGGTTTCCCATTCCCCCGTAAAATCACCCCCCTAACACAGGTTGGTCAGTAGAGCAACTCCAAGACTTGGCTCTTGATGACATTATTGACAAAGTCTCATTTCTTGCTTCAGAGGAGACTTCACTGAACTTTACACGACCATGTGAAAAACACTTGTAATTACCCTTTTAGGCTGAAATTCCCCTGGCAGAAACAGATTTCTTCTATGCACATGTTTTCTACCTTCCATCTGTGGTGCATGTTAAAGGGGTGCTCAACTGTATAAATACTAAATACTAAATAACTGGTGTAGTATTGCACAGTTGTGGGAATCCAGAGAGATAAATTAAAGAATTAATCGTCACATTGATCAGCAGAAGACTAGATATAATAAGTTTTATGTGCTAGTATGGGTCAATCTTGAAAACACAGAGTGCTACATTACCTCTGGTTTGATTTTATAGTGTCTTTCACCCTCCATGTCCTGCAGTTTGTATCAAAAAACGTGCGTTATCATAAATAATTCTGAAGTCTGCAGGGTTATTTTTCAGGATACGTCATTCAAGTGTTGTCATGGAGTATGCTTGATATTCATGTGTACAAATGGTGGAGTAAAAAAAAAGAAGTTTAGTTTCACTGTGCAAGCAGAAAGACAGTGATTTTATAAAGTTAGTAAATGAAGTTAATTAAGTCAGAAGTCATTAATAAAAGAACTCATTGTTTCACAATCAAGGATCAGAATCTGGCAGTGTTCTGCAAAAATAATTAGCGCTAGCTGTAAATCAAATATGCAAATTAAAAATTTCCCAAGTAAAGGGAGTGTGAAATTGCCATCTGGTGCAGTGTACATTCCTGAACTAACTTCATTCCTGATAATCCAGCGATATCCTGTGTGACAGGTGGCCAAAGACTTTAGCTGGGATCCTGGCCTTCCTGCCCTGTGCCCCTGCCACCTTTGGCTCTGCCCCTCACCCCTCAGGCAGCGCCTCTCACCCGTCTGGTCAGAAGGAGAAGAAGGCGTGGCGGCGCTGTGACCGGGCCGGACGGTGGGCTGAAGAGGACTACACTCAGTGCCCGTATGCCAGCGAACTGACCCGCGTGCTGCATGAGCTCACACAGGTATCAGTATACACGGTCTGGGATTCATTCACAGATTCTATCCCACACTTTTTTTCCAGCATCAGTTTTAATTTTACAAGTTAATTACGACAGTGAGCATGTTGAGATACGTATTTGCCAACCTGCTCAGCCTAATGGTGAGATTTGACAACTTCATATTCCTCGAGTGCAGAAATGAACAGCTCCACTCATCGGGCTGTAGCCTGCAGGTATTTGCAGATCTGTACAAGTAAGCCTTTATACACATTATACAAACTGACTGATGATGAGCTTTTTCTATTGATATTTCTCATGGGATTACTTCACCACATCAGAGTAATCGACTTCACAAAACTACACACATGGCTTGAAATAGCATTACAGTCATTTATTATATGTTGTCGAGGCTCTTTCATGTAATGTCCCTGTTGAGTTGTGATGTTGGATTGTGTGATTGTCCTCTCTGAATATGTCTGTTTACTTTTTTTTCAAAATTCCAGATAACTATTAACACCACCAACGCTCAGCCTTTAGGCCAGCAGTTAGTGGCCTTCACCAGCAGGGCAGCACACTTCACCGACGTGATGGACGTCATCTTTGTCACCCACCTGGTGGAGAGACTGACAAGGCTGGTGGAGAAACGTAGAGATGTAAGACACCCCACAGACAGCTCACTGCGTAACGTGTGATTTTAGCCTTGTTTCCAGTCTATATCTTTAATTATTTACATTTTCTCACCATTACAAGTTTGCCAAATTTGCTATTGGCACTTATGCATGTTGCCAATTGGTGTATGCCTGGATTGCTTTGATGATGATTTTGAGGCAAATCTTGAAGTTATTAAGAGTATCTTCATTTTTTGATTACCACGCAGATTTTTAACATTCTCTGAAATTGTAAGTCAAAAAAAAGAGTATGATTATTTATACAAATTGGGGCTTCATGCCTCATGTCTCTCCCTTCATCCCTCACAGCTTTGAAATCTCTGCTTTGAAGGAGTTACTTATGGTACAGTCTTCCTTTGTCCACTGTACAGTCTTTTTCACTCCAGCTCAGACTGCAGCGAGTCGTATTCACACTTATGTCCGCTTATGTCGCAGCTTTTATGAAAGCAATTATTTGCCTTTGCCTTGAGAAAAAAATTAGCTTTATCTGTTTAACTGTTGACTCGCTCATCGAGAGGTAACAATGGCTACTCAAGAGCCCAGAAAAGGACACTTCAGTGGATGTCAGCGACAGACAGCAGGGGCTGTCTAAAAAGACACGCTGTTGTTCTGGCTTCAATCCTTCAATCGATTCCAGACAGCTTAACTTTTCACCTCATATGCTTTTCTCTCGCCCATGGCCGCGTTGGACCAGAATGACAATTATGGTTATGAAGACGCATCTCTTTTTGGGCGAGCCGTGTTTTGGACTTCTCTTCTGTCTGTGGCCGGAGGCAATCTGAGGGCTTTACGTCACGCTGAAGGTCAGGCGGTGCGAGGCGATGGGTGTTGAGCTTAGTCAGTGAAAAGAATCAATATTAGCTCTCACTTGTCCAATTGCTCATCATAGGTCACTGGGGAGATATTATTAGGAGATACTTAGAGTTTTATCATTCCTAAGACAATGCTGATGAGACCACCCTCCATTCATCCAATAAAGAACAGCTGAATGAAGCAACAAAGAAAAGTACAGTAAGTAAATAGCGAACTGCCATCCCAAGGAAGTGATTATGCCCCATTGGAGCTGCTAATCTAAATTAAATCTCCCTATAATGAATGAAGCCACCATTGCCTCCCTCACATTCTGAGTGGAGATTATAAATGTGCCTGTTGTTGTGGATATGATTGATGTGCATGATGAGTCTGCCTCTTTGTGTGTGTGTGTGTGTGTGTGTGTGTGTGTGCGCACGTACAGTTTGTGTAGCTGTGTACAATTCATTTGCATACATGTTTGTTTGTGCCCTCGCAGCTGGGGGACTATATATCAGACATAGCCAGTAACATGATGCTCGTGGAGGAGCACATCCTGTGGATGGCGCAGAACGAGGCCAGGGCGTGCACTCGGATCGTCCAGTGCGTGGAGCGTATCGCCGACCTGGCGCTGACCGGAGACAATCAGGTCATCTCTAAGGTACGGCTGCACTTGAACCACCGACGCTCACAGCAACACTCGGTCAGGGCAAAGGTTGATATCCTGATTAAACGTCCCACTATTTTACCATTTTTCCTTGAAGCCTTAGAATAATGAGAAGTTAATCTGGCTCTAGCAGAGAGCTAGAATGAGGAAGAGAAAGATAAATTGCTTCCTTTTGTTTCTTCTTGCTTCCGTCTATTTTTTAACCTCTCTGCTGTCACTTGGGATAAAAGCATCTGCTAAATGACTAATATAAAAACCTCTGCCCTCCCTCCTCCCCCAGCCATTCCCTCTGTCTCAGCCCCACTCCTAATTCTTGGTTTGCCTCCCCCTAGGTATCTGCTAACATCGCTCTGGAGGCCTTTCTGATCCGCCCGTCTAACTTCCTCGGTCTGTCCTGCACGGCGCTTCAGCGGCCCCCCTCGTCTACCACCTCGCCCCTCCCTGACAGCCACTCCCACACTGACAAGGACAGGAGCAGAGAGCGTGATGCCGTGGGGGAATCGTTGCTCAACTTCAAATGCCACACTGTCAACAACAGCGGCTCGCCGGCCAGTCAGCTCAGCAAGGTAAGGTGCAAGTTAATAAATGATGTGAAACTTTCTAAAATATGCTATTCTGCTCTTTTGCTCGGCTCTCTCGGCAAAATCTGCCGAATCCAGCCTCAGGTCAGGAAACGGCGTTCTACTGAGTGTTTCTCTTTCTTGCTCCCAGTGGGTTCTTTTTTTTTAAAGGCCACACACTTTTGTATTTCTTGACACTCTGTTCAAATGCAGGCAAGAGAGAAGAAGGAGAGATGTTCTGACAGAGGAGAAAGAAAGCAACCAAGAGAGAAATAAATGATGGGAAATAGAGTACAGCTTGTGCAGCAGCTCGTGGACACAATAAAAATGAATTCTCCAACACCACACAGTTGAGGCACGCAAGAAGGATTACCACCTGCCCTTAAGCCCATTGTTGCCCATTTGTCCCAGCATGATGACACCTTGTTTAGGTTAGCTGGCACGCCATAGATCAGCAGGCGATAGGTGGGGTTGTAGTAGGGGCAAGGCCTGCGAATAGGAGGATAATTTGGGAGTCCGTGATCACGGGTCACTCCCCTGCGATGAATAAGATGGCCTCGTGTCCCTGTGACCCCACGGTGACTTGAGTTTTGGCCGTGCTGTACGACAAATATCACGTCTACAGACAAAGAGAGCTCTACATCTGCAGACGGCAGGCAAAACATTCAACTCCCCCGGCACCGAAGTGGCACAGTTCTGCAACACTTGAACAGTTTGCGCCCTCTAGCTATTCAATCCACCGATGAATTTATCAGCGCTCGCGTGAGTGTACCCTGTGTCTGCACATGTTGGGGTGTATCAGCAAGAGAGAGCGTATAGGTGTGTTTGCTTGTTTCATCTCCCTAATCTTCTTCTCTGGTGAGACGGTATCAAGTCTCTGTGGTTTTGTCAGCAATTACAGCACTTAATTCCAGCTCCAGGCTGTGTGTAGAACACGTGCATGTATGTATGTCTGCATTTCTGGACGCTGAGCTAAGTCGGCCGCATGGCAGGGAGGACAATGCTGCAACTCCACAAACTCTTGATGATTTCCAGATGGACTTTGTCAAATTAGAAGGCAATCGTGGAGAAAACATTTATTCTGGTTAACTGTGAGAACACATCTCCATACCCGCGCTTCATAGTTTTGACAGGTTTCTCTACACACCACTTGATGAATCCAGAAACAAAAAAAAGTGCTGATTTCTTTGTGCTGAAGCTGGTTTATTGGACACAACCCCAACGCCAAGTCTTGGCACTGTATGTCCTTTAGTAGCATATTTGAACGTGAAACTCCCAGCACGATGGATTTGGCTTTTCAAAAACTCTAAATATGAGAGGTTGTGTTGACATGTGCTGCACTCCACGGCTTCTAATCATTGCCTAATCTCAGGAGGAGTCTTTTCTCGTCTTGTGCTGTTAGTGTGACTTGAGCTGTGCTCGTGGTGGTGTTTCTCCAGGTGTGTCTGACTCAAAAGCTGATTTGCATTCCTGCTCCGCTCCTGTTCACGACCGCCAATGTGCAAATCAATCATCATAGAGCTTAATAGCAAATATGTAACGCAATGTAAAGTCAGTGAGCGACTGAAGCGACTGAGCCTCGCATGAGCATTTGTCTTCTGCGTCATACATCAAATCAACACATAAACCAGTTTGCTTTCTCTCCACCTGCTCCACTCACCCTGCCTACGTCGGGTTCAGCGTGGAGCTACGCAGACAAACCATGAATCCGTTTAGGACATCCATCCTACATCCTAGTACGATCTGTATCTGGACAGAATACAGAAAATCTCGCAGAGGTGGCATATGAATAAAGAATTTGATTTGATCTGACTCTGCGATCATCTTGCACCGCGTGGACGGCGTCCCGCTTGAAGCTCGCTGGCTGTTACTCTCCAGCGTCAGATGAATTTCTCACCCCAAGCTGTGAAACTTTTTACTCGCGCGCTTCCTCACCTCACTTCGCACTTGTTGTATCCATCTCACTTAATTCACCTCCTTTAAGTTTAACTCTGCATGCATTGATGCTGCCTGTAATTACATTTCCCTCCATCTGAAGTGAGACTAATGTCTGTGTGTTTGCAGCACGACAGCAATTTTGCCGTATTGGAGGTTTTCCATCATGTTACACAGAAGAAAAAAAAAAAGTGAAGATGTGCTGTGTAATTGCTTCTTCACATAATCACTCATATCCAGACTGTATCACCCGTACAAAGCAGTGCTATTATGTGTACATTACTGACTCAAGACTGTGATGGAGATTATTACTGTATGTGTCAGTGGCTAGCTGGCATGGAGAAATCATAATAAGAGTAGGGCTGTAGAACATTAGAGGCTGGAGCCATACTGTATCTCCATTAAGTTAATCTTGATTTAACAAGGCACGTTGACTCTAGAACATCATATAAACGAAGTACCCAATTTACAACAGCACTCTGGGGGAGTGCTCGTAGGTGGAGAGAGGTTCACAGTGCTCATTCATTTTCAGTCTCGAGTGTGACTAAGACAATATACATGTAAACATATTCACATATTAGGTGGAGAATGCTTTAAAGAGATCTTAATGGATAAAGTCATCCTGCACACAGGCCACAGTAAAAAGAGATATCATGCTAATGAGTCTCCCCATTGGCACTGCTGCTGTTACTCTGCATGTTGGCATTCATTTCACAAGGGACAGATAGGTTTTTTTTTTTTTTTTTTTTTGTGGCACTTGATATATTTGAGTAATTTTTAGACAGAAAAAAAAGCTCTTGAAAGGTCAGTTTTTGGGCATGAAATGAAAAAGTGCAATACTATTTCTGCCTCATTTAGCGTGCAGAATGAACACAGCTTGTCCTCCCTGGGCGACTCACACTCTTGCGCCTACGAGCAGCCCGGCGTCCACATCCCGTGCTCCGCTGGAACAGTTGTGGGACGAGCAGCGGGGCCCCTGCTTGAGAGCACTTTAATGGTAATTGTTGAGGGACGCAAAAGTGACTTCAACAGCCCATAAATGGGGTCTAATCTATTCAAGCTATCGCCTTCCTGCAACACTCCCTTTCTATATTAGCCCTCCTCTCTCTCTACCTTTCGCAGGGCACGTGGGAAAGACCGCCAATTACTGCTAATCTGGAAACGTCTCATAGGCTCAATACTATACAAGCACACTTTCTGGCAACCAGTCTCACACACAAACACACACATACACACACACACACAGCAATAATAATGACGTTCAGTTCATGTGTTGATGAATAATGCCTTTTTTTCTTTTAGTTTTTCTTTTTTCACTTTTACCTAGACAGACATTTGGTTTCGGTGTTGAATTTTATTATATTGAAAACTTTCCTCCTAATATTTTACAAATGTTGGAATATTTCAATCAGCTGCAGGCTGACTGATCACACGCCTGCCAAAATGCCACTGGGCCATTGACATGAGTAGTTTTGTGATTTTGCGCCTCTGTCATTATGTCCATAGAAGCTGCTGAGCCCAGTTACACTGCCCACCTGCCCAGCTCAAGTTCTGACATGACGTGCTCATAGTCCAGATAGCCCGTCTAACAAACTGAGCTAATATAGCTAACAGCAGCTAAAGTTCACAGCAGTTTACATCAGAAAACACTGTAAATCACTGGGCAGCTGGAGGGCATCAGAGGAAACTCCAAAAACAATTTCCCCATAAAATCAAAATCAGTAAAATTGTTGGTGGTGTGTGACTTAGTTAACCTAACCCGAAGCACAAAGTTACATAGTGCAAAACCAGGTGTACAAAATGTAGAGTGGGAAAGGCAAACGCATCGTTTACCTGACTGATGAAAATGATTCAGAATCTGTTTTTTTTATTGTAGAACAGTTACAATATGAGCCTTTAATGAAGCCACTCAGTTCAAATTTCACATATTCAGTACGTGAAATCTGTTGTTCTTGAATTGTCTTCTTACAGCCATGTGACGTGAAGCCATGTCAATCAGGAAAGACAAATTGAAAGGAGGGCTTAAAAAGCCCTTCCATTAATTTAATTGACATGGAGTGCACAGCAGGAGAGGTTAAAGGGAGATGTGAGGAGTCTTTGTCGTTTAGACCATATCATGACATACCCATGCAGGAATATCCTGCAATATATGGATCTGTATTGTCCCCAGCTATACAGACTAAAGCCCGTATGATAAATTATGGCCAAATTGATATGTGTTGTTTTAGAGAAAAATCTATATTAATTGTATTTGTTAAATGTTGATTCTTTAATTAACACTATGTTTTCGAGGAAAGAATTGGCCCCTTTAATCAAGCTTTAATGCCTTATTGAGCGCCTGCTGTTGGCGTTGACATAATTTAACTTAGGGTTTCTTCCTCCTACACACTGTCTGAAGTAAGTCAGAACTGAAAAGTTTGAAATGTATTTCACTATCAGGAAATGAATCCGTGGTCCGTTCCTATCTTCCATCCTCACCGTCTTGATGAGTTTGTTTCTTCGCTTCACAATAGTGTTGACACTGCAGCCGATGGTACCTCAACTCTGCATAGATATGGATCTTATATTTGAATGCTCGAAGCACCGAGTGTAAGTGTTGCCATGACAATGAGGAAACCGCACATCATTCAGCTGAGACAAATCTCATAATTCAGGGTCTCACAGCAGGCTGCCTAAGCCAGTGGCGAGGTGGAGGACGAAACACATCTATGGAGGGAAAGCGTAGACACCAACTGGTCTTTGAATGCATCCAATTAAAACCAGAAACCGCAGAGTGTTCGAGCGAAGCAGACGTGTAGATGTAGCGGGAGATATCAGATGTGTAATTTCAGGGGATGAAAGACAAAAATGGCAAGAGCAGCCATTCTGAATTCAGAAGAAAGACCTGTTGTGTGGCTGTAACCATCTTCTCTCCCACCAGGAAGGCGACGTGTGTGTGTGTGCGTGTGTGTTCAGAGTGTGAACTTTGTGCGAGATAAATACATTTGGTACACCAGAAATAAATGCGCACACACACACACACACACGCACGCACATACACACACTCCCCCTTATGACTCATCAGTCAGCCTGTCGAACACTGCTCAGTTTAACAGCACGCTGGGAAGGCTGCGATAGACACACAGCACCGCGGCTTGTTATCAACCACAGGAGATACTACAAAGATACACACAAGGCGAGACGAGCCATGCGCAGTCATCACATAATCACGACTCGCTTCTGAATCATGCTGTTGTACATTTGGTAGTGAGTCACTCTTTATTTTGGTTATCATGTTGTTTGCCAAAGTATCAACATATCGGTTGATTGTCCAAATTCTAACTGAGCTATATTTAGAGTAAATCAGAACTGAAGTGATGGGAATGTTGGCGTGTTTGAGCTTCTGTGACACTGACATACACGTCCTCATTGACTTCCAGTGTCTTTGCCGACCGCAGTCCTGAGTGTCATTAATAAGAGCAGCGGCACGCACACGTTTTAAGAAGGCCGTTAACAGTGATTAGTAGGCTAGCTCTTAAAAACCACACAGACCTCCCCATAAACTCGGCTTCTTCTCCAGGCCATTTCCTCCGTCCCTGTGTAACTAACCCGACCGGCCGAGTGTTCTGCTCTCTGTCTGTCACTGGCAGAAGCTCAGCACCGTTTAGAGCCATTTTGGGTCCAACTGGACTAAGACACACAGCATATGGCCCTGCTGTGCCAACACCTTGCCGCAATAAAACACAGCTTTAAAACATCAGCACCTTACGTAATGCACTCTATTGCAAAAGTGTTTGTGTGCTGATTGATTTTCTGTAGTTCCACTGATACGTTTTGTCAGAGTTTGCCTTGTGAAAGATGAAGGTCAAAAGAGAGAAGGAGAAACAAATCTGAAATGTGTCTCGTATTTGGGAAGTTGTCTTCCTGGGTTTAGCTTGAACATTAATAATGAAATAGTACATAATAATGTCCCTGTTGTACTTGTATACACATGTATGCATGTAAAAATGAAGAAATTGTTGTTCTTCGGGGGGTTTTAATAGAATCAATAACTCGCATAGGTATCATGAACATCTCAGAGTCCCAGTGGTGTGATGTAACAAGACCAGCTGGGACCGCGTGTCGTCTCCTTCTCTTTCTCGCAGTGTTTCCCGTTGCTCTCTGTCAGGTATCAAATAAACACCAAAATACCACAAAAAAGGAATTTTATATTACTCTCTAGGCCACTGGAGCATCATAGATGCTCCACCCTGAAAAAGAGATAAAAATTTACTGAAGCAACCAGGTGTTGGAGGAACTGACATCTTCACTCTGTAGGCACAGGCCAAATCAGTCATAGTCAGATTTATGTGAGGGAAAAAAAAACAACATCCACAGCCACATTAGCAGCCCTTTAAGACACACACTGATGCTCTGAGTTCAACGCTAACACCAGCATGACAACATACTCAGCTGCTGATAGTGGCAGATATGTTTACCATATTTACTACTTAGATTTTGCACTTAGCACTGAGCACACAGTACAGCTGTGGCTGATGGGAATGTCATTAGTTTTGCAGGTAAGTAACAAAGAATTGGACCAAATGTTGACCTGGTTGAAACATTAAGGGATCACTTGTCAGATCTTGAGGGTAAAATTAATATTTAAATTTATTTCATGGGGATCCATACAATAGTGAGAGACATTTCACTCAGAACCACAGATGTCGACCTCATAGTGGCGTGCAAAGAAGTCAGGAGTAGTTGTGGCATTTCAGACTGAACCAAGGTAGCATGTCATTGAAAGCCATCATATTGCTATGAATGTATCTGAACAAGAGAAGCGTGCACGCTTGAATTATGTATTCAAATTCTGACCCGATTTTGTATTTAGCTGGGTCTACTGAACTAGGCGGGGCATTTAGACTTTCGTGCTTGACATTTGCGTGTTTTACACAAACGTGTAGCCGCACATTGCAAACGCTACTTTATATTCACATCTCTGTGAGATAGAGCTTCTCACCCACATATTAATATTACAACATAGACGGCGCAGATGTAGTGTATGTAAATGATCACACGTTTGTAGTCGCTGAGTCGCATTTGGTTGCAGACAACATCACCATCAAAAACCGCACGCGCTTCTACCTTCTGCCACCACATCTCTACACACAGTAACTAATAGTTGGCTTTGACGCTTTCGCTTCAAATATATAAAATATGAGCGCTATCTGCAAAAATTTGAAAAAACAAAAAAGGCACAGATAAAAAACCGTCCCACTTGACTTGGGGCCTTTTTGTGTGTTTGAGTAGATAAAAGGTGAAGTGATGTTTTCACTGCTCGGTTGTTAAGATTCAGGTGATTGGCAGTCCTCACAGGGTAACCATGGTGCAGTTGCTGTGGTTAATGTTTTTTAGGTTGGCAATACAAAGTTACATTTAATTTGGAGCCCTTATCACAGGATGCGGGCGTCAACACGTTATTAAAAGAGTCATTCTTTTAATAACGTGTTATATTATGGGTATTTATTAGAGGTTTGAAGAGGTAACATTATTTCTTGATTAGCTTCAAAATGATAATTAAAAAAAAAAAGATTACGGGGAAAGGGAAAAAGAGATTTTGTTTTTCTTGATATAGGTTTGGAATGACTGGTGTTACACGTGGTTATTTGTCAGAAATTAACTCAATCAACTCTACTGACATACATCAGTTATGAACTCAGTCAGCGTATTTTAAACTTCACTCTACTCCTGCTAAAGCTTTAGATCGGAGCACACAAACCAGTGCAGTGTGTATGCTAAAGTCCGATTGTTGTTCAGTAGGTCTCACTGTACCCCCTGATAACAGAATAGATAGTTAAAAAATACCTTGAGCATAAATAATTTAGAAGTTCTCACATTATTATCACCACAGACCACATCTTGCTCCCTTGTATCTACATGTGTGTATCAGTATGTGCTGTGCTGGTACACCGTAAACTGTGAATTGAGAAGAATTATCTATAGAATTCTGTTGCACCTGTGTGCTGTTATAGTTTCATAGGTTGACAAATTGCATTGTTTTTCCTCTCCTCATCCAAAACAGAATCTTGAAATTTGCAATTAAAATGAGCTTTTGCAAAAATCAACAACAAAAAGCTGAATTTTCAAGATCTTTTTAGCATCTCGCTGGATTACGGCGTGTCTGCGGGCTGACCTTTAGCTGGTATCACACTGTTTAATACCACAGTGTCACTTTGTTTGGAACAGATTCGGAACTAATTATCCCTAAATTGCATAAACATATGGCATCTTATCCTATTTCCCAAGTCAGTGGGCATTATCCTTGAACTGAACTGCGGAGTGTATGGTTCATTGAGGATGACAGTTTGGGACAACATTTACCACTTTAGATCTCCCTCTCACTTGTCATTGACAGGTAATTAGTAGAAGCCTTTAGGCTGAACGGGTGGAGTATTCCCACCTCCCCCTCTCCTCAGATAGCCTGTCTCTGCTCCACGGAGCTCCACTGCTTTTTAATTACAACCACCCAGCTCTGTGTGGGTGTGTGTTTGTTTTTTTGTTTGTTTGTTTTTTTGTTTTTTTTAAATTCTAGGAGTGTGTGTGGATTTGTTGGCGCTTATTGGTGTGAGGGTGTGTTTGTGCATGTGTGTGCGCCTGTCACCCGCCCTCCAGGTTAAAACTCTATCTGGGGACACTGTTGCAGCTGAATAGAGCCGGGGGCTGCCGCTCAGTAAACCAGTCCTCTATGTCAGCACAGGCATCTAAGACAACCAAATATGACCCAGTTTGTCCCGAGTCAGTAAACATGGCGCTTTATGAATGCGAGTGCTTAATGTCCTGATAATTTGCTTCTAATTCGAATGTGCTGGAGATGCGTTGTGTACAGTTCTCTAATAAGCAATGGAGGATTTAAAGTATTTAACTCGTGCATGAACAGAGCAAAGACTCTCCGTCACCTCGCTGACCGGCATCTCTGTGTGGATGGGGCTCAGACTGAGGTAATCTTCGCTCCATATTTGACATGCAAACGACCTGAGGTTAATTGTATGGGTGTTGAACTGCAGTTAAGTGTCAAACCCAAATGGCATCGGGCATTAACATTTGATGGGTATTAAGGTTTTATTAGTTCATGTTATGCTTCATAATGAATGGTGGGTGTGTTGTGTGTGTGTGCGTGTGCCATCCTCAGAGCGTGGGTGGGTGTATTAATCTGAAAGCAGGCATGCATGCTTGTGTCTTTTTTAGGTTAATGTATTTCACGTCGCAGTTTGCATCGTGGCGTACAGTATGCGTGAGCGTGCAAAGATGAAGTGAAGCATTTGCGGCTCGTGTGTGCATGTGGCTGTACATCCACGCTGCTGCGTTGTGCTGCGCGGTGAGAAGGCATAGAGAAATTTTACTCCGTCCCAGAGGAGTTGTGTCTCCATTTTTTTTTTTTTTTTACTCTATCCGCAGTTCGGTGAAACAAACAGGCCTGTGATGCAGCAGTGAGAGGCCTTGAATGCTAAACACATCATAAGAGAGGAAGGCAGTGGAGAGGAGGAGGAGGAGGAGGAGGAGGAAGAAGGCAGGAGACAAAAAAGAGAAGTGGAATTGAAAAAGAACGAGAACGGATGTGATACAGCAGAAAGTGACAAATGAAGGACTGGAGACAGACAAGAGGACAGGAAATAGGGAGTGAGGAGTGAGATGGAGAGAGTTAGCAAAGGATGGTGATACTAAGAGCAGGAGGATGAGGGAGAAGAATCGTCCTATCGGTGGCTGGAGATCAGCAGACACTGGGGACTTCTGTCCATTTCCGCTGAATGAGAGACAGATTTATTTCCCCTTTTGTGGAGGAGCAGAGGAGTTGATCCTTTTCTTGGACACGTTGTTCCCAGCTGAATCATTTGTCCCATCCCATCTTTTCCTAAAATCTACCTTGAGAGCACCCAGGTTGCTACTGACACTTTTATCAGAGCCCATGGAGCAGCTACACCTCGCGCAAAGCTCTTCTGTGGTGATCAGCGCTGCCACACCAAGCCTCTCTGTTGTCTGTGTTGCAGTCTTTTACCTCTGCGACACACTGAAGAGATGAATCAAGGCATTTTCTCATCTCTGACTGTCCTTTTTTTTCATACATTTAACCAAGATCTTATTTTCTTTGTGGTGAGCCGTACCACACTGTCAGCCAGCTACGTCCTGACAGTTACTGTAGAAAGACAGCTCCAGCCTGCCCACCGCTTAAGGAAAAATAATCCTTTGAAAAATAGGTCATTTTCAATTATATATTGTATCTGCATCTTAATAGTGTCTTATGCAATCACGTCAAAGAGAGGTAAAAAGTTGCCCGTAACCACAATGTAAACCTGGATCACTCATAATAGCTTCACCTCAAATGAGCAGAGTTTTATAGCGGACTATGAAATGGAAAAAATCAGCCTTGGCAATCCATTTTTAAAACTGTTTTGAACCGACAGAGGGATGATATACAGGTTCTGATTTCACAAATCAAGGCAGGTAGGAGGAATGAAAAGCCGCAGATGTCATTTCAGCTCTCATTTCAATGCTACAGCATATTTACACAGGTTGGTGCAGGCCACAGAGTCAAAGTCAGAATGTTTGCAGAGCCGCACATATACTGTATATTTTAAGGTTACTCAGGTTCAGGATCATTTTCTGTTAGCAGACCTCACATACGTCTGGAAAAATTCAAGATGAAATTCAATTATGCAGAGGACAAGGCTTGAAGGCTCAGAGGAAGTTCTTGTAGTGTTTAATCAGGTGTTTTTTTTGTCCACCAACTTTTGTAAGCAGGCAGACAGAGATGGCTGAATTATGTTTAACAATATTGTCTGGCATATATATCACATAACTGCAACGCCCCCAGTCTGTCTCAGGCCAGCGACCTTTACTGCAGAGATCTCCCACTCAGATCAGGCAAAATGCCAAATCAAGTATTTGTATCTACAAACTTTTAACTCCTAACTTTTAATATAAAATGAGTGTATAATAATAATTATATCATATATTGTGACAGTATGTGTCAACTGTCAAACCAATGCCATACCACCATGTCCAGTATGTGGGCTGTGGTATGAATGAGCTTTTTCACCCATGTGATGAAGCAGACCTACTCTAATTAGTCATGCATTTGATTTGCTGGATTACCCACTACAGCATGCATGAGTCCACGTAAAGGTCCAGGGGGTCAGTTTTAGGGAGCTCAATTTATAGAATATGCCAAAATGAAATATAATGCACATAAATATGTTTCAATTAGTGGATAATCACCTGAAAATAATGACTGTAGGGTTTTGGTATCATAGAATGAACCTTTAATATCGACAGATGCCACTGTGTTAGTAAGAGTCTACCGTGTTTCTAAAGCAACCCAGAGTGGACGAACTAAACTGATTGATTTCTGGCACCGCAGCTTCTTCGTCACGGAAAAAAAAGAAAAGAAAAAATCTTATATTATATAACAATAATGTTCTCAGGATCAGGGTCATGCTGGAGAAAGATCAAGGAGAAAATCCATATCCAATGCCTGAAACCAACCTTGCAACAGGAGTTACAGACCCTATATACAAGACCAAAATTCCATACTTAAGTCACACGATGACCAGTGACACCGAGCACAAGATGTGTTTCTGTGTCTGTGGACCTCGTGCTAAGATTCTTTTAACAGTAAGTTCTTTTAGTTCTTTTAACGGTTAAGTATCACAATGTGACTGTATCAAAACTTTCGATGATTATTGTAGCCAAAAGCATCAAGTAAACGCGATCATCAAGAAAATAATAAGATAAAATATAATTCATTTACTTCACCTTCAATTTAATCAAACCCGGTTACAGGTTATGATCTAAAAAAGATTTGAGTCACTCATTTCTACAAACAACAAAACATTTAAACACGAGGTCAAAGATTGTGTCGATCCTGTCTCACCTGCATCAAACTGTCTGTTCAGACAAAGACAGCTTCAGTCACACCTCCTCCTCCTCACAGTCCAAAATAACTACTCTGATACTGAAAAAATACAGCCTAGATGTCACATCAGCTAAATAAATTATCGAAATTGTGAAATTTAATCCGAAGTTTGTTGGACTCAAATGAACTTGCAGCAGATATAATAAAAAGAGTATAAAGAAAGACACTGTCTGTTAAAAGTTTGGGGCAGGGGATTGCTTTAAAAGCAGCTCAGCGTCTGACTCTCTTAGATTTGATGAACCTGCTTGTGGTTCATGTTCTGTGTTAATAGTCGTGAACGAACCTGAACACAGTTTATTTGCAATGTTTCCGTCCTCCGACCTTCATGAGGTAAAAAGATTTTTCTTGGCTCGTTCACAGTCGTGGTTTATGATCTGACCCACGTGTCTGTAACACTTTCTTGAGTGCAAACTTTGTAGTAAGTGTTTCCTGCTGGGTGTTTATTAATTAAAAGGCAGAAGGTTAGAACACGCATTAATGGTGATCGGCTGCAGCGCAGGAGTGGGAAGCTGCCAAACCCACCCACCTGTCTGCACGCCATCACTACTAATAATAAATACCAGAGCTGAAGGTGACCCCATGAGAAAGAACATGCACCAGTCACTCGCACAAAATTCATGCTTAATCTGACAGAACGTCACGACTCAGTACGGTGACTAACTAATCAAACTGGAAATGAAGGCAGGAGCGCTGTGCTGCGTTCACTGTGCCCCTCTGAAAATGGAGATGATCACGGTAACGATGCTACTGTAAATGGTTTGCCACATTATCACAACCTTTCTATCACACTGTATAGAAAACTAATACACTGCTCTGATGTTTGTGTGGATTACATGGCCATGCATGGGTTGAGACGGGTCGACTTCTGCGACCCCGAGATTTATTATGCAGGCTGACAATTTTGTCATGTTACGAATGGCAGCTTTCCTAAAAAGTTGACACTGATTAAAAAAAAAAAAAAAAAAAGGTTTTCTGCCAATGGTAGCAATATGGTTCATGTCCCAGTGTAACTCTGAAAGTGAATGTACAACATCTTTCCTCCCTAAACAACAAATGAAGCCAGCACTAGAAGACTGGCCAACATTGGAAGCCTGTTGTAGTGGGCGGCTGCCAGCTGTTTATGTGTGTCACTAAGAATCTGAGGCGAGACTTGGCTGCAAAACCCCATGTGTGCTAAAGCAAACTTTATCTAGACAGATATTAGGTCTAAATACATCTCCCGACTCTAAAAGTAAATGACTTTGTCAACTTTTGTGGCAGTGGCCAACATTTCAGCTGCGAGGCCAGTTAACTGTGCCTCCAGTTGACATGAGGTGAGGTCAGTACAGGCTTCTCCACTACAGTCGGATGGCATTTATCATCCCGCACCCTCTCATTGGATCTTATTTGACCCCTTAGCTCCAGTAATAAAGAAGCGTGTTTTAGAATTGGCATTTTCCAGTCTAGACACCAATATCACACAGCTGTCTGATCTCTTGCCCCTTTTTCTCTTTTATTATCTCATTATTGCTCAAACACACACACACACATATATATATATATGAACAAAATAATATTTTAAGTGCTGAATGATGGTTAAAATTCTGTTTTTTTTTACATGAGATTCAAATGTTGAGGTTAAAGTGCTAATAACTGTGCTAAACCCCGAATATATTAGATGTCTGGAATATTACATAAACACTGCTCTGCTGCCGACACAGCCTATTCTGCCTTTAATATATACTGTTTGTTTATGCTTTGTTTACATGTGATGTTTTATGAACAATGAGATAAAGCACTCATCCAAACACACACGCACACACACACACACAGACACATTTTAACTATTCCTCTCACTCCCTCCTCTCCCTCCTCCTTGCCTCATCCTTCTTCTCTGGCTCTTTTCATATGGCTAAAAGCAGCAAACGCCCAGCCAACTGGCTGAGTTTGCCTCCCATGCCTCCCGTACACTAGTTAATCTTGCCTGTCCTGCTTTATCTTCCACCTTTGCTTCTGGTCTACAAATCACAGCTCAATTGACTCCCATTTCTATCCTCCTTTCTCCTCCTCTGCCCTCCTTCATGTCCTACAGTAGGCGCCTCCTCCCAAAAGTAGGGTGTAGCAGCGGGGAGTCCTTTGCAATCCGTCTCCTCTGTTTTCTGCCTCAGCTTCTTACACACACACACACACACACACATACACACACACCGCTTCACCCCCACACCACCACTCCTCCCTTCCCCTGTGTTTTTCTCAGTCTGTTGCAAGCTGCTGCTTTCATCCTCTCATACTACATCCCGTGCTACGTGGGGTAATTAGAGGTAAATTAATAGAACATTAGGATGCTCTAAGAGCAGGTTGTCCAAGGTCGGTGTGCTTGTAGTGTATTATGGGCATGCAGAAAAATGAGAAAATTAACAACTTGATATGTATGCCACCCACGATATGAGTGCAGAATGCAGAAAGACATAAAAAATAAATAAATAAGCATGTCTCATGTTTTTAACATTTGGAACAGTTTGTCTTATTTTATCAAGTTCTTGCTGGATTTTGTATCCACACTTATTGTCTGCCGCTTTGGATGAAATCATCAGCTAAATAAATGGAATCAAATCAAACCAAAGCCTCCCTGCAAACTGCTGTGGAACAGCTGTTATAAGACGGCATCAAAAACCCACGTTAATCTTGCAGCAAAATCAAATCTGAGATGTTCTGAGTCGTCTCTACAGTAGCTGCTCCCTGCATCGCTTTAGAAACCAGGACCTACATATCTTTTGACAACAGCTCCAGGTAGTTTCCAGAGTTGCTTGTGTTGATGTTGAAATTCTTACTACATGTTGCTGTGAAATGCTTGCTAAGAAGTGCAGAAATCTACAGAGCCGCACGCGTGCTGTACATTTCACCCGCACCTGTTAGACAATGTAGGTGTGAATGTTTGTGCCTGCGTGAATAGGAAGGTGGTGAAAAAGGCGCGTGCACTCAGCAGCCTTCTTTGTTTGATGAATGGAATTTAAAAAACATCCACACACATACTTGAGAAAAGCGCATCTGTCATTTCTCACGTAAATCCCAGTTTCACACCCTTCACTGCCTCTTCAAGATTGATCCCCTCCTGCGTCTTTCCTCTTTCCCCTAACCTCCCCCCTCCTCTGTTTTATCGGCTCCATCCACAGCATGTTTTGGGGAAACAGTCTCCTCTAATACCCGCGAAAAGCAGAGGGAAAAATGACTTTCTCTAATTGCTCTGCAGTGTGTTTGCATGTTGCACCATCTGTGGAGCTTCTGCCATTCTCTCAATTAGAATTCTTAGATCAATGAGATTGGAGTTTTACTGCACCGCCAGTGTTTGCTCAGATGGAATCTGCTGCAAGAGAACCGGCTTTCACAAGTTATAATTACAGTAACACTGTGCTCCTCTCTCAACAGTGGGATATCTCTCTCTCTCTCTCTCTCTCTGTCTCTCTCTCTCTCTGTCTGTATATTTCTCTCTAATTATTGTTATTCCTCATGTGGAAATGGTAGTTTTCACCCCCCCCCCCCCACCCCCCACTGTATCCGTTACTGAACTGTGCAAAGCCGTAAATTTGGCATAGCAGTTATAAGTCCTCCCAGAGAGTGTCCATAATTTTGGATTTACTGAAACAATTTAAGCTGCTTATTTTTGATGAACCATTTGTGTGTGTGTGCATGTGCCATTCAGGAAGAGGCGAACAAATAAATGCACGCACACGCATACGTGCAGCCTTTAACAGTAAAACATCATTTTTGTCGGAATTCAAAAGGCTGAACCACTATTACATCTGCTGATCAAACAGAGTGCTCTCACAGTGTAATCTGTGAGCAGTGGTGCCGCATGTGCGGGTCAGTACATGACGGTGACGATTTTCCCCGGAAAGGTAAATAAACACATGCAGTAAAGCGCTGCTCGACTTCACTGTCAGTCACCAGAATTAGGTTTTGAGTAGGGAGGCTGCAGTCCACTCTCAGTTCATGGAAGTTTCTACGCCTCTGTTTAAACAGACCAAAGCTAAAAGGCGAAAAATGGATCTTGAAAGGTGCGTGGTCACTTCAGCGGTGCGCTCCCACCGAGAATGCTGGAGGCCTCCCTCCAGTTTGGTTTGTTTCGACAAGTGAGAACATTTGAACGTTTTTTTGTCTAAAAGATTCTGTTCCTAGGTTTTAGAAGGTAATCTGAACAGACTGTAATTCTGAGGTCTTTGGGGTTTAATAAGAAAGATATTGACTTCTAGCAGCCAGCGGTTACTCGTTCTTGGGAAACCGTAGCGTTACAAAATGAGCAGAGGGCAAACCACAGTCTAAAATCCATCATGCTTAGATTAAAGTTACAGGGGCTGGAATCAGATTTGTTTTGATTCTCTATCTGGAGAGATGGCAGCTCACCCACACTCTGTCCAATTAATGAGCCTCTTCTCAGCCCGTGGACTTTTGTTTACATGCACTGATGTGAGTCTAATTGTGATCCTAAATGAATTAAACACAAAAGTTTTTTGTGCTTGAGGGCAAAGCAAATGCACCGTAGGTACAGCTGAATCTTTAGACTAATGCACGGCATGCATTCCAATACCTGTTTTAAAACCATCACGTCTGTTAAATATTTCCTGCTGTTCTGAATATTTTACACGCCGTGTTTAGTCAGTTGTTATCTGAAATGTATACCCCAGGAACAAGCAAGTAAGCTTTCAAAAAAGCTGCAGACAGTCGTGCTGCAGTCGTGCACAGCTGTATTACACCACCTTGTTTTCCTCTTAGGACACATTTCAGCCCTGTAGCACCATACATAGAGGGAGATGCTGCATCCGCAGAATCCACAATACATGTATTATTCTCTGCTATGACGGCAGAAATATGGAATCCTCGCTGCTCATTCACACTCACCTCTTGAGTTCATCGCTGCATCTGCCCACCCACTCCTTCTGCAGTCTTCTTCTCCGACACACACCCTCACAAGCACCCTGGTATCACTCTGGAGTCAGCCTCAGAATGCACATTAGCTCGCCTCTGTTGCACAAATAGAAACCATTTGCTGTAGTTTATTGTCCCGTTTCAGGGCTTGTCCAAATTTCTATGGTCAATACACATTAGGGCTGCGTCAGGGGAACATAACGTGGCTGGAACTAGGAACACATGCACATTCAGTCAGAGTACATTAGTGTTAGCTTACTCACATCATGGTACACTGGGGCAATCAACAATTTCTATTACAGCTGCAGCCACACTGTGTGTTGCCCTGTTCATTTGCTCATGTTTAATCAGCTGCTTATTGTCCGTGTCTCTGTAGTGGCGTGTGGCATCTTGTTTCTATGGCACCTTGTGGCTGTATTATGTATTCTGATCCAGATTCCCTCTGATTCTACTGATACCTGCATTGAAATGGCTTGCATGTTGTCTCTGTTCAGTCTAATGGTCTAATACCTGCTGTAGATATGGAGCAGGGGTGGGCCGCAGTAATTACAATAGAAGAGACTGATCCTGCTCCACAGGTCTGGAATGTTAATGGCACATCAGGCCTTTTGCATACGATGGCAGCTGCAGCTGCGAGAGGAAACGTGTCAGGAACAGTGAAAATACTTTGTCAAATCTGCATTTATTTCCAGGTTCAATTTTGTTTTTGTTTTTTTTATATCATGAATTATGTTTTTCTCAAAGGACAAACAATACATACACTCAGTGCTGAGATATAACTCTGATGCAAATATTGAGGAGGAAAAATATGACAGATACTTTCAAGCCTGTTGAAAAAATATTTTAGATATAAGGGTAAACAAGATAAAAGACTGAACATACAGTATTTTATTTATTTATGTCATGTAGTGCATAATAGTGACATCTGTTTGGGTTTTATTTAAAAGCTTCCTTTTTTCTTGCTGTGAAGAAATCCCATGAAAACACCGAAACAGATTACATTAGTCTTTCAGTACTTTCCAACTTCCACATGGTGTCTGGAGCTTTCAGCTCCAGGCGCATCCACTCCCGTCTTTCAAATCTTTCAAACTGAACAGGTCACTAATTTCCCCTTATTGTTGTACTTTCCATTTGGTGAGCTGGGGCATATTTAAAGGACCACTGAGCAGAATTTAGTGGCATCCAGTGGTGTAGTTATTCATTGCCACCTGCTCATCTCACCCTTTCCTTCCTCGCGTAGTGAAGGAACAGCAAAAAAAAAAAAAAAAAATCACTTCACATCTGCAGATATCAAAAGCTTGTTCTAAGGTACTAACAAAAATATGACTTATTATTTTCAGGTGACTATCTTCCATTTCTGTCTTATTCTGTAAATACACACACTTTAAGTTAGAGGAACAGTGTATGGTGGATTGTCTAAATAAACTACTGCACCCATGGTCAATAATGAAGGTCAGCCAGTACAATGGTGTGTCAGTGTTTTGTTTTTAACAATGGAGCTCTGTAGCACAAAGGAATGTATGGGGCTTTGGCTATACAGGCATGACTTTTTGGTTTTGGACTTTTTATGTGGTGACATTTATATATTAAAAAATTAAAAAAAAATCACCAACCTTTTCCTTTAATTTATCCTTTCTCTTCCTCGGCATCATATTGGTTGGCTTTTAATTACAGACACATGAGTCAGATTCACTCACGTGGTCTTGGCCACATTTACATTTATTCTTATATTACTACATTATCTATGTTCATTAAGAGTATAATTGAATACCAACAACCCAGATCACATTCTGTGTCAAGCAACGGGCCACTGTGATTAACTTCTTCCTCACTGCTAATTAAAACCACAATCTGAGGCACACTAATTACCAAATTACAATAAATACACAGGAATTTGTCTTGGTGACACGAGTGGAGACACATTGTACATGCAAAATAAGGGCTGGTGCATTGAGCTCAAATAATGTTCCCACCCAGTCTAGGTAGGAACACCTGTCTGACTGTACTGTCAGAAAGCGGGAAGGTAGACTTCTCTAATTATCTTTGCTGCTGCGAGCTTGTTCTCTCTGTTCATCCCTCTCTCACATGCATTGAAGTGTGTAACCTCTTCCCCAGCTGTGTAATCCAGTGTGGCGCTGCTCTGTGTTCTCCTGAAGAGCATAAGCAACTCCCAGCCCGACTAATCCATACCGGAGCTCTCAACTCTCTCTATGCACAGCATCCGACTCGAATCCTAAGACGAGAGAGATCATCTGTATGTATTTGCCAGCAGCTCGGCTCATCTCGTTAGCTGACTTACTTTGCATTCACGCTGCTTCCAGCCATATTGTTCTGCTACTGTCTGCTGACATAAGGTAGCTGACAGACTTCCTCGCATTGCCAGGATGAAAATTCTGGTTGGGAAATGCTCAATTCTGTAGGTTTGCGTTGGCCTAAAAGTAGTAGTCAAATTTTGATCGATCCAGTCTAAAAATACCAGAATCGACTCAAGAAAGACCACAACGTGTACTGTACGTGACGTCAGTGTCCTCAGTGGTAGCTACAGCACGCACAGCTAGAATAGCAGCGTGTTAGAATAGCAGTATGTGCTTCGAGTCAGTCCAACAGATTTTCTCCCATGACCCTGCAGCATACAATGTATGTGCTTGAAATAGAAAAGAGATAAACTTAAGTATACTCAACAAAGGGCAGCATGCGTATTGAATGTGCTTTATTTTTGAGCGCGCTGTTGACACACTAGTGTCCTTCAATGCAACACAGATTTGTATTTGTGTTGTGTTGATCAGCAGAGCAATTATATATTTTTTATTTTATTTTTTTTTTATTTTTCTATCTGAAGCTTAAATGTTATGCAGCTGTTTTTCTGTGAGTGGGTGCCTGTTTTATTCGTCACGTACATTCACACATGCATGTGTGCGTGCGAGTGACGCGATCCACATTTCAGTTTTCACGCCGTTTCAGTGATTCATACAGTATGTGGTGGCAGCGTGGCGAGAAATGAAGCAGTGCGACGACATTAACAGAGAATAAGAAGCGTGACAGCAAGTGTTTTAAGGAAGAGGGAGGAAAAGCATACAGCGGGTTTGTTAGCACTCAAGGATATTTAACATCCTTGAGTTTCTTAGTGCTCAAGGATAAACGCTGAGTGTTAACAAAACATAAAGCTCCACTGGACGCCTCTAATTGGCAGCGGCATTTCAAGGTAGCTGGATGATTGATGCAAGACTTGTATCACTTTCTTTTGGCACAAAAAAATAGTCCAGTCATCTCTTGTATAAAAACTATGAGACCACGAGTCTATAGCAATGTGAGAGGCTCGTTCAGAATGTAGGCACAGCTACATGCTAATGACAGCATGGCAGCATGCTGATGTTTGATTGGTAATGTTTATCATGAGCTTAGCTTTTTCATATGATGGGAAATTCCTGCGTGTATACAGCTCTTATATCCAAAGCACAGAGGAATATAGAAAAGTCTTATTTACACCAATTGTTCTAAATATCTGATTAAAAAAAAAAAAGTTTATTTGTTATTCAGCTTGCCAGAGCAAGTTATTACTTTTTGATTGTATAGTTACGCTAAAAAAATACTTAAATTCTGACACATTTATTATTTAATTATAGATGTTTTGATCCCAGGTGAATCTTTGTCAGGTGAAAGGTTTGACCTGGAGTCAGTCTGCAGGCTGTGCTGACAAGCGTTGACAAGGTCTCTCTCGTGACAGTCCTTGTGGTGTGTCTGTGCTGAGGTTTGGCAGGCATGCGAGTGATCTCTGCGCGTCACACCTACACACACATAACAGTTTTGGGGTGGGTGGGGTCAGAGCGTTTTAAATAATTCATCCCAAAGGTCTACAGATCAAGGTGCTGCGGTCTGGATTGCTGTACCTCTCCTCTCTGTGTTACTTTAACAGAGAGGCAAGCAGACAGTAAGACGTGTTTCTATCCTGGCCACTGGACAGAGCATGTTCATAATTCATGAGAGTATGATAAGGAACTAAAAGCCTTGCCTTACTCAGACAAAAAGCAGGTGACAGAGAGTTAGAGAGAAGTGGAGCCGGGCGGCAGGACAGGAAGGAGTGTCCATCAGATGGAAAAATTAAGGCGTGTAGCTCAAAGACACGCCAAAACAGAGAGAAGGTGAGGGCAATTATAAATGTGGAGGACTGGGGGGAAGAGATAGGTGGAGTAATAGAGACAGAGGTAGACATAAATAAAGCATGAATGAAGGAGAGAGAGTGAATTCCTTCTCCCTTGAGAAAGCTCACGTTGCCATTCCTACCACATATCGTGCCCAAACAACAAGTGTATGGAGCAAAATGGTCCACCATGACTATGACTGAGTCACCCTGCACAATAACATTTATAAACCTTGACCAGCAAAATATATATTTAACAAGTGGAGGGATTCTGAAGGACATACAAATCTTCTCCAATTGAATTTAAATAGGGTGATTATCATGGATGACAGATAGATAGATAGCTCTCCACACAATTTGGAAAAATACATTTTCCTCCTCTGTCCCCACAAGCACTCTGGTTTTTGCAGGTCTTTCTCTGCCAGTGTGTCCGTGGCTCTGCTTCAGCGGCAGTGGGCGATCATTAGAGCTCTTTGCTCCTGGCAGCCGCACAGTGGTCCGAGGATCTGGCTGTTGTCTGGAAAGCCCGGAGCACGGCGTAGCAGCCAGTCCCACCGGACTAGAGGAGGAGAGGAGGTGCGAGTCACGCTCCTTGTGCAGTGATTGGCACATTGTTTCAAGGCGCCTGCTGCCTGGCAGATTGACAGTGTGGGATGCATTGAAAGAGGGTGATAGGAAGAAGGTGAGCAATGAGGGATGCAGGGCAAATAAAGGAAAGGCAAGCGGCTGCTCCATGCTGCTCTTTTAGATAACAGATTTCTTTGCAGTTTTACTTGGACATTCAATTTATTTTACTTTAGTGGACATTCAATGAGAGCTAGCTGATTGTATGATGAGTAAAGTTGCACCTCCATGATGTGTAAGGTGTCTCTCAAGGAAACGGAGACTTCCATCTTCCATCTCATCATAGTTTGTATCTTATTTTTGTAGTTTCAATCAACATTTCTGTCTTTTATGGTAAAATCATACTCTCCAAAGTACTTGACTGTTTGCTAAACCCTTGTGCTGAATAGACATTATTCAATCATGGCTGCACCTGTAATTGCATGGCAGACCTGTCAACGTTCAAAATGTTCAAAATGTTCAAACAGTGTTAATATCCAAACTTTTAAAGAGTTTAGATTATGGTGGGTTTTTTTTTTAATTTTCTAAAACCCCAAAACACATGAAAACTTTAAGAAGGTGGTTAGACAGTGTGTTTATCTGCACTAATGTAAGCTAAACATTAGCATGTCCAGCTAACTAGCTTATGACCGACAGTAGTTCTAGTAGTAACTAGGCATTTCTTCCAAAGGGCAAGGAGTTGCATTATTTACGTTGTTGCAGGTGTTTAACAAAAAAAAGCACCGGTCATGACTTGCAACTTTACCCGTGCATTATTTATCCACTGTGGGAAAACCTGTTGTGGATGTTATTAGAGTTTAATAAACAGCACCTTTGTCCTGCTCTTTATTGGCTTTGAGGAAGTTGGGGAAGACACACTGATTACTCCTTATCCAAAAAGCCATTGTTCTTGTAATTTTAAGAGCGAAAATATGAACACGTGTGCAAGCTAAGCACCCGTGGGAAAGTTTAGAAGAAAATATCCTCATCATACTAACACTGCCATACAAGAACAGTGATTCAAAAGATGCTGACTTTTAAAAAAAAATGCCCAGCTCGTGGAGCTAGCATTAGTTTAATAACATAGCTACAGCTGATGACATCTGCAGCAGCTGGTAGAACTGACTTGACAGTGGCCTGCTAGAAATAAAAAGATGCTTTTGTCTATCACTGTCTTAAATCTGAAGTCTGAAAGATCCATAGTTATAGAAATGATTAAGAACTGCAGGTGGTATATCCACCACCATAATCACTGTAAACTGTCTATGCAGCCTGTGAGAACAGAAAGCTTGACAGGCGCTGTAACAGTAACTAATGAGGTCAGGACTTAGCAAACAGTCAATTGCTGAGATTTGGAAGCACTTTCCCAATGGGGAAACACATGAGCAGTCAGACAATCATACGGGATGTAAACATGCCGATAGTTCAGACCCATTTTCTAAAGCACTTCATTTCAATAAGGAGAGATTAACTGAAAGCGTATAACAATATTTGTTTAGGTTACATAGAAAAAACTATGACGATTAGACCCCAGTGACTTTATAAAGACAGGAGATACAGATGCATTTGCCTGGAATTGCTGCCTGGTCTATGACAGGTCCATGACAGGTCCTTGCTTTTCTGAATGGAATGAACGGATATACCCGTCTGGCAGCTGGCTGCGGGCGGCAATTCTGAGTGGCTGGTAGTGTGGGACAGGATCTCACAGAGTCTAGGTGTTAGTGGTGGTGGAGTAAAGCCAGAAAGGCATAAGATGGAAACTCTCAGTTGAATCACCTAGAACATCCTGAACGTAATGGTGGTGATAGGGAGGTGGTGGGCTGAGCAGTAGTAGGTATGACAGGTAATATTTAAAGAACAGCATCCAAGGACCAATTTGCTCCTGGAATGCCGGCAGAAAGACCTGAGAATTTGCAAATGAAGAGGACTTTGACATTGTGAAAAAATGGAGGTGACGGAGAAGATTAGAGTGGGAAGAGATACCCGGGGAGGAATAGGCAAAACAGGAGAGAAATGATCTTTCTTATTGAATTTGCCAAAGATTAATTTGGAGGTAAAACCTAAACTAAGTGCACCCAAGGTTCCACTAATAGTCCCGCATCGGAGGGAAGCTGTGTGTGGGCACAGCTGTGGTTGGTGCAGTAGGCTGTGTGATGGATGTACCTGGGGTTTTGTTTGCAACCTGTCTGATTGTCTCGCTGCTCATGTTTCTTTTTAATGATGTTGCTGCAGTCCTGGATCCTAGTTCATTAACTTGGTGGGTTTGATCTTATTGCTACTGAAAAAGAACAACGGCAACAATTACAAAAATGATCCCTGTAATATCTCTGTACGCAAGCCTGCACACGAAAGTCAATTGTGCGCTATTTTAATTCTGTGCACATTGTTTAGTGCGTTTGCCCAGCTGCTCTGTGCCTTTATGGGGCGAGCAGCTTTATGAAAATGACACGGCTATGTGACATGGAGATCTCTTATTTCCTCATTCCTTAGGACATGTACTGTCACATCCCATTATGCTGCAGGAGCATTGGGAATAGAACAGGCCCTGACAGACTGAGATGAATTTAGATGTAGCGATCTTGTCTGGGATAAGCTTTAATAGATTACATTTTATGGTGATGTGGCCTGTCCCTTGTCGCTCAATGTGCTCTTATCCTCTGAGATTTGCACATGCATAGCCGGGCACACAAACACACAATCCAAAATAAACACACACCCGCCCACTCTCATCAAGACTCTATCGCTTCCTCAATGTCTATTACTCTGTCTCTCACTTGTCGCTTCATCACAATATTACGCCGCGGTGTGTGGCTTTCGCTCTCAACCTGTGTCTCCTCTCTGATGAGATTTGGAGGCTCCCTGAGTGATGCGTCTGTTTGCTTTGACATTAAGGAATCAGATGATCTAATGTTAACGGCAGTGTAATTGCAGAGATTGAGCGCGGTGTTGTTCTGATTCGCCCTTGCCTCTTCGCTCTATTTTTATAAGGACAGGCCCCGCAGCGACAGGGGGTTGTTAGCGGCTAATGGTGGCAAAGCAACAAAAACCTCAAATTACGTTTGGCACTGGGGATTTAATGGTTCAATAAAAATCTGTTTTACCCACCGCTGCCCGACCATCCTACCAACCAACCTCCTCCTCCGCTCTGATGGTCTCTTTCAGCTTCTCGCATCTGTGCGAGTGCAATAACGCTCTCAATGTGGACTGGAGCTTTTTTATGGCTGCGTCGCTATCCACACTCCAGATAGCTCTTCAATAGAGACAATTGGCTCCAGATGATATGGCTTTAACTTGTTGCCGCATTGACTTTCAGCTCAGTTCCTCCCCTGCCCGTTGTTCACGGTGAACTTCTTTTGATATTGGCGAGTACCATATCAAATCCCAATCTGTCCTCCCTATGATGGAGCCTCAGTCAATATTATTGTGGTAAATGATTTTATTCTAGCCGTGGGTAAGTGAGTTCACACTTCACACACAGTTATTTTACTGTACCTGGGTGACCTTGATGAAAATGGTTGAATCTCTCTAGTGATTTGATTTATGTCACTGTAGTTACAAAGCAGCATGAATCACATTTAAAACCGCAAAATGAGGGGCAGATTTACAGGACAGATATATTCACAGTGAATCACCACATTGTTTTAAATATCACTATCGTATCTTCTGAATATGAAGCAAAATCTGATGCTTTAGCACTCCATTAAACCTTTTCTGCCTCCTGAGGGAAGATCCAGTACCGCCCGATCCAGCCAGTCATAATTTATTCATTAAAAGCCGTTATCTGATTATCTCCATTAATCAGCGTTGTGTGTTCATGTAAACAGAGCGTGAGGACAAAGAAGAGATCCACCTGAACTTGTTTCCAGCTCCTCACGCCTGCGGCGCATCAGGAGAGCCAGCAAGATTTGGGTTGTGAGCGAGTGCGGGCGTCGATTAAGAATTTATAATGCGAGAAGTGCTGGTGGATAGGGCGCGTGTAACGGGGGACGCTAAACAAAAACAAGCCAGTGCCAAACATGGAGCCAGGCCTCTCCTCGAGCCCATGAATAATGTAGCAGAGGAAAACACTACATTCTGTTGTCGCACCGCAGCAGTAAACAGACAATTAACATAATAACAGACACACACACCCATGCAAACCGCGCAGTGGAAGGTGTGCCCTCGCCGAGCGGGGTGCTGTAGTACTAATTGTGACAAAGCTTTACAAATGAACTGGGTTACATACAGGTGAAGCCAAACCCCAGAATGCAATCTGGAAAAAAAGGAACTTTTTTCTCTTTGTTGGCCCTCTTTGCAGACTTTGAGTTTACCCCGCTTTGAAATTCTGTCCTCCAAAAAGTATCTTTGTTCTATATTTATCCTAATGCCCTCATTCTTATTCAGTCCAGGCCTTCTCATAGATTGCCTTATTCAGTACTTATTTGAATGGGATTTTCAAGGCTGTCCTTCTCCCACTGCAAGTGCAGGATTTACTTTAGTTATAATCACTAGGCGGTGGTGTAGTATCACTGATGTTCCCCTTGTTTATTTGGATCAATTAAGGTTTTAACCTATAAAACAGGGTCAAACTTGGGGCAGGGTCAAATTCAGTCAGCATCTATAGATTTGTGTTTACATCTTGGAAGTACCACCTCTTACCTAAATATATCCCAATCTTTATCTTTTTCTTGCCCCTTTTCTTCTTTTTCTCTTTATATTTTTGACATGGACCACAGGTCTGCAAACAGGAATATTCTAAAAATATATATTTTTAAACTTAAATCCTAAAAACTGAGATGATGAATGGCAGTATTTGATTTGTTTGTCATAGAAATGTGCCAGCACCTTCCATTACCCACCTGCATCTCCACAACAACCAAACATGCCTTTAACGTTGAAATCAGTTCCAGTTTTCACCAGTTTAGTTTAGTTTTCCACACAACACTTCTCTTCATTTCACAGCCCACTTTAGCTGCTTCTTCTTGTTGTATAACTCCATTCATATAATAAAAATAAAAATGATGCGCTGACTGCGGTGACAAATTGTTGACATTGTGTTTGTTCACAATAAAAGACAGTTTTGCCGGTTGAACACACAGTAAACAATAAACAGTAACACTGGATTGCATTCATCAATTCCTGTGGATGCTTTCCTTTGTGTAATACTGTGTATAAAGGCTGATCGAATCCTCTTCAGGAAGCAGACTTCGCCACCACAAATTAAAGCTTCATTAAAATCACACAAGTAAATATACTGAATGCTGAAAAAATGTCGACCACAAATTGGGTTTAGCTCCTTGTCAGGTAACGGTATGAGCTTTCTCAGGAGCCTCTGGCCAGTGAGCAGACCACAGCAACGCAAAGACAGTATATGGATAAAATATCTCATCATGCTTTTGCACTGACAATAATCTCACCAATAATCTCACCCTAACCCCCCCCCCAGGGGCATTGATTGACAGTGCCTGTTTACACACGCTGGACTGTTTGGGGCATTTATCTGAGTACTGGGTCCTGAGTCCTTTGTCCTGGATTGGCAGCTTTGGAAGGTGCTGTAGTTGTAAATGAGAAGGTAGATGTAAAGCCTTGAGGAGGGAGATGGATGGCAGAGTGTGTTAGGTTAAGGCTTTGTAGATATAGACCTAGGCTGGAGTTCCCATGGGGAGCCAACAAAGGTCGATGGTGTTGGGGATGGCGTGAGGAGTCAGTTGTGCATTATCCAGTGCACATCTCTCTCTCTCTCTCTCTCTCTCTCTCTCTCTCTCTCTCTCTCTCCCCCTCCCCTGCCCCGGGACTGAGGGCTGTCTATGGAAGGTCATGGAGATAAGGTGGAATGTTGTTCTGCTGTGGAGATAGGGAACTGCTGCAATTACTGCCACGTCAATGGAAAGGCCTTTAAATATCTGCCACTCGCGGAGCAGGGGAAGCAGGGGACAACTCCTGCCAATTTCTCCCTCGGTGCATTTTAAGAAATAAAATCTCAACAAGTCGTTTAATTTTATTTTCATTTTTAAACTTTCCTTTTTTTCTGGAAGCACTTTGGTCTGCAATTTCTCCCATGATATTATCAAAGTGTTTCCCTTTAAAGAGTCTTTTTATTCAGTTTCTGTAGCCTATACTTTATCAGATAGGATCATTAAAATGAACAAAGAAAATGTACACATAATCACAATAATAATGCCACAGTTATGCCCAAAAGTAGTAGACATACACATGAAGAGAAATATGATCTTAAACTGTAAGTTTCATTATTTCAAACAGACTCTGCCTGTACCAAGATGTCTGGTACTGGAATCAATTTTAACAATCAATAGTCAATTCATTATTAACATTCATTGTAACAGTGTTCTTAATCTACCAGCATGTCCCATAATCACCACAGAATCTGCATAAATCACATATTTGTGCAATAAACACTATTTCGATGATTAGATGGTGAAAATAACGCCTTCACTAATGAGGTGGTCAACTCCACTCAAAATATCCACTTTAGTATATCTTAAAATATTTAGTATAGCAAATAATGCTCCCACACTGTACATAATCTAACATCTTTCTTCTATCAACAATAAAAGCAGCAGCCTTCAACAACACATAGCCGTTGTAGTTACACTGATCTCTCCACTTTTATCAGCCCAGGGAATCTTTTGAACATTTCACATCCAGCAGAACGATGGATTTGCAACATTGATGACTTTTGATCTTTTTGAAAAGCCTGCCTGTGCCCGACATCAGCACTGTAATGTTAACAGTGCTCTCATGCTGTCTGTTGAGCTGTTTGCAGGCCTGCAGAGATTCTCAGTCAATTAAATCATTAACAGACATAAATTAAAAATCACATTTCTACAGCTAACGTATTGTAGTGTAATATTATCATGCAGTACCTTTGATCCCTTAATGGTGCATGTATTGTGTGGGTGAAGGACAGCAATGAATGTTCTGTGCATCGTGGTCAAATGGGACCAATTAAAGGTGATACACTGCATGCACAAATGCATACCTGGATATGTACACACTATGCATGTAAATATATCCACAGATTGCCTCATATTAATACCATTATTCACATTGTCTCTGTGTGCCTGTCTCTCTCTCTCTGACTCTTACTCTCATGCCATAATCCGGGATCTGAGGCAAGGAGGTACCCAAGGTGCTTTAGCTGAGTGAAAATTACATTTACACTGACATGGAAAGGCAGGTCCATCCCTGGAGTGGAACTAAAGTCTGGCTGGTGCTAGCTGCTGTCAAGCATTCATTCTCATAGAAATCTCCCTGAAGGCTGCAGGTTTGCAGCTCACGTTTGAGCTGTGGGTTTGAGGGAGACCTGTCACAATCACCAACATGGTGTCAAGCTGGTTTCTTATTGTATCACCTGCAGCCTTTCTACACTTTGGTTGTTTACGTGCATGTGCAGCATTAGCACGGATTACCCCTCTGATTTGGTGGTGTTTAGCGATATCACCTTCTTTATTGGAATTCTCCCTCCTCCTTGGAATCTACTGTACATGTGCATGTTGTATAGGGCTAAAGGTTCCCTGTTATTATGAACCTACATTTATTAGCTCAAATTCAACCTAAAAAGAGCTGCACGTTATTACAATTAGAATTTCTGAAGCGAAATAACCACCTGATATCCATGAAGCCATTAAAGACAATATATACATATAAACAATACACAGACCACGTACACGCCAAAACAGGTAATACACATGCCAATTCACTGCTGCCTCGACTTAACATGGATCAGGGGTCAGTTCGGTATTTTTGGCGTGATACTGGACTGTGCTTGCAGTCGTTAGCTATGTATTGTTGCACTAATCAGTTCCTCTTAGAATAGCGTGAGTAACAGCAATTAGTAATTAATGTAATTAATGCAGTTTTAACAAATTTGAATACAAATGTCCATGATGCTACATTCTATAACTAGATAGAAATAATACGTAAAATGAACTAATTAACAAAACATAAATTTGCTGCACGCATCTCCTTTTGTCTGTTAGACATAAAGTAGGGCCCTAATAACCAATTATTCTCATTTTTTTCATTATTAATGATAAAACATCAGAAATAATGAAAAATGATCACAGTTTCTGTGAGTTCACGGTGATCAACTGGTCCAAACCCCTACAGTTATCAGTTTACTAAAATAAAAGCAGCAAATCCTGACATTTGAGAAGCTGGAGCCAGCAAAGTTTGTCCGTTTGTCCTAAAAATTACAAATTAATTGAATATGAAAATGATTGCAGGTAAATTTTCTATATTTTACTAATCAAATCAGCTCTTTGTTGGATTTCTAATGTACAGACATTACACATTTCCAACTATTAGAAAAGCAGTTTTCTCAGCCGACAGCCTCTTTAAGGACACAGAAACCTGATCGAGTAAAGGAGCATTATAGACTTATAAATGCATCTGAGGTCAAAGTATGGAGCGAATCCTTGTTTCCGCCCCTACACTGCTGCTTCAGTCAATTCTCTCAATGTAATGACGCCTTGATGGGAGTGCTAACCTCTTCTGAAGAGAGTGGTGAAGATAGACTCGCTGCCATAAAGTGACCAATTAGCTCCCACCCCTGAGATCCATGTAACTCAGATGCTGTGTCATAGCGGCACTCGCTGGGGGCATGTGGCAGCCTCTTTAGTCTGATGGAGGTGGAGATGACCAGCAGTGGTAGCCCCGGGTCAAAGGATCGCAGACAAACAGCTAGATAGTGTCTCTCTCAGGACAGAGGGGACAGCAGCAATGAGCTTGTTGGTATAAATCACCCCCACACACACTCACTCACACACACCCTTCCCCTTCAACATTACCACAGCTTAATCCCACTTCAGTCTGACACTGAAGAGGAGAATCAAGGGGGATGTGCCTCTTGCACACTGTATGTCCATGCATATATTATGGTGTTTATTTAGTTGTTAGTCTTGTTAGGTTCAAGGAGTTCTCTCAGGATGATGGATATTTTAATCTCGTGTCTTGTCTTAATATCTACATTTCCCTACAGATTTACCAGTAGAAAACACTACAATATTCCTCAGTGATTCAAGAGTTGTCAAGGTAACATACGATTTCAGCTCACAAATTATGTGGTTATCTACTGTTAGGTGCACAACAACATCACTATTTTGCAGATTGCACGTCCTGTAACTAATAATTACAGTGATGACAACAGTTTTTGTCTTGATTAAAACGACCAAACGTTCTCAGTGGGATTTAAATCAGGGGGACACGCAGGATGGTCCAAAAGAGCCTAACTCTAAACCTGGAACAAGTCCTTTGTCAGGTAGGCGTGAGCTGAAGCGCTGTCCTGTTGAAAAACCCAGTCATCACTGCACAGACAAGCACAGTCCTCAGTCAAGAGGGAGCCCTGCTGCAACATCTGCACAGAGTCAGACGCCGTCTTATGGTGATTGGGCTACAGTCAAAAAGTACAGTAAGGGTCTTAGTTTGGGTCAAGAATGGGCCTGTGTCTTCACGGACAGCCCCATCATCTGCCAGCTCAGTGAGGGGGTAAAATATTTTGGGGTCTATCACTTGACATTTTTTGCCCCTTAACCCTCCCATAACCCTCAGGATCTTTTAAGAAATGTAAAATGACTGCCTTACTGCGTCTAAGCTCGGCAGGGATGGCACGTTGCGAGAGGCCTTGCTTGTGCAGTTCAACAATCCTACCACGTTCAAAACCAGAAAACCTTTTTGCGTTTTCCATCAGGGGGTCATGACAGTGTGAATGCCTGAAAATGATACAAAAGCCAGATTTTTGCGCAGATTTTGACTTTTTAAAGACTGTGGTCTTTTGACTTTTGATCAGCTGATAAACAGCCTGTTTAAGTTTAAATGCAGCTTTCAATGGACTGCTAAATTATTTTTTAACACCAGATTTTATTATTAGAGAGAGTCCATATTGGATTCCAACACAATATTTGCTGTTCCCCAGTATTTTGTCCTTTTAATATTCAAATAACTCATGTGAGCTAGTTATGTCTGTACAGCCCTTTTCACAGTTTTTCCCCCAGAAACTAAAACAATGTGCACTACAGTATATACAGGCTATATATTAATAATACATACTTTTGTACACTGTAATTGCATACATTGTAAATCGTATAAATATTTTAAGCTTATGTTTTTACCCACTTATTCCCTAACCTCCACCTTCATACTCACCTTCTTGTCCCTGTATAGGTAAATATATTATTCATACTCCACGTGTACTGCTTGCAGGCTGCAAGCTAACATGTTACTGTTGACTGGAAATCAACTGCAAAGTTCACAGATATAACTATTTTTTTCATGTGTTATTCAGTAACCGGCGTGCATGCAGTCTACAGCCCACAGGCTGTCTGCTAGAGAGTGGAGTTTTTAAAGAATGGATGGTACTTCTCAGTGAAAAAGACCTAAGCTATATGCTCCTAAAATAAGCTGGAGAGGTAAATCATCGATTGCACGGTCCAACTTGGAACAAGCACAAAAATCAATCAAAAACAATCACTTCAGATCTCTCTGTTCTACCTTTTTCAAGGCTCTAAAGCTGGAATCAAGGATGATTGTAGCATTCTGAAGCATATGTTAAAGTGGGCGATGAGACAAAGGTCAGTGGGTTGTTAACACTATTACCTTGCTTGTTTCCTAATCAGGGTGAAAACAAATCTCTGATGAATGACTCTTCTCCCTCTCTGTCCTCTGCATGTGCCTCTGTCTCTTTGTGGTCTCTGTGTACACTAAGTGGGATGGCTAATAAGTCCCCATCAGGTTACATGGCTGGCTCCCAGCTAATCACTTTTTGAGACAGAATCTTTAAAGTGTGCCCTCTTCTCTGATGCTAATCTGGGCCAAGTGGGGGCTCTGTAGATGGATGAACGTGGGCTGTGGGTAGATTGGCTCCAGTTAGGACTTCTCCATCCAAATCATCTGTCTGTTTATACCAGTAATGTGGAATGGGTGACTGTGTGAAAACCTGATAAATTGACATCTAATGCTAATATTATTATGCGCAGCCATTAATTATAGATACAACCTTGGATCTTGGTCAAAGACAAGTCAAATATTGCATTCGCTTTTATGTGGTTGGTGACAAATCTAGAGGAAGTGTGTCTGATTAACTAGAAATTAAAAAGGATGGAATGGATCAGCAGACAGCGGGTTCCCATCAGAAATAATGTAGTACTTTCAGGAATTGTACAGTAGCTCAGCGGGACACTTCAACTACACTTTACACTACATATTATTTTATATTTTTGCAGTATGCGTTGTTATCCTTTGCAGTGTTTTTTTTTTCTTTCTTTTTTTCAATCTGTATTGTATTCACAGCCATCCCAGTCACAGGACAACTTTCAAGCATTAGACCTATTCGAAAAAAAAATCTGAAAAATGCTTAGTCATGATATTCTAAGGAACAATATGGCCCTTCTTTTCATGCCTTTGTAATGACACATCACCTGCCCAGGTGATGACCTTCCTCCTTACACGGACCAATGAGCATAGAAGAGTGCAGCGGCGTTGATATATTGCATCGGTGCACATTGTGGCTCTATGTAGTCCTGACATGTAAGCACATACGGTATGTGACCCTGAAGAAGAATGTATTTATACCTCAGGACATTTGTTTTTTTTCCAGTGAACTAAGATCATAAATCATTAAGTTTCGATTCACAAAATAAACTGAAATAAATATAACTTGGCAGTTTTATGCAATGCTTAAATTGGTTGTTGACTTAAAGTATTTTTAATCATTTTGTAACAAAGGACCATAAGATCATAACATTGACCTCGTAGGGTTGTAACAATTCATTTATTATTATTTATTTATTCAATTATTTTAATTAGTGGCACTAAAATGAAGACATTCACTTTATTCAGAAGACATAGAGAACCAACACGTTCTCAGCATTTTTGGTCCTTGAAGAATTAATCAGTTATTGAAGCAGTTACCATCCATTCTTTGTGCGTCAGCTAATCTAATCGTTTCAGCTATACTAGCTGGTGCACAGTAGCAACATAAGCCTCAGGTAGCCTCCTGATGCTACCAGTGTGTTATGCCTCTTTGCGTAATGAATTAATTCCAGCTATTCGCGGTCTGGTGACAGGAAACACAGTCAAGCAGGCTGAAAGTGAGAAAATAATCATGGTCCAAAAGATAAGAATGAAATGTGTTCTGCGGTTCGTGAAGCAGGGCAGGATGGCAGCTCAGTGGTTAGCACCGCTGTCACCTTACGACAAGAAGGTCCAATCACACCTGTAACCTTTCTGTGTGGACCCATGGACACCTTCGGGTCTGCTGGGATAGATTACAGGAACCTCTCTGAGCAGGAATGAGCAGTTATAGGGGTTTGGCCTTTTGTTGCATGTCTTTCCACATTTCCCTCCCCTGAATTCCTGTTAGCTGTCTACTATCTAGTCATGGAATTCCTTAAAAAGAAGAGAATGGATGTTTGGATGTGAACCTGTAGCAATGTGTCCACTATAGCGTATTTTTTATCATCATGCATGGTAAACCTCAGGGCTACTGCCTACGCAGTGCTTTTGCAATTTAGCCTTGTATTTTAATATACCTTTAAGTCACATGAGCGTATCACTAGTTCAGACCACCTCTATTACAACATGGCTCAGGGCAGCATTTTGCTGCGATTGTGCTAAACAGGCAGTGGACTGACACCAGCTTATTACCCCAGTTTAACAGATTAAATGGCTGACAAATCGAGTGCAGATCCCAGGGGATTTCATTTGCTCAAAGTAAGCTCAGATCATCATCTTTTTTTCCCCCATCTTATTAAGAGAATGGCGATTCCCATCATGGCCATCACTATCATGGCGCTGGAGAAATTGCTACCTGCCTGATCATTCTCGTTGGAATGATGGTCCTGATTGAGAAATAGAAGCCTCTTTCTCGTCTTTTTACTACATATATGAGTCAATTGGCTCTTTTCCCACTGTAGCTGAAGGTGGGGGGTTGACTATGGACTATGGATGGACCTTCATTGATCAAACATGGAGGGGGGGTCGGGGGGAAAGCTGAACAGCCAGAGTGAGCTGATTATGGTAATGCTTCAACAGATCGATTAAAGGGATGTGCGTTGGAGGCACAAGAGCGCTCCAATAAATCCTCCATCCTACCCTTGCTCGCGGTGAAGTGTCTTGGATTCCTCAGCATTACCAAGACTGGGGGGCTTGTATAGAATACCAAACAGCAGCTGACAAACACATCAAAAGTCATGCGTTACATAGATTAAATTACGAGGAATTGTTGATTTCTTGTTACATTTACACATTTCTAACCATCACTGGCAAAATAAATACTACATTGCGCACATCCACAATTCTCTCAGTCTCATATATATGTTTTAAATTCTTTTTAAAAATAATTATTTTAAAATGTTAAAATGTAGTCTCATATCTGGCTCCGTCTGGAGCCAGGAGACCTCAGAATACCTACCTTTCTCATCTAACTCTTGGCATGAAAGCGTATAAGCTTATATCCCAAAATGTTGGACTACTACTTCAAAGGTGACTCTCGAGAGTTTGTAGCTTGCTGTGGAGGACAGCAGTAGATGAGGTTATGCCCTGTCTACACATGAGGTGTTTTTAGTCACCCGCCTCCCATGTCTGTCAGAACAGATAGACTACTATATCAATCAATACACCCTAACCCTAACCCACGTAATGGCTGTGTAATATACTGTACACATAACTGTTATGGAATTTTCTATCCTTAGGTTACACAAGGTCACGTGTAGGCCCCAAGGTCCTCAGCAGTACTAATTGTTTGGCTTTGATTGGGAACAGTAGGTGACAGTCTGTCTCAACACTGTGGTGGCCAGGGTCAAAGAGACCTATCGCTGCCTTCCTAGATATAATAGATAGCTCGCTGTTGACGTTCCAATCTGCGTAAACAGACATCTCTGTCTCCAGACTAGAATATGTTGACAACAATGCCTGCATGGGTAAAGACATTCTCTTTGGCTAATTCTGGGCGTATAGTATTTGTGCTGCATAAATGATTTTTGTAACAGAGAGAGAATCAATCCAAATGAAGACCTGAGGACAGTCACATCTGGTCTATGAGCAAATTATAATTAGTTCTTACGCAAAAGTAGAGAGACCACCAGTGTCAGTGGGTTGCAGAGGAGAGACAAAGTCATTGTTTTTTAACCCAAATCTCACATTTTGTAAAACCCTATGTCAAGTCAGAAGTTCAGACGAAAAGTTACAATTCAGGTCAGAGTAAAGTCCAATTTCTAATCCAGTCCTAAACAAGTTACTATTTGTCTTGCTGCCGCCCTGCACTGCCAAACACCTTCTCCCACCTGTTCACGTAAAGTGATTGGTTGCTCTGGGACTGATTTGAAGTAAATTTGTTGTCAAGATTTAATTCACAGCATGCATTTTGTTTTTTTTGTTTTTTGTTTTTTTTTGGGAAAAATGCAAACTCATTCAAGTCAAATGCTCAAGTCTAAGTGCAGTCATTTGTCACAGTCAAGCTGCAGGTCTGTTTTGACTTTGTCAAGTCAAGAACCACGATTCATGATGCAAGTCTGCAAGTCATGTAACCCTACGAGAGTCCACTACTATACTGATAAAATACCAAGATTCACAGCAATATAACATGGACACAATTTTGAATTAATCAAATTTGGACCCACGTGATCAGTTCCTGGTTAAATTAACTAACCTTATAGGAACTGGTTCAAGTATCAAATTGAGCATGCTTGAAATATAGAATATAGTTTCTTAGTCCCTGAGTTGTCATTAATCACTCCAAATCACTGTTTGGCGCATAAGTCAGAGTGAGACAATGTAGTTCCTTTGGATTTTTCATTCATCCACCAAGTGACAAACATTTCAGAGCCTAATTTAACTACCATTTCTTGAACTGTCATGAATAATATCTTTCCAGCTATGACTGTGTGAGGAAACACAGCCTTTGGTGACTTCCAAAATGCGGAGGCTAACTTTTTAATAAAAGCAATGTTATGTGACTAAGCTCAGTGGGTGGAAGCCTTATCCTGGGTGGGTTTGGTAACATTCTTGTTTTTTTTTTTCCTGGCTTGCTTTGCTCAGTTACACGTGTCCATGTCTACGAACCACTCCTTGACTTCAACTGAGATGCTTGACTCAAATGCTTTTTATGGGCGACACTAGCTTACCTCCAGATCCATCCTGGCAATCTGTTGCCAGAGATGTTTCTGTCTATTATCAATACAGGAGCATAATACACTTGTTTCATTTTTGCCAGTGTGTTCATCACCAGCCTGATGAGATAAGGATGACCACCAAAGCCATTACAGTTTTATTTGGTGCAGCTGAAGGATTAGTGGGAAAGGATTAATATGGTAACAGGCAGCCATAAATACACGGCACTCTCCTTCTCTCTTCTTTCTGTGCTTTAATTTCCTCCCCACATCCACTAGATTTGCCCAGGCAAGTTTAAGTTTAAATGCACAATGGGAGAACAGGCCATTGAATGCGATCACCTCAAGACAATGCTAATGGCAGCTTAAATATATTTAAGCTAAGCAATACATCTTTTTGGATCTTCATATATTCATATTTGAAATTGCTGTGTTGATTAACAAAATGTCTCCCTAATTAGCAATTAGCACCCTTTGTTAGCCATGTAGCATTACCTGATTGCTTCCTTAAATCATTAGTGTGAAGGCTTCTATGATGATTTGTCATGTAAAGTCATTAGTTCAGTCTTTGCCTTTACACACAGCACTTCATGATGAATTTTTTTTTTTGTGTGTGTGTGTGCGCGTGCGTGTGTGCGCGTGTATGTGTTTGGCATGTATCTTGATTGCTTCACTGCCTCCCTGCTGGAGTAAACAGTCAGCTTGTTGCACGTTCTACCAAAGTGATGGGACCACAGAATCCCCATTATCCTGCTCAAACGCGTGCGCATGGAGGTGATTCATCTCTGAAGCTTTGTACTTTCTCCTCAGCGTGATTCGTCTTTGGTATGCAGACAGCGACGACCCCTGGACCCTTCTAGCGTCTCATTTGTTTACACAACAGCAGGTGTGTGTAGGTGCGATGCGAGGGATGATACGGTCTGCGGCTCAACGCCAAATCCTATGGAGCTCCAGTTTGTGTTAAATTACCATTAATGAGCAGCTTTCGGACCACTCTATAACTTACATCATGTTCGGGAGAAAATGCAATATTTAGACTTTCCTGAGGGCTGATCAAATCACATATAAAAATGTAATCATATATTTATATGTTACACATGAAAAAATCTTTCAAATCTTAACAGTTTGATCTCTGCTGAAGAGAAGGTGGAGAGGCTGGTTAATCATGCTCCTGAGTGGAGGTCTGCAGCCAGCCATCCCGCCGTAGCATGTTGTGCTTTGGTTTCTGCTGATGAATGACCCACAGCTCCCCACAGTCATGCATATTCATGTATACTCATGTTGATGTAAAGGCACTTAACACATGAAGCGCCCGCTAGCCCCCAACTCTTCCTGCCACTGCGGAGGGAAATTGTTAAGTCACTCAGATTCATAAGCAGGTTACCATGGAGACACTTAGACAGCACTATGGCTGTACCTTCCAGCTTCTGAATCATAAATGTGAGGCAGCACTATGGGCCAACATATCTCTATGCTTATTACTACCAGCTAATACGCACCATGCATCACTGAAAGGGGACATAGTACACATCTCAAATCTCCTGTGTATCATCGTGCATGTGTGTGTGTTTGTTTAACAGCTGTTGGATTCAACGCGGCATGAACTTCAGCTGTTAGGGTTACACTCTGCAGCGTAATTATTTCATTCCAGTTAATTTACAGAGTTCAACCTTTTTTCTGTCAAACAGTTTGATGACATGCCTTTATGAGATCAATACCCGGCTTTAGCTCTCCAAAACTGAGAGACAGTCATAAACACCACAAGCGCGGACAATCAAATGGCGGCTGAAAAGTAATTGAATGATTCAATCTGCTGCGCGCGCACACACGCACACACAAGTTCACATTCATTTCACCTCCGAGCCGAAATCTCATATTACAATCTGAAAAGGCCCGAAGAGACCACGGTGAGTTCTACCCCCCACCCCCCTCTTCAAATGGAGATCTACTTTAATCACGTTGTTCAAGTGGAATGAACACTTTCTGGTTAAAATCTGTAGCTCTGACAACGCGAGGGACGGACCATTTGTGACATTCTGATATCAGTGCAGTACGGTCGCCTGTAGATTGAGACACAGCATGTCTGAAATAACAGAGATGGAACAAAAGTGAGAATTCTGTTCTTGACTTCGTGGCTCAACATGACCTTGATTCTATCGCCGTCTCGCCCTTTCTTTCCATTGGCCCACTGACCCAAAACAAGTGAAGGCTAATCTGGGAGTCAATGAAAAAGGACTCTGTATTAAGAGGATCTTATACCTTTATCCATCTAGCAGTCCAAATAGAGAGGACGGGACCCTGCGGCCTAATCCAAACTTATGACTGTGTTTCACCTCCCGGGCAGTGCTAGCACACCCACTTTGTGTGATAGCCAACTGTTATTGCTGCACCAAATGACCACCCATTAATCCTGTCTGCCTGCCCTGCAGCTGAATCAAACTTGAGAAGCGTGAGCGTGGGAGAGAAAATGTGGCGATAGTAAAACACAACCTGGATCTACTCCAAAAGGACCTCGCCGCTGTTTGTGTGTGTGTGTGTGTGTGGGCGAACCAGTGGTCAAAAAGTACATTGTTATGGACCCGATACTGACTCTTTTCTTGGAATTCTAGCCATGCCATTTCAGGCTTATTCACAAACAGGCGTATTGTAGCTTATTCAGCAGTATTCAGAGTGAGCATGTTGGTGAATAAACAGGTGATGAACGCTTTAGAAAGTGAATGAATACATGAATAGATAAAAGGCCCAAGGTTTGTCACCAGCTCTCTCTTTAGGCGCTTGCCGTGGATCCATTTCCTCCTCTCCAATGGACAGGAATATGAATGTTATTTACTTAACCATGCATCCAAACCGTTACTCTGTCAGCTCGAGAACAGAGACGCCCATGTCTCGTTCTCGTTAGTGATTTCTTACAACACAACACTGAATTATATTATTTAGCTGCACTTCCAGATGTCAGACGTTTGTTTCGCATTGAACTGCTTTATATTCTAAGCTAGAACCAGAGAGCAAACCTGGTCCCATTATATCAGTGTGTTAACTATACTAACTGATATGTAAACTGAAGATCAGCAATGGATTTAAATGTTCCCTCAGAGGCAGTAAAGATTGGAATAATTAGGGTTGGGTCATCTAAATTGAAGACAACGCATTTTCTCAAACACTTCAAACACAGCCTTGTTTTCATCAGGCTTTGACTGAAATAAAACCCAAGGCTTCGTAGCATTAGTGATGACTTAGAATATGTTATTTTTATGATTTGGGTGAACTGACCTAACCTAAGAATAAACAGAAGATGAGTCAGAGGAATGTTTTTTTCCTTTGCCTGCACGAATTGATTCGTACCATTACTGCGTGGCATGAAACTGAGTCACAGTCATCTTTTTCTTCACTAATAATGGCCATGTACTGTTGGCTACATTGACGTGGCATCGGGAGACTGATGAGACAACCTGATAATACGTTTTTGGATATGGAAGTAACTGTCAACGGCCAATGAGGTGTTGTAGAGGAGTCATACATCTGCGTGAATTAATGCTGAAAGTCATCGAATTTCCTTTGTAAGATCTGTTCTGTCTCGATGATTTGGCTCCTTTTGGCTCATTATCAATCACCCTGCAGCTAATATATCAGTCACGCTTTTACACACAGTAAATTCATTAATTTGTAAAACACAATGCCTTTTTAATCAGACAATGTTGTCCATCTGTTGCAGCCTCTTGAATGTTTTTGTGAAGACACAACCCTGTGATGTGACAGTTTGAGTCAGAGCTGACTGAGGCGAGCGTAGCTGACAGCTGAAGCACAGCTCTGCCTCTCCAAAGAGCCTGATTTCTTGCTTCGAATCTGCTCAAATGCCGATCCCCACACCCCACCCCACAACTGACACAACCCGTCTGGAGGAAACAGACTCCTGTTGGCATGACAACCATGTAGGATTGTGTTTAATTTCTCTTGATAAGTAATGCTAACAACATTACAACATAATAACGTGGGAGGGGAAAAACAAGCCTTTTAAGCTGTAACCATGGCAGTCACTCGTGTAGAATTATGCTTCCTTTATTTGTATTTTTTAATATTGGCCAATGTGAATACGTCCAAACCTCGTGAGTAGCACAGCTCCAGCGGAGGGAGCATGTGCAGCAGCTTGCTAAATGTTGCTTGTGAGCAAACTGTGATTTATTTTCAGACTCTTAAAGCATCATGGGTGGAAATGACCCCCTGAAGTTCCCTGATGTCTACCTATTTGTCATGGTCACTGTGTCTTTGACCATGTCTGTGCTGACAGGACTGCCAATGATTACAAAAAAAAAAAAAAAAAATTATGCAAATCTCCCATCGTGCTCGTCAGCAATTCCTCTCGGCTGGGGCCGAGCTCAGCAAGATGCCCTTTGAGCTAAATTCATTTCATTTATGGTTAATTTTCAAGTTGCCGCCTGCGCAAATAAATAAATTTATCTCTCCCACAGATATATCTACAAAGGCACAGAGCTGTAGCTTTTTCTAATTTTGGATTGCCCAATAAAAAAAATACTCACTGGCTTTCTTAATTTCCACCTCTTTGTCTAAACACATTTGACAGTACTCCCCCTGTGATGTCGAAGAGCCATGTTTAAGCTCGGTGTTTACGCCGTGTGATTTGGTGGCTGCCCCGGGTCAAACGCCGCTGTTGTGTTTTGCCCCGCAGGCTGTTTTGCAGCTTTGTGGTTCTATCAAACAGGGCCGTGCATCAAGGAGCAGGTGGAGGAGGGCGAAGGGAGGGATGTGGACGAGAAGGAACAGTCTGAAATAGGACATGACCGCTGACATTCACCTGGATGCCCTCTGTAAGGAAAGGAATAAGTGGTCATGGTGGGGGGGGGGGTTAAAAAAAGGGAAAAAAAAGGAGAATGATCCCCAGGCTAGAGTGGTAAATGGAGGGGAGAGTGTGATTACGGTTACTAAGGCTACAGCATGCCACCCTGTTGGAAAGGGAGGGACTTGGTGGAAGGTCAGACGGCTGAGGTACAACCAGTTAAATCAACTCTGAAGTGTGAGGTCCCCGGTGGTGTTGGGGTTGAGGAAATGTAGCTGTTTAGGTTGCTCAGGAGGAACATAGATTGCCGCTGAGAATGGGACCTTGTGCACGGCGAGGCTTGTAGCACACCCTCTGGGTTGTAAATCCTTTTGATACGCCACATAAAAGAGGATAAAAGATGTAAAAAGAGATGTGGAGACAAGTATACGAGACAAGACTTTTGTGAGTTGTGCGACTTGAAGGTCATCTGACATCTGTGTTGGACGTATGAGAAGGGAGCCCGGTGTTTAACTCTCTGCTGTCTCTTGGTTGTCACATAAGCTCCAATCCTCCTCGCCTCTGTCTATGATGTCTGTATCCTATGACGTCCTGGAAACAGGCTGCCGAGCCTAAGCTGTTTGGAGAAAAGGAAATGATGCAACATAAATTTCAAGGCAAGGATTCTCTGTCTTTCTTCCTCTCCTTGCACATACGCATGCCGCGGGATGAAAATCAATAGCCTTCAAGAGTGAGTCAATGCAGAATCTAATAGCTAACAAACCCAATGCTGTGAAATCACCACTGGCTCCTCACACACGACGGGTGTAATGTAAAGGAATAGCACTTAAGCACGCCGTTGCTCTTTGTCACCTATAGAATTATCTTCCAGGACAATAGAAAGACCAGGAGGGATCAAAACAACCCAGACTCTTGTATCTGAGGGCCTGGCAAAGCGCGTCAACACCGGGGCGTCCACATTAAACAAACACAACACTACAGCCAGCATAAGAAACATAAGTATGGACGAAGGAGCTCTTGTTTAACCTGATTAAGAAAATTTGGCCATCTTTCACCTCGACATTGATTGGGCCGAACGTCTGACTAAGCAGCTCCCCATTAACTGTAAGGGCACTTTATGGGCATCCACATTCATCTTGGGCAGGAAGCGTCCCTCCCCTTTAGGCTCAAAGTGCTGATCCTCTCACACTGGAGGGCGACGTGATTGAAAGCAGAACAAAACAGCCTTCATTTTGCAGAAAGCGAGCCCCCGCGTAACACAGTCATTATCTTTATTATGAACACGTACCATCATCAGCCTCGTCATTAGCATCGCTCTCCATTAGGGTCACTTACTGGATAAATATGTGGGGAAGCGTTAGTGTTTCTTTGCCTCTTCCTGGAAATCTATTAAAGTCGCAGAAAAGTGTTAATAACCTCAGTTGTTGTGTTTATTGAGAAGAAGAACTGTTCGTGTGTAATGACTTCCTAATAAACCAACAAAGAGGGCTTGTTCTGTTGTTTCAGATGAAGGTCACTGACAAGAAGAGTAGCCGTTTTCTGAGGTTTACAAATGATATGTGTGAAATATGTTTTTTTTTTCTTTGCCTTTCATGCACACAGAGCTCACTTCTTTATTTTTCCACATGAAATATTGAACACATAAGAGCCTGTGTGGTTATATCAGCTCATAGTATGCGTGGAGTAGAGCGCATGGACACGTGTGGGTCTTTTCTGCTGACGGTGCCACACTGGGACCTTTTTTTATGATTAAACTTGATCTCTGGGCAGGGTTAAGTGCTGCCTGTCCTGTCCCAAGTGCACACACCCTTGAACTACATTTCTGTCCACCAGGGGCATCCATTCGCTAAAACCCTGAGCTGTGGCAAAGTTCCTGCAGCTGTTCTCATCATGCAGCTTCAAAAACCTTGATCCCGTTTTGACCACAAATGTTCTCAGGACAGGACGGGCATACACTCCTGCTCAATGTGTTACTCCAGCATACAAAATTATCAGCCACAGGTCATAACAGCTCAGGGGGACTGTGGATCCTGAATGCAACTCTGATGGGATTTTTGGCTGCCCAGGGGATTCTTGGGAGTTTTTTTTTTTTTTTTTTTTTTTTTTTTTTTTTTTTTTTTTTGCTGGCAGTTAACAGTAATAAAAACTAGTCCACAAGATCAGTTTTGGATTCACTTGTGCTCAAAGATGGCGAGTGCCTACACCTTGACATACCCAAGCCATGCCTCTCTACTAGAAAACCCCTTTTCCGCTCATATGTAAGCAGGGATGTTTTTTCGGAGGTTCTCCGGTGTTTATAGTCGGTGAAAAGAAGATAAAGTCAGACCGGTTGTCTCTTTAAATCAAGCTGCAGTGTTGATGTGCCCTCAAGCTGAAATGGTAAGAACCATTTCCACCTCTGCGGCAGGGAGCCTGACCAAATAGGCGCACTAGAGCGCTTCAAACGTGATTCTCATTCCCTTGGTCACTTGTGGTCTATGGTCGCCTCCACTCCTGGAGAGGAAAGCAATTTACAAGTCTTTTTTTTTCTATGGGAGTTTCTCTTTTCTTTTTTTCCTTTTTTCTTCCCTGCGCATCCCGGAGACATTATTTAATTTTTATTTCTCTCTCTTTTTTTTGTTCCATCCGCAGAACTCAGTGGCAGTCGCCTCAATCCATTTACCGCTGGCTGGTCCGCCTCTCTCCTCCTCTGCGTTGCAATCTGTTGATAACTCCACTTGCAAGCTGCAGTTTATTGTGTTTCGCAATGGGAAACTCTTTCCTTGCACGGGGAATTCGTCAAATCTCGCCGACGACGGGAAGCGTAGGAGCGTTTCAACACCAGTTGCTTTCACCAAATTAGGTAAGAGGAAATCCATTTTTATCATCATGTCTGTGATGTCAACGCTGTAGTGTAATGCCACTCGGACTACATGCTTGCACACACACACACACACACACAGTCTGTCAGTTGGCTCTGCGCAACATGTTGACACACAAAGCACAACATCCTCGCGTGCCAGAATAAATCCAAACACTCGCTTTTCTTGATTCCGTTTCAGTTCATCCAACAACTGCACGGATGTTCACGTCACCTCACTTCACTGCTGCATTCCTCCGTGTGGGGGGAGAAAATGGCTACTTTAGGTTTAAAGTTTACCTGCAACACTTCACTCAACAGTCTGTCAACTGCAGTAACAGTCTGACACTTAATGGACGCGCGCGCGTGTGTGTTTGTATGAGAATGTGCGCGCTCGTGCCCACGTTTCTCTTGCCACTGCACTTACAGACTTTCCACTTGGTTTCCTTAATTGAATGTGCTTTGCTTTTCTTTTTTTTCCCCCCTGCTTCTTTGCAGATGGGTGCAGCCTCGGGAGCGCCGTGCACTCCGTTACTATCGCTCTCAGACACTTCGCACTGGGTGTAGACCCCACCGCAGCCTATTGGGATTTTGACCTGCTGGATGGACACGGTGGCTGGAGGGCAGAGGGCTGCCACATAACAGGCTCCGGGGGCAACACGACCACTATTCATTGCACCCATCATAATAACTTTGCTGTGCTAATGGTGAGTAGTCTGCTGTGTGGTACAAGTGTCATTCATTTTTTTTTTTTTTTAGCACAACCATGCCCCACACATAATGTGTCTTCCGCTGCTTAGGGCCTATTATGGATCAAATGCATCTTTTTTTTCCCCCCACCTTGGAATAGATGGAGTCACGTGTTTTAAGAAGCACTTCATGCAGGGACCTTTAAAAGCTTCCTTTATTGTTGCTCTTCAGCAGAGGGAAAGGATTTGTCTAATGCGCTACGGGGATTTATTGGCTTTTGGAGTATGCGCTACACTAAATTCCCCCCTCAGTATCCTGGAAATGAGAAGTTGCGTGCGTTGTATAGTCTGCCACCTTTTTCCAAAAAGCAGCACAGCAGCTGAAATACAAGCGATGCTCAAGAGAAGGAGCGCCTTGTCAGGAGCTATTCGCCTCCGAGCGCAAGTGGTGTGCTAATTGGTTGCAACCATCGCCGAGAAAAAAAAAAAAGAACGAAAAGAAAAAAAAATGTTGGACTGTAAAGCATAGCATCGTTCATCTGTATCGCTCAAGTTTGGTCTCGACGCCGCTGAGATGCCTTCTCCTGACGACGTCCCCCTGTTCAAATTGATTTCATGAGGATAATACCAAAAGCGCAATGGCATCGCATCGCCCAGTCGCTCCATAGAGCCGCTGCGCCTGGTCCGCTTTTTTTGGATGAAAAGAAATCCTCCGGATGTTTACCGAAGAGTGGGATTCGTTAGACTGGGAGGTCAGTTCTCAGTAGAGCATGAAAAGTGTTGTGCTTAAGATGTCGGTGCTTTCCGAGTTGCCTTTTTTTTTTCTTTCTCTTTACCTGCATATTTTATGAAGCCGCTGTTCAATTCGGTTGTTGTTCGTGTGTGGAAATAAGCTGGCTCGAGGAAGGGGGAGAGAGGAAAAAAAAGCCGCATAGGAATGAGAAAGAGTGGGGTACAGGAGGGGAAAGAGGCATATAAAAAAACGGCATGGGGTGCTCTGACGGGGAGAGTGGGGTGTCTGTGGAGAATACTAAGCTGTTGTCAGAGGGAGAGCAGATGTCAGATTGTCATTGTGCATGTATTTTTCTATCAAACACGGGGCTTGGGGAGGCGCACCGTCAATGGGCACCTTGTGGCTGTCGGAATAAAGCGAGATCGGCAATTTGTCAAATTTCCTGGCAGCAGATTGATTTGAACTTCAAGGCACGTCCGACAAGTAGAAGGCAGTCATAGCGACGGCGGTAAAGCCGTCACAGGAATGTCCACATTGTGGTCTTACGCGAGCGTTTGCGCCGGGGATTGCGCGTCTACTAATGCAGTCACCACACCCGCCTGGTCTCTGCAGTGCCCGAGAAAAGGACCCTTATTTACGGACTCGTGACATCATTCTCCTATTGGCCTCATCTAAAATACTGTATATCGCAGCGATGGCCCTTATAGCTTCTGCAAGCACGAGACCTGTTGCATAATCTTTTCATGTCAAACTGAGAGCAATTGCTTTTTACAGCCTGGCTGCAAGTTGACCGCTTTTAATTTACAGTATTTGCAAGTAAAGCAGCTTCCATCAGCGAAGCTCTCATGTATAACTCGTGCAGCGAAAGCGCTGGAATCACACTCCAGCCTCTGCTTGGCTGTTCTGGAGGGAAATCAGGGTTACAAGTTGCAAAGTCTATATGACCAAAGTGTTTCAGCTGCGGTGACAGCGGTACAGGAGGTGACAGAGGTGTTTTTTCCTCAGTGTGAAGTCGGTTCTGTAGCCTGATCCCAGCAGCTCCATCTAACATTGCTGTATCACCTTCCCCGGCTCCTTAAATGATACAGCTGAATTCCTCCTCAGATCAGCTGCCTGCAACATACAGTGTAAGAATCCATCTCATGGTGCATCTGTGATGTTGAGCAAACTGACAGAGGGTTAGCCACAAAGCATGACAGCTTTGAAAGATGAATAATGCAACAAAATCATTTCAAAGAATATGGGTGGGTGGTGAGGGTGGTGGAGGAGGATGGGGGGTGGGGTGGGGGACGATGCCTGAAAGGCACAATGCAATATCCAATTCCTGTTGATCCAGACTCTTTCACATTCAGTTCTTACGTACGTGTGTGTGTGTGTTTGTGTGTGTGTGCATGTAAGTCTGTGTGCGTGTGTGTGTGCGTTTGCCTCTGTGTTTGTGTGCCGATGATTAGTCTACAAATAGCATGACAAACCAATACAATTGTCCCCGAGGACTGAGGTTTGGGATATAAAAAGTACTTTAATGAGAATCTTTTTGACTTGGCTCAGAAAGAATTACATGGTAGAGAATCTCCCTCCCCTGGCTTTGTGATCAGAATGCCAAATAACCTACTTGGGACAGGATCTGTGTGGAAAAACTCAGCAGCACCGGGGTGTAAAGCTTTTGTTCGGGCATATATTATACTCCCCCTGCTGTGTATTTTTGAACACTGGTAGGTGTGATAAATGCATCATTTAGTTGTTCTTGCATTAGGAAGCGGGGACATTACTGACCTGTTACGCTGAAAGGACTGATGCAGATTGTGGGTCAGGTGTTGAAAGGCAGCATGCCTCTGTTTTGGATTCTTTTCTTCACGTGCCTCTGGGCTGAACTCGAAGCTGTTAGAAAGCAGCCCGTTCCAGATTTCAGCACCGGGGACAGTTCCCATGCATTTCCCAGCCCACCACCCCCACCCCCACCCTCACCCCCTCCGCCACCCCACCTCCTGTAGGCCCGTGTCTGTCTGGAGGGAGGGCTGACTCACTCGTTTACAGCAATGCAGCCTCATCATCTGTCTTCATCGCGCTGACATACCTCACCCCAGCTACCCCACCTGCACCCGTTTAACCCCCCCCCCCTACAAAACACGCGCCTCGTCTCCGGAACCACACACCGCGTATGATAAGTTCTTTCTGGCTCACTTGTGGCCGATTTTCTTTGTTTATTTATTCGCTGAGGTGATAACGCAGATGGAGGAGTTGCATTAAGCTGCAAAGCTCCACACTGTTTAATATGCAGAAGCAGACCTTTAGAACGAGAGACACACAGGAGGGGATGGCTGGCTTTTATAAGTATCCAATCATAACAAAGGTCCAGAGGCCACAGTCCAATAAGAAAGGAGCTTTTCAGAGATGTATATTTTCCATATACTGAAGCTAAAAATGAGTATGTGAAGTGAAGTGGATTCCTTGGAACAGGAGGGTCCTCTAGTGATGGCTCTGCATCACAGTTACAGAAGAACAGGTGGCGTGTTGGTTGAACATGGCACAGTCTCATATAGGATGGATGTAATTATGGATGGAGGCATCTGCATACAAAAGTGGGCATTAATGGTTGCTGCTGATGATGTTTCTGCAGGTATTCCGCAAAGTATTTATTCTGAAGAACTGTAGCCACTGTGACAGACTGTTTGTGCACGAATACATGCGTAACATTCAGCTGTTGTAGCCAGTTTCCAACCTAAGACTGACCCCTCCTCAGGGGGTCATAAAATGATGATCTGAAGAGGGAATAATAAAAATAATGTTTTGCTACACACATTTTCAGTCATATTTAACATTTTTGTGGCAATCATATATTTTATTTACATACATTCTTTTTTTTAAGCTTCTGTGGCCCTAACTAATTTCTTTCATAAGGAGTCACAATGCAAAAAAGTTTGGGACTGCTGGTTTAGTCATGTTTTTTTATTTTTTATTTTTATTTATTTATTTTATTCTTATGACAAATCTAAATCTAAACAGTAACTATTAACTAAAACTGTCAAATACATGTGGTTTGGTGGTATAAGTAAGTATAATAGTTTCCTCAGAAATGTAGTGAAGTAGTGTAATATATAAAATATTAGTTAGTGAGTAGTGAGTAGTGAGTTAGGTACACACTTATAGTTAAGCATAGTACCACCGCAATCGAGCCTGAGCTGATGTGTAAATTAGCAGGATGGGAAGTGGCTGTTTTATTACAGTAGGCCATTATTGAGGCCAGTAAAAACAGAACTCATTCGGCCTCATTCAAGAACCACTGATACAAGCAGATTTGTTCTTAAGTGAGTTTGGAGAATTGCGGTCCAGGCCTTGTCGTTCCTCCACAGTGGACAGCACTTCATTTGACTGAGTAATTGTAATTCCGTGATCTGCATCAGCTTTGAGTTGAAAAATGTCACTGAATTCAACTGTAAAATGAATATTTTGTTCACTGACCTCTTTCCTCATTCTGTGGCTTCAGGGTCTCAGTAGGAGGACCCGCTGTTTCAAAATGGCCAAACACACCACAATTCACTTGTCTTCGCTGCTGCACCTCCATCTTGAACCAAACCAAGCAAGACAGGATCCCATCTTGATACATTAGTTCTCATTGGATGAGTCTTCTACAGGCTCCATACCAGTGTGACATTACAGCTGACTGCTGGAGCTGACCACAAGGTCTTGTCTCTCATACAGAGGAGAAAAAATAGAAGAGAATAGCTGTGAGAATCCATCTATCCATTTTCTAAACCGCTTATCCTGATGACTGTGAGAGTGCAGAAATAATCAGGCGGCTCTATACAAACAATATATCAGCTTTGCTTTGGTTTTTGCTGCAATGTTTATTGCCTGCTGAATCACTGTGATTGCCACTCAAAAGGTAGTAACTTGGAGGAAATGAAGGATGAATGGATGGAAGCTGGGGAGAGGAGATAAAATTAGAAAGAGGAGAAGCCAATTGATTGTGATTACATTCCTAAAAAACACATCCTTCAAAGGGAGCAGTTTATTTAGATTCAGTCCACATGTGATGTTTTCTCGTTTAGCAATTAAGGCTAATACCTACATACTGTAAGTTGCGCAGGATGTGTGTTGCTAATCGAAAAAATAACCCTACTGACAGCTTCTGGAGCTCAGAAAGCGTTTTCTTGTCCATTTTTCACAGCATGTAGCAATTTCAAAGTTGTGTGTCCTCATTAGTCTTTTGTCCACATCCTCGCTCACGGCAGACATAATGAGACCACAAGGCAGTTTGCAGCATTCGCCCACAAGCAGCCTCCGGCCACAGCGAGGTTAACTTTATCTTCCTCATGGCCTGGACTTTTCTATCTCTGAGACATTTTCATACTAAAGGAGCTTTGGTGTGTGTGTGTTTAAGGAGATGAAGGGATTTACAGTGATAATGACGATGACCTGTTTAGATATGCGACCGCGTCCCGCAGCACCGCGTTGGCATTTTCTGTTGATATGCATTGTAGTAGGAGGGGAAGAGAGAGGGGGTGATGACAGACTGCGATATCAACAGAGGGGGGTGATGCCTCGTGGTTGTGTGTTAGCTGATAGTGGATTAAAAAAAAAGACTATTTGTGTTAGAGGAACAGGACACTGCGCCTCTTAGACTCCTGAGAGCCTTTTTGATACCAAAGGACTATTGCAAGAGCAATAAATTGGCAACCTGACTGTGAAGACTCCAGGAAGTCACTGCTCCCAGCCAAGACATAGTGCAACACATAACCCCCGTAAAATCACCGTGTGGCGTTTTTATACTTTGGTTTTTGTACAGATTCCACAAGTTAGATATGATATGGTAATGAGTGAGCTCTCGGGGGGCTGGTTAGTAGATTTGTGACCTTTAAACAGAGCCGGGGAAGCTGATTCCAGCTCATGCTAGGCTCATTTAACCATCTGCTTTGCCATCTTTAGCTTCATATTTACAGTCATTGGTGGTATTGGTTGATTCTCATTTCTCAACAAGTGAACTAGTTAAAGATGTTGGTTGAGGCAGACCTCTTCTCCACATTCGAATGTGAAATATGATTATGATATTCTGCGGCTGCAGAGCAAACCGCAAATGTAACTGAAAGCACGCAGTTTTCACTATGAGCGGTCACTAATCAGTGTTTGTGTTAAGCTTTGCCGTAATTATGCAGCTTGAGTAAATGCTAATTACGTACGCGCAGCCCACTTAGCATCGGCTACCTTTCGCCGTTTACCTCGCTTGCACTTGTTCCAAACGTGGCAGCTGACCGACGAGCACTAATCCACCTCCATCCGTGAGTAGGCAGCCTCCTCATCAGCCGCCTGACTTACTTTTTATTTTTTTTTCTGTTCTGTGTGAACCTTCCTGCACATGATTTGAGGCTTGGCTCAGGTAAATATTTAATAAATGCACTCATGTTCCATTTGTAAGCATTAACTTAAATCTGATGTCAGGCGTGATTACTTTAGGGCGTGGGGTTTGTTTCGTGTGTGTGTGTGTGTTTGCGCGCCTGCGTCTGTGTGTGTGAGTGCTTGACAAAACTACATCACCACTGCAGACTTTCTTCGGGTTGCCACTGCTCCGACTTAGCCTCTCAGTGTTTGCTGACTGCGGACTTGCCTTGGTGTGAAAGGGGAAGGGTCTGGCTCATCCAGCAGTCCCCTCTGTACTCCCAGAACAGATTGCTGCTGGCCAATAACCTGACATGTGATGCAGATTGTTTTCTCCCTGACTAATGAGTTCAGAGCTCACAGACCACCATTTATCTCGGACATCAACAGTTTTGCCCTGGCATCGCTCAAGTGAGCCAATACTTACTACTGGCCCTTTTCCCTGACGCTCTGTATTTGACGCTCTATTTTTAATGCAGTGTGTATCCTTCTTTTAGCCTGGATACAAATTGCATTGCTTGAATCTATTGTTATTCAAATTATGTATGCTCCTCAGCTAAGTGTATGAAAGATTAGAATAGTGCTGCTCGCTGCAGATGGGTTTGTTGCACTTAATGTGCCTGTGTATGTGTGTGTAAAGGAAGTTAATAGGGTATTCGGTGGTCTCACAGTTCTGATGTTGTTTATATACAGTCACTGATTAATTGGCAGTCCCGGCTGCGCTTCACTTTTTTTAAAGCGAGGCAGCTTGCTTGATATGTAAAACTGTTCTTGCTGACAAGCATTCTTCATGAAAGATAATGATGTCGTCGCATTCTGATTTTATTTCCAAGTTGATGATTTTGGCACACATTTCCTCAAACAATTTGTCAGATATGAAAACTTGGATGAGCTATAAATGAGTTTTATTTTTTATTATTTTATAGCGGTGCTGTGTGGACCCGCATACATCTGCTGCACTGGCTGTGATTAGTCACAAATGATTCAAATGAAACTGGTCCCGCTTGTCCTTTTCTACATGACAGAGGCCATCTGACATACATGATTCACGTCCTAGAATGCTGTCGGTACACTCGGCCAAACGGTACTCAAGCCAAGAAAACCAAAAACCAACCAAACAAACAGAAAAAGAGCTGTTCACGTCATAATATGACACCTGATCTGAAACTGTCCACGTTCAAATGTCTCCCCCCACCTTGCTCCCCTCCCCCCCTCCCTCACCAGCTGTTCCCTATTCCACAGTGCGACCCTCTCTGAACTCCAGAGACAGCTTGGTAGAAATGAGGGCACGCTGTGTAAACAGCCTCTCTGTCTTTCTCTGTCTTTCTTTTCTCGCTCTGCCTCTGTTTGAGTTTCTGTCACCGGCTTTCAGTTGGGTTTCTGTATTTGCGCGCTGCATTTAACTGAACCGGACAGCACCTCATTTGCACATTTCTGAGCAGTCTAGACAAACACATTAAGAGCTTTTTTTTTCTCTATTAGAGAAGTGTAGAACGTGATCCAGCCCTGCGGCTGGCTGGATGTTTGGCTGGCTGTGTGCATGTCCACCTCTGTTGTCAGCCAAGACGGCAGCTCCCAGAATGCTCGCCTCTGCCCCTCCATTTCACTGCCGCCGCCACCGCTGCTGCTGCTGCTGCTGCTGCTGCTGCCAGGCCATGATTTGCAGAAGTACATCACCACAAAAACAGAAAAGGCCGAGGGTTAAAGGCGACAGTCATTTTCATAATAGACTTGAAAATCTCTTGCAAGTGGGTTATTATACATCATGGCTCTTTCTGCCACAACCAATCATGATCGCCATGACCTTTGATGTTTAACGTCATGGCCGTATCGCTTTGTAGGAGTACATTCTTCTCCTCAGTGAAAACAGAGTACAGCCATGCCCTGCAGTTGCATCTTTTTTTTAAATGTACTGTAAGGGCGTGGAGCTGCTGCTGCTGCTGCTGCCACCGGTGGTTGCTAGGCTTGTAATTAGGGAGCAGCTATCGATGCAATGTGGCCCTTGTGTGCACTCCTAGGAGTAAGATAAGGACAACAGAAAATGAGACCAGCGTCATTTGAAGGGGGAGTGATAACATGACAGTGAAGGGTTCTGTCATTTGGCGAGGTCTATTAGAAGCCATTCCGATTTTATTCAGAGGTCTCACAGTTTGGATTCTTTTCCACGATGTGATATTCATAAATACACTTCACTTTTTTGAATGCAGGAAAGTATTCTGAGTATGTAATAAGGTTGCCAAGGATTTGCTAGATTAGATGCCAGCCTTGCAAACTGTTCATCATTCATATTCAATCATGAACTACAAGAGCACCTGATGATATCTGGGACAAACAATTCCACAGACAGAGAAGTACAAACACGCATTTGGGCTCTCCAGCAGCTATGCATTTACCATGTAGAGAGCAGCCTTAAATGATAAAGCTGCTGTTATTGTCTTTTTTTTCTTTGCTTTTGTACAAATCCAATGAAAATACCAAAATCAACAATGTGTTTATTCTTCTAGCATATATTGCTGTGTAGCCTAAGTCTGATAAATCTGCAGCTTATTAAAACTATATATATATATAAAACGAACAAAGGGTAGCCTGCTGTAGTATATTTTGAGTCAGCTTATTAATCTGGAGCTAAAAATAGTCTCCATAAATGCACTATTTACTCCTGTTGGAGTAACATTTGCTAAAACTGCAGTTCTCATTATTTCGAAGACAAAAGAGTCTTTAAAAAAAAACAACAACAAAAAAAACATGAATCTTCGTTAAAGGAAAATAGGTTTGGGACTGATTGCCGCAGACAAGTTGGGGAAGTAGTATCATTGTTGTTGTGGTTTATTAATGGCCTCTGTTTGCCAATAAGGAAAAGGCACATAATTACAGAACAAACTATCATTCTGGACTGTGAATAGGCACCTGATAATGGTGAGTGGATGGAAAAGGGTTTGGGAAAAAAAAAAAAAAAAAAACTACAGTTTTGAGATGTCAGAATCGGCTCAAGTCAAATTTCTTTGCAAAGCCCACATATAATGTCTCTCAGTGCTTTACAGGCCCAAGACAGCAACAAGGAATAACAAGCTAAACACATAAAGAAAAAAAAAAGGAAGAAACCTCAAGAGACTCTATTCAAAGAGAAATTCCTCCTCTTTGGACAGCTGCTGTGCACCAACTGCTGTAGGTGGAAAAATGCCTTTTTGAAAATGTTACAGTAACACAGAAGAAACACAATATGCAACAAATGGATTACGATTGCACAATGTGATCATCCAGTTCAATAAAGCTAAAGATGTCCAGAGTGCATGACAGGTCTCCAAGGTGCCAGCCGGTTAGGGTCAGTGGACAGTTCAGTGATGAGGTACTATGACATGAATCCAGAACACAATGATGTCGGCAGAGATTCATTTGAAATGAAAACAAACTCCCATTGGGCTTATCTTCAGCGTTACCTCTGCGTTCCATCTTGGTGTGAGCTCCTGTGTACTTTTTGTCATGCGCGCATGCCAGTGAGTGATTGAAGATGTGCCTGAAAATATTAATGCTGCGAGTGACTGAGTGAATAAATTACACAACCGTGCGCAGGCTTTTGTGGCAGTGTGTTTCAAAATTCAAAGCTCGCTAAGAAACGTCCTCTCTGAAGTCCCATCGCACACGGCTGAGCGATGCGCTCTTGTATCAAAGGTGAAAACTAATCTAGACGCTGAAATTCCCTCCACATTGGCTCTCCTGACGCTTTGCCTTTCGTCTTACAAATGGCCCTAACGAGATGCAAACATGTAAATTGCCGGCGGAGGAGATGGAGCGTCCACTTAGGTCTAAATGGCACGGATAGCACAACTGTCAGATGGTAAAATGGAACTGGGCTGAGATCACGGCAAGCAATCTGTAATCAAAAATGGAGGAAAATTGCATTGCAGTTGGGGGATGGTGGGATGGGTTAGGGAGGCTGAGGGAGAGATCTGAGTCAGACGTACAGTAGCTTCCTGGGCTGAAGGGGTAATGATTTACCTATCTGTTCTCCTCTCTCCATCTGTCTGCACAGTTTTTGTCCACATAATCACTCTCCATCTCCTTATCTCCCCTATCACTGCTTTTTCATTGTTGTTCCCGCTACAAGCTGTTTTCTGTTAGATGCACTACACGACATATTCTTCATGCATTTATTCTTTGCATGGTTGACTGCATTCATTCAAGAGCACCCGCCCCACACACACACACACACACACACACCCTTCCCATGTCTCTCTCAACCACTGTTTCTCAGGGGGCTAAATGCTGCCACAGTTAGAGAACATGGCAGCAAGAGTCCGGCACTGGTTACCCTTCTTGACAGCGCTTCAAACGGCATCACAGCAAGACCATTCAGTTTTTAAGGCGTTAAGGCCCTTACCTGCGAACATGCATCCTGTCCCAAAAAGATATGCTATCAGCGTGGTTTCTGTCGTGATACAAATAGAGCCATCAAACGCCCCAACGTTACACAGTTGCTTTTTATGTAGTCAGCCAGCGCTAGAAGGGCTGTTAGAGGTTTGTGGTGGAGCCGGAGAAAGAGGACATGAAAATGGTGGACAGCAACAGATGCGTGTCAAACAGCTCTGTAAATGCACCAGCTTTGAGCCATTAAACACCACACATGCAAATGTAAGCTTATTTACCCGGTGCATTCTGTCAGAGAGGCTGTTTGCATTGTGTTGCTTGTGGAGGCTGGGTTTACAGTGCATCGTCTCTGCCGCCACGCCGTTTTTAAGTGTTAACAGAGCGGAACCTGTGGCGCACTGCCCTGTTCTCATCCATTGTTACAGAGAGAGAAGGAGAAGGGGGGGGGCATGTTTTGGTACAACGTATCGACCTGCAAGGGAAGGAGGTGAGGGGCCAGTAATGTATGCTCCCACCCTGCCTGCTGAACAGCGTGCCATCTCAGGGAGCTGAGAACAGAGCGTGAGCAGTGTGTGTAAGAGGGCCAAGGTGTTACTGGAATATATGTGTGTTGAGTGTGTGTGCTCAGATTTGCCCTTGCGTGTGCTTCAATTTCCATGCCTGTGAGTGTGTGTGTAAATACACACATGCGAGCACACAGAGCCCCGTCTATTGACCATCCTGTAGTGTGTAGCAATCGGAAGAGATGAGTCACCCCTCTCAGACAACACCTACCATCTCTTTCTCTGTTTCTGTCTCTCAGGCACAAACACATATGTACAAAAACGACAAGAGGCATGACGTTGGCAAGTTTCAAGCTTGCGTTCACTCAAAAAAAAAAATCATTACAGCCTATTTGCTCTACATTTTAAAGCAATCATCTCACAGATTTGTTTTTATTGATTCGTGTTTTCAGACTGAGGAGATGGAAGGTTTTCTCACAAATATGGAGGAGCGGGGCTGTAGGTTGAATCTAACGTTTGGGGTGAAAAATGTGAAAAGGAAAAGAAAAAAACAATGAACTAAGACTGGCTTCCTATGACTGGCACCATTTTAGGAAAAAAAACTGTCCTTTTATGTAAATGCCTGCAAAGCGAATGATCCCAACATGAGCTGTGTTTAAAGCATATGCTTAGATGCTGAACTATGATGGTGATCATGGTAACCAACAAATATAGTCTTAGTATTGTTATTGTGAGCATTGTGGGGGTTTTTTTCAGCTCAAAGCACAACCGTGCAGCCTGACAGAGTCACCAATATGGCTGTATATTCATAGTCAGTCATTATGCTAAAGAAATGTACAAAATTTGTATCTAATAAACTGTCAGCTGGAGTGTAGATTAAATAAAATATTTGAATTTGATTCAGATTGGTTAAAACGCAGCCCAGCCCTACATGAAACATAGCAGGGCTACTCGATATATCATGCCGATGTACTAACAAGAACTAAACTGAGCTATTAATTTAAAAGTTGTCAAAACAAAACTTGCGAATTACCCGATGTAACGCCGGTTGCCTCCTCTCCTGCCTGGCCGGGGTGCATTCAATGCGTCTTCTAAACGCAGCTCGTTTAGAATCAGCCTCAGTGTTATGTTGTAACCGTTTGTTGCCATGGCTGCCAAAATTAGCAACACTAATTCATCTGTGCTCCCTGAGAGCAGTATGACCTCTGCTCCGCACACACACACACAAACATACACACAGCAGCATCATGGCCAAGTCTTCCATT